>CM055961.1:8025000-8425000 GCA_029531755.1 Holothuria leucospilota | reverse complement strand
TAAGTAAATCGTCGGGTCGACTGGGCGTTGTCGGGGACTACATATTTTATCGTATACATAACAGCTCCCCGACGAAACCGAAAAATTTCCCCGACGGGGGGGCCAGCCTTCCCCGACGGGGGGGCCATGGCCCCCCTGGCCCCCCCCCCCCCCCGCTGGCGCCACCCTTGCTATCCGGTCTTCCATGGTGTTAATGCTACTATTACCACACGTAGCGCACAATGAACAAACCTATGCACAGAGCGTGGTTTATGATTGCGTTCTATATCCATATGACCCATGAAATTAAGATACTGCACATGGACAGTGGCAAGTTTAAACTGGCTTTTACGAAAACGAACCAATACCTTTGAAGCAACCTTTACACAACTTATCATACTGTTATCTAAGTTTACCTTAAAAATCATGGTAGAATGACTAACGTGTGCTTGACCACCAATCCTTAATCCTTACTTCATGTAGCGACCCATTAGAACAACTAAAACACTGTTAAACTGGGTATTATCAGGCCGTCAAATTGTATCTGTAATGTCATAACTAATGATAGAAACAACTTTTTGGTGTCACAAAAAACAGTTGATATAGTTTCTGAGTAATGAACAAGTGGATTCAAGAGTTAGCGGGGGGGGGGGGGGGCGGAGGGCGTTCTTCAACTACAATTTGTAGATCAAAGTGACAATTTGCAGATCAAAGTGACAAATGAGCATTTCACTGGTTGCAGGTTTTGAAGGAAGAGTATCCATTCTTATTAAATATTCAAATTGATTCGAAACTGTTTGGTTTTGCAATGAAAATTTTAAAATTCAGCATATCTTGGGAGGTATATCCCCCTTATGAGATGCGAGCCACTGATAAAGAAGCGCGCCACTAGAACAGAAGCTTCTCTCTCAAACTTCGCCCCTAAATATAAGTTCTGTAGGTCTATATTCTCCACCCTAACTCACACATACACTATCAGTTTATCGTCAGCTCCCACTAAGTCACAGTGGTGTCACCAAGAGGGGGAAGGGGCAATTTCCCCCAGTCAAGGCCTCCTCCCTACTTACCCCCGTCCGATCCTGTACACAGGTATACAATGTAGAGGAGCAATGCGCACACACACCCTTTTCCCCATTTCTGCTTCCCGCAGTTGCCCCTCCCTCTATTGAAATCCTGACGGTGTGGCCACTGCCAAGTCAGCGGGGAGGACGATGCATGGTTCTTTCAAGTACACGCTTCCAGGTAACCCTGTGAAGGGTGCCTTCCGCAGGTAAGTTATTCCTCCTCAAGTCCTCCTAGGTAAGGTCCTTCCAAGACTTCTTGGAGTCTGGAGTAACCGGCCGATGTAAATAAACCTACTGTTACGTAACGTGGTTTGGAGTGTGCAGCTCGGTACTTGAATCCACAAAAGATGAAAGATGAGGAGAGCCATTTGTGTAATTTGTCCTTGATTTGTCCGGTGATTTCTTCCTCCTCAAATTAAATTATATTTTTCAGACGATTGGGGTTGATCATTTGAATCATGCTGGCCCGCGTTAAAAAATGATTAGGGAGCTATGTGCGCCTTCTATCAAGTTGTAGGATACTTGCTACCTGATGTTTAAGGTTCGCGGTCTGCAGCACGTGTGTGAGGCCACGAGCGCTGCAGTGGCTTGCCTCTCAGCTAGAAGCCACTATTATGGTATAGTGACCGAGCTGGGTCCTGATTGGCAGAAAGTGACGTGCCGTAAATAGCATGACCAATGACAGAAGGGATGGAATTAAACCATACAGAACTAGGGTACCGTGTGCAGAGCAGACGTCTAACTTGAATGTAAATTAGGTTTTGCACCAAAATGCTGCAATATATCCTGTAAACAACAAAATGGCGGTCTCTTAATCAGTGCTAAAACTACTCAACTACATAACACTACTGTGCAATTCGTTGCTTGTTTTTCTCTGAATCAAGACTTAATTAAGTATTCTCTGTTATTTTAGCTGCTCCTTTGTAATGAGAATTTTAAAAATCCACTACACCGTGGAAGGGGGTACAACCAGAGGTGACACTTCGAATGCATAAAGTTGGGCAGGGAGTTTGCCGCTGACCCTTATACTCCCACCTTCATGACTTAACAAATGGAATACGCCTTCATGATAATGAATAACTCAGGTAGCGTACTCAGGTTTGCTGTCACTTCACACAATACCATTCTAAGCTCACAGTCATGAATAATATCCTGATGCGGTATCGTTTGATTTTCCTTTTAGTTGTATCTCTAACTTTCAACTCCCCAACTTACTAAACCCAACTTACTAAATGGTGCTAGTGATCGCACTAATCATTGCCTCAATAACAATGATTGTTAAGATGTACGTTGAGAGCATAGCCAATCAAGATGCTAAGGATTACAAACTCAGATTGTCACTATGATGAATGTTTCATTTATTTTTTATGATGAAGTTTCATTTATTCACGCTAAAGACAGAATTACCAGTGGCTTATCCGGATTTCACATAAGCGTTAGAAGTCTTTCAAAAAACTTTACTGAGCTTGTAGCTTTCCTTGAATGTATATCTCACAAATTTGATGTGATAATGCTTACAGAAATAGGTATTTGTCATGCACAGTTTTTCTGTAATGTTCTTTCTGAGTACGACTTTGAGGTTATATCTCCGCAAATCAAATTCGACGGTGTTGGTATCTTCCTTAAAAGGGACTTCTTGGTGTTACTATCAAGAAGAATGTAATTAGCTCTGGTTTAAATTGCTTATGTTCTAACTGTCAGGTTGAAGCCTTGCTGCTGGAAGTCGAGTATTATAATAAGAGTTATATAGTCGTTGTGTATTACCGACACCCTATGGGTAATGTCAATCATTTCACTGAGGCTTTAGAGCAGGGGTACCCAACCTTTTTTGGCCCAAGATCTACTTTTTAAGTAGCCAACCTCCCGAGATCACTAAACATACACCGTCATACAGTTACACATAAAAAACTTTTATTTTTTTCTTTCTTTCCTACACCCCTCGCGGTCGACTTGGGATCAGTCCGCCGTCTACCAGTAGACCGCGATCGACTGGTTGGGCACTCCTGCTTTAGAGTCTTCTTTGGTGGCTACAGACTCCCAATATTCTGTGCACTTTTGCTGCTGACATGACCGTCGACCTCCTTAAATTCAACACTATCTCAATAGTGAATAAGTACATTAATCTTATGAGATGTAATTTTCTTTTTTACCCCAGTGGTAACCATACCTACTAGGGTCACTGACAGTTCTATATTCTCTAATAGACCACAGTTTTGTCCGATTACCAAGGCAACTCATCACTACAGAAATTACACCAGCCAACCTATTCTGCGACAGTATGGATCATTGCCAAACTTTTGTTTTATCAGTGTTATTGGACCTACAGGCAACGCAAACAGCCCTATGACAAGGCTTTACACTGGTCGTAATTTTGCGATGTTTGTACAATCCGTCGAATGCACGGACTTTTCACATGTTTATGCTTCAAGTGATCCTAATGATGCTTACAACGATTTTATGTCCAAACTTAATTCTGTACATGATATTTATTTCCCTAAAGTTAAAATGTCTAGAAAGGGGTTTAAAAACAAGCCATAGATTACATCAGGCATCAAAAGGTCAATACGGCACAGAGACTGCTCTTCCATAAATATATTGACAATCCAACTCCTGAAAAGCATGCAGTTTTGGCAAAGTACAGGAGCATCTTAAACGAATCCATCAGGTATTCCAAATCGTTAACAAGCGTTTAATTGAAGCTAGGCCACACTCCACCCAAAAACATGGGCTGTGTTAAATGAGCTACTAAACAGGAAAGGGAAGACTACCCCTGCAATAAATAGTATTCAGCATAACAATATAACCTTTAGTGATGAAACTGACATGGCGAACGCCTTTAATATTTCTTTTCCACTGTTGGAAAAAAACTTGCTGAAAGTATTTTATTTTTCTAGTAACAATGGCCCTAGACGCATATACACGCTAGTAATATATTTTTGTCGTCTACCAGCTACGATGAAATCTTTAAAGGAATCCTTTCCTTCAGGGAAGTTTAATCTTCTGGTATAGACAAAATTGCGCCTAAGATTCTTTAATCTATTTCTCATGTTATTGTACCAATCTTATGTTACATTTTTAACCTTGTATACTTACCTCTGGAACATACCCTGATGCTCACAAAGTTATAAAAGGTATTCCAATATTTAAAAAGGGGGAACGTAACCATCCAGAGAATCAGCGACGTAGCCAGGATTATATAACAGGGGGCCAAACATAAAGGATCAAGTAAGCGAAGGAGCGTATAGAGGCCGATGGTCAAGCCGGGGAGGTGGTCAAATATATTGCTGTATACACGCGTGACCAAAATGCCTCATAAAAAGGGGTGTTTTGCGCGATGAGTTACGCAGTGCTCTCAGTGGCGCCGAAAGGGTTTGGTGATGGGGGGGGGCAGAATAGATGACGTCGTAATGCCACCTCAGCCCCCCCCCCCCAAGTCTGCGTAAATTTTATTTATTATTATTATTATTTTTTTTGTGCGTCCCTACAATTGTATACAATAGTGTGGAATCTCTTTGTCACTATAAAGGTAAAGCCTGAAGCCCCCCTTTTGGCTATTTTAATGCCTCCTACTTGGGGAAAGTTTTTAAGTAAAAATACGTGGAGTCCACAGAAACAATATATACATCTATACCGGTTATGGCTGGGCGCGAAACGCTCGGTAAGAATTTTTTTGGAGAAAAGTATAAGTCAATTACGTACTTTCAACCTTCCACATCATGCTACAAATTAGATTGAAAGATCCCATAGACCCCTACAGAGGTTGGAGATGTGCTTCTGTTTTTCGGAAAGTGTTGTGATCAGAATAGTTGCATGTATTGAAACTTTAGTAATGGTCATGAGATGGAGTGAAAACCGTGACGAATGCGCGCGAAGCGCGCCGAAATTTTTCTTTAAGTAAGATAACCATGACAAAACCTGCATTCATGATCTGCAGCGAGACACTTTCCATTACCCAACAAACCTATTTACCAATCACAAAGATAGTCTTTTACCTGAGAATTCGTAAAAAGCTTTTCACTTTTGTTGGCAGTGCTTCTGCGGGAGTTGCTACCGGGAAACTATTGATAATAAGGACAATACTGAGGTAAAGTTTAAAGCGCGCGGAGCGCCCGAAAATTTTGATAGTTTGCGAAGGATTTGCGATAATTCTGATAGTTTGAGAACCATTTGTGATAGAAAATGGTTACAACAGATCCATCCCTCGGTCCAAAACACACCTCACCCCTACAGAAATCTATAGCTTAAACGCCTTTTGGAATCATTTTAATATTATCAATAAAAAAAGGAAATGTGAAATCAATTGGGGGCACGCCCTCATGCCCTTCCGTGATGGCGCCACTGTTCGCAGGGTCTTTGATTTGTCAAAATGGCTTAAATTTATATATGATATACATGAATCAAGAAAGAAGTTGTTTTACTTCTAGTGTCAGAACGCACCTTTTGTAAAATTAGTGGAGGAAATGCGTGAAAAAGCGGTAAGTTTGATATCAATGCACTACTACATAATGAACCATTTTAGTGAGCCTTTTCGAAATCCGTTCTCAGTTTTCACAAGCTCACGATTGTGTTTAAAATTAGGTCCTAAATCTTGCTCAAAAGATCCTGCTGTGCACAAGACATAAGTGTGGTTTCTAGGTGGGTAAATGTTGACTAATTTATGACGATAAATGGGGATTATGATCAACCGTTGAAAAAAATTTAGCTCAATGGACATTTTCTACTTGCATAACTCAATCATTGCATGTAAGAAATTATGATGCATCAATACTGTGACATTTGATTGATGAATGTCGGCGAGCGATCGATCAATTATCGATATTGGGTTAATTGGCTATAGTACTATATTGATGTGAAGCATGCAGGGAGCTGCCTCTAGTGGCAGCTCCCTGGTGCATGCGTGCCCCGTGCGTGCACCGATGGACGTCACCAGGCATGCAGAAATGTACCCTGGAAAATGTTTGCTATTCAGACAGTATGACCCTCGAAGGGCCAGCCTAGACCAGGGCTACGTACGTACTATTTTACTGTCGAAATTTATTTGCTTTTTACTGTCGTAATTTACTTTTTGGGCTGGGGCGAACAGGGGGCTATGGCTCCCTTGTGCCCCTCTGTCTACGCCAGTGCAGGGAATTATCTTCCAATTAATTGGTTATCCTGTATTAATAAATTGCTCGTCAGATCTATTGAAAAACGACTTAGAATGTTCATGGAAAATAACAGTACGCTCTTCGACTACCAGTTTAGTTTTAGAAAATGTCACTTTAAGACTTTAAGCATTAATAACGTCTCCGTAGCCTCGTGCCATAAATATGTCAACTACACCTTTATTAGATATAAACAAGAAGTTTCGTTTTATATGCACATTAATATATGTCGCTTTACAAGCGATCTAGGTCTGGTTGCTACCCACGTTTCCTTGTATTTATCGACCAATGCGCTTCGTTTATATTTTGCAGTCATCGATAGACTTAATCATCCAAATCTAGCCGACAAAAGACGACAGTCAGAGATCATACGACAGAAGTTACTTTGATCAGGGAAGAAGTATTATTAGACATCCCTGTTTTGATCTTCACCAGTGACATCGATAAACTTTTAATCGCTCAAATAAAAAAGGTCGGTTAGTCAACTGGTCATCCGAAAGGAGATCTAGTCTGTTTCCGTCAGCTGGGGAACCGATTTTGATAGAAGAGGGTGTCAAGATAGAGGAAAACCGAAATAACCAGAACTTCGGGAGACACCCACGACTATTCAAATAGCACAGCTTTATTCAAACAAAAAAAAACAGAAAAAACTTTTTAATTTGATCAAGTCTTGTAACATAATTAAGGATAAATTTTCAAGTTGGTATTATCGCCTTTCACTCAAACCGTGTTAGCATTAGTAGCTGGTGTCTGTTTTGTGACAGATAATGTAAGGTCTGTATTGTCTAGAGTCATGTGTAATTAATTCTTCTGTTTTGCATTATTATTTTGTTTTCCTTTTTTTTTGAATTTGTTCTTTTTGTATTTTGATATTTTTGCCGTACAATCATTTTCTGTTAATGTATTAATATTTGCTGGTGTTTTACACCTCTTTGGGGAGAAATTGAGAATAAATTAAACTGAAGCTGATACCAACAACCCATGCCTAAATCTGCGGGATTCGAGCCAACGCACTTGTGAAACACAGTGTTGCACGTTAGCGTAAACTATTCTGTCAACCGAAGCCATTTTAACATTAACAGACCATGCAAGACCCTAGAAGGATTTATTACATAATGTTTATGGTATTTCAACACAGTGTACGTGACGTAAATGTAAGGTACATAATTATATCACATCGCTTCCTTTCATTGTATAACGTAATGCTAATGCGCATATAATATTTAAAGCGTACTGGAAGTCTAAAATGGCAAACTAAGATACGTATTGGACAGGATGGGAAATGAAGGCCATTGACCAATCTTCCCGTGTTCAGAGCTAATTCGGTTGCTGAGATATAAACTGTTAAAATACAGTCAATTAGTGTGAAAGAGCAGATTGTGCAATAAGTTGATCTGTTATTCTTGCATTTCTCAACTAGCCAGCTCTCTTTTCCATTTTGCATAAAAATGTTTCCAAGGAAACCTTGTTGTCTAGCATGCTGGTATGAGAACAGGGGAAGGCTTGTATGTCAGGGGGAAGGGAGTCTACAACAACCTGTCGCGAGAAAGGAGGAATTCGTCGGTGTTCCCTCATAGCCCCCTTCCCCAAAAGCACCCTCTGCACGATTTGAAAAAGGACAAGTCCACCCTGATCTTGATTGTAACTATGGTGTATACCATAATGGGGGCTAACGCTGTTAAAATGTTACAGCCCTTCTGGAAAAATCCTGGCACCAACTACTAGTTGTTGCATCAATTCACAGCAGTTTTTAAAGCCAAGACGTTGATCACAGTTTGAAACAAGTGCCCTTTAAGGACATATGAAGAAAACAAAGATATAGTGATCTTACTAGTACAAACGTAACATCTAAACAGGATGATTATTAAAGGGGTTTGCCAGGGACTAAATTCAAATGTTTTCAAAAAATGCAATTTTTCTGTTTTATGAGGTTAAAACCGCGTATTCAAATGGAAGATACAAATTTTCAAAGAAGTATTTTTTTCCAAAGATACAGTGCATTATGGGATATCTGTAATGTCATCACAGCACATTGATTAGACATAGCATTGTGTTTCTTTATGTTATCAACACCGCTGTGCGGATTATTTAACAACTTTGTTTGCTAAACTTACATATGATGTAGTTTTATGTTAGATCTACATGGAAAGATATTTAACATTCCACCATTATCAAATTCAAGGACAAACATAACATTCATTTATAAAGGAAAAATAAAAGAAATCTGAGGCAGTGTGCCCAGCTTACATTCCCCCTGTGGGCTGGGGGTTGTAGAATATGCCCACGGTATTTCCCGCCTGTCTTAAGAGGCGACTAAAGGGAAGGACTTACACCGTATTTAAACTTTGCTTGACTGTGTAACACATTTGTGTTAGTGTGTCATTACATTTCATCTAACTACATAGCATTCTGTTACCTTGATGAGAACCAGTGTTGTACCGAGTCATAACTGGAGTCACTAATTTTCAAAAGGGAAATGACTCGAGCAATTGTATTATAATTTTCCTCATAGAAGTAATACAATAACTCGAGTCACTGACTCGACTCGAGTCACATTGAAAGTAGTAAATGACTGGACTGCAAAATTGAGTGACTCGTTACAACTCTAATGAGAAGTGGAGGTATTTCTTGTCAAATGTAACCAATCTTTAAATTAGGATACCTTGCGTTTGGAATGTAGTATTGTTACGGGATTGGGGGGACATGGACTGAAATTTTTTTCTCTTTTACATAGGATTCTTGTGAAATGCCACTGGAATATGCAAGTATGAAACATGGCAGCGGAAAAGGAAATCATGGTGACCCCTCTACCATCTTCACTTAAGCCTTTTACTTTACCTCAATATTTCCTTTGATGTATTTTGTCTTGGTAATTTAATGGCGAACGGCTGTTTGTTGGTTTATTACATCCTCTGGGCTTATGGAACGGTCAGTTGCCCCTTACTTCATAAGTAGGTCAAGCATAACTTACTAAATAGAAAAACTTACGCAAGCAAAACAGAGAAAACTGTCAGTACATACCATTAAATTGGCTTTTTCGGAAGTCCCAACAACCGAAGCCGAATGGCGACAGTCAAAAAATACACCCGAAGGGGTTCTGCTCCCGACAGTAGTCCGAAATACCTAGGTATATGAAAGGGCACCACACTTAACGTGACCAATCTCTCAACTTCAGACTTTCACATCATGCTATTAAACTGAGATAATTGTTCCAAAAATGGTAGAAAATGTTACAAACGATTAAGTTTTATTCTTTTTTGTAGGCTCTAAAATATATGAATCACTGGATTGTTCTTAAAATGAATAATTGTAAACATGAAGTGAAACGTACTTTCACTTAAAATGAAACTAAGTTCACAAGCACAGCAACTTTATCGAACACTGTAATTCACATTGCTGAATGATGAGGAACATGGACAAATTCCACATAATGAAATAGTCACGGTATCTGCTTCTTGGAAGGACATCAGTTATTGCTGGCAGATGACGCCACTCTATGTAACATTGACTGACATGAATGCATCTCTCTCATAATAATAAACACTATATATTTGGAATCTGGAAAAAATGTTTTAATATAGGTTTGGAATGTGCAATGCAGTAGCGGAACAAATATGAACTGGAGAATTTCCAAAGAATTTGGGTTGCTTGTGTAAAAGGGAAAATTGTTGAGTAAAATTGTTGCTTTGATAATATTATACGGTAAAAATGGGTGGAAGTTGCGGGATAGTAAAATTCTTCCCACTGATGAAAAACAGGGGTCTCATTTCACGACCAGTTTTGTTCGATTTTAAGTTCGATCAGTATGGGTCTATTGCTCGATCTCAAGATAGAGGGTACCTAACTCTTTTTTTTTTTTGTAACAGAACTCTCTTGTTACAAAGAGACGTAACTTGTTTATGATTTACAAATAGAATGGAAACTAGGCCCGTAGTTAGTTGATCAGGTCCCCGTCCCCACATCCGCTCATCGACCTATGGGTGCGTTCATCCCCGTCTGTAAAGCGTTAAAACTCTAGCACTTTTCTTCGAAGGTTTATGTAAAAAATAAACCCAAAGTAGGATATATTTTGCTCAAAGAAAAGCTAATATTCTGCCCAAATAACGGTTGCATCTCTGTTCCGTCACCTTGTCCGCCTCTGTTCTTTATCCTCCAAGAGAAGTTTTATTTTAAGCAGCTAAAGTCAACATGATAGTAAACCACAGCTAAAATATGGAGGTACAAAACTACTGTAATGACTTTTGACAAACAAATTTCGCAAGCGATAAGAGAACACTGAACTAACCGGTCATAACACAAACTTTAAGAATAATATGATCAAGGTTGATTGACACGAGATATGAAACATTTAACAAACAAGTAAATATAAGAAGGAAATATTGGAATATCCGAGGATTTTTTTTTTCATTTCATATTTGTTCCGTGAAGCATAGTGCATGAACTAAGATATGCTCTTTTAGCAACTTAACAGTAATAAATAAACCAAAAAAATAAAAACAAAATTATATGACATTTAATAGCAAAGACATACAGTCGACGAAATTCCAATTAATGTGACCTAAATTGGAAATATGCGTTCTGCAAGGGGACTTCCTTTTAAAACGATAATGTAAATAGCAGAAAATATAAGCAGGAAACCTTTCGATTAATCAACTTTTTTTATTGAGGTAAGAGACAGGCTATTAACTAACTCATAAACTTTTCTATCTTAACTCCTAAATTGCCTTAAACTGCGAAAGTTTTCAAGGTCGTGGAAAGAAATTACATACAAAGTTTTCATACAAGATCCCATGCACGTATCCTCTCTTGCGGCGCACGTCGTTGCAATCTAAAACAAAAACAACCGAGATGAAAAATCCTGGCGGATAGCTTTTTCTTGTAGATAATATGTGATTACTTCGTCATTTAGTTACCCACGTGAATCCTGTTTTGAAGTGAAAATTGAAAACTTTTCAACTATTTTACATGTCCCTAAAGGCCTGGTAGAAACTGAAAATTGTAACATAATCCATACACAAGTTGAAATATCGGCATGGTTTTACATTCGATACTTGAGTTCATTACGCCATAGATGTTATTAAGCTGTTCCTTTGCTGCTATTTCGCTGCTTTTGTCATCCGTGGCTACTATTCTTATGCATAGCAACCATCGTTATCTATAGCTGCTACCGTCATTCATAAACGATGTCATCACCCATAGCTACTATTGTTATCCGTAGTTGGCCCATAACTATGATCGTCATCCAGAGCTTCTATCTTTATTCATGGCTGTTGTCGTCATCCGTAGTAACTACTGTCATCCATAACTGCTGTCGTAATCCAAAGCTCCCTATTGTCATTTATAGTGGCTATGCTCATTTATACCGACTACCGTTTTTCATAGCTGCCATCTTCAGCCTTAGCTACTATCCTCATCCATAGCTATTATCGTCATGCATAGCTTCTACGTTCATTCATATTACCTATCTTCATTCAAATATATTATGGTCATTCATAACTGATATCGCCATCCAAAACTACTGTCATCAGCAGTAGCTGCTACCATCATTCACTAGCTATTATTATTATCTGTAGTATCTACTGCCATTCACAGATGTTCTCCCAACCATAGTAACTATCGTTTTCCACAGCTGACTACATCGGCATTTATACCAACTACAGACTTTGTGCATAGACGTCACAGAACAGAAAGTCCGCCCTCAACAAGGCAATCGCGTTGCATTATAACTTACGAGAACAAAATCTTCCTACTTCCTGATTTGTGTACTGTTGGATATAGGCACGAAAGTCTGCTAAGCGGGAGTGCGAAGTTTTACGTAGTGCGTACGGTGTGCTCCATTGCTTGCCCTCTAAAATGACGTCACGTGACGTCCATGCATAAGGTCTATATAGACCTCCATAGGCTAAAAGCTGACATCATTACTTTTAAGCAGTGGCGGTATATCGATAAAATGTATTATACACTTTTAGTAATATTATCGATATCCAGTTTACAACGATATACGTATAAAGAAAACATATTATAGAAAATATCGATGTTATACCACACAGTTAGAATACCGATACTGCTAAAGTATCAATATTGTACACAAATATTGATAATCACCAACACTGACCTTTCACTTGTAATGACAGGTATGAGCGTTCCAAACCGATACTAGAAGTATCGCTATTCTCAAGTTTCAAACTAAGCAGCTAAGCTCAGGCCTTGCATTACGTAGGTTCACCTCTCGTCGTGACAGGAGCGATCATGTCAACAGCAATATACGCTTCAAAGCGTACGGCATTTAGTAAGTCTATGAAGTAGAAGACATTACTGCAGTTCAATGCACAATGTTCACAAATTACTGTGCGGTGAGTCAATTGTAAGTAAGTTGCCAGCTGTCAATGCAGCATATGGGGAGGGTAACAAAACTTATATAATATCGATATCTTTTTACCTATGTATATTTCATTTTGGCAACCTCGCTACTGCTTTATTGGTATAGCTATACTATCGGCACTCATAGGAGTAATGTCATTCATGTTAGACCATGATAGCACTATCTCGGAGGCACCCTTCTATGGTTCTAGTTGTTTGACTACGGAATTAAGTGTCGAACTTTCATGACGCTAAAATCTCGATTTTTTGTTGGCCCACTCAGTTCGGTAGCTTTACCAGAAACTTACGTTAGAAGTCAGGAAGATAGCTGAAGTGATTCCCATCTTTTACTCCACGATGTGCGACAGAACTCATATTCATGTCCGTACGGGTCGGGCTGAGGGGGGCGGCCGCCCCCAAATGTCAGAAACCTGACTAAATCGGGCAGATATTTTGTCTCAGTCGGGAGGAAAATTGGACTGGAGTAGGGCAAATATCACAGCCCGCCATGAGAAAAACAGTCCCATACGGCCTTTGCTCATATTACAGGGATGTTTTGACTGTAACTCCTTGAATTTTTCTTATGTAGGCGTATCCTAATAGTAAATGATCCGAAAATATGGCAGTTCATTTAAGAAAGCTCTCGTAATCCCACGTAGTCTCTTCCCGTCGTTCCGTGGTGCTGTTTATATTAAACTTGCTGGAATTTAAGCAAATGTAAATTTACAGCGAGTATATGAATTGAACTTTACAATGTGGCATTTTGTCCGTCAGAGCATTTTTTTGTTTCATTTTGGATGTATTGATATAACCGGTCAGCCACAAGCGTAGGAAACTGTTCTTGACTGGGGGCTGTACGTTGTTTCGGACCAAACCGTCCTAAGGGGAGGGGTTTTCCCCTTCCCTTTGAAAATGTTTTGAATATTTGAGGGTCCTTAGATGCAATTTGGTGCACTATTAGCGCAAATTTTAAAGAAAATTACTACAAATTTTTGACTGTTTTTAAAGAGGGAACAAATAAGGGATTTTCGTCCTTGAACTGAGGGGGTGGACGCATACTTCCGCCCACCACATTTCTGACTGGGGCTTTAGCCAACCCATCCACTCCCGCCCTTTCCGTCAACGTGTTCTGTAGAAACTAGCAGCTGAGCTGAGGTAATAGCACTTCACTGGCCGAACAAACTAATGTAATATAAATTTTAAGATGCGTGTTTCTTGTGTCATACAATTTGGGAACAACAGCCATATATGAGTTACGCGTTCAACTTCTTGGTGTGGGGGTGGGGGTCGCGAGAGTCCAATTTATGAATTATCCTTGTAGTTCTCTAGTTTATATTGTGCTGTAGTCATAATTTAAATATAGAAGAGGTATATTATCCTCAAGGTGGAAATTTCTTTTGGGGAGGGGACCTTGTGGGATCGAAACGCTTTTGTATGGTAAGCTCAAAGCCCCCCTCCCCCCTCAGTAGCCACGCCACAGCGTTAGGAAACGTCCATTTCCCACGACTACCATTTCAATGTTTTTTTTGACCAGGGAAGTAGTATTTGTCACCTCCCTTGGGTGTAAGGCCTTTCCAACCAGCTGATGAGGAAGGTGATACCAAATAATAACTACCCGCACTTCTGAAAAAGATTCAAGATAATATAAAATAAAGCTATGCCTTGAGTAAATTTTGATCATAACAGCATTTCAATAAACATTTTATTAATCCTAGTAGAGATTTTCCCACTCGACCTAAAGAAAAAGAAAAAGAAAAAGCTTTTTTCGAAGAGCCACAAGATGAGGTCCCAGGAACACGAAATGTTTTGACGATCCTCGTCCCGCAAGTTTTCCAGCCGTCCCCTTGATATATTAACTTCGTTAAGGGTGACGCAATTTCGTTTTGTTATTTTACATTTTGTAACAAGTCGATGTTACACACGGTTACCTAAGGAATTAATATTGTACTGCATCATTCGTTACTACATCCATCAAAAAAGGTTATTTACTGTCACGATAAAACTCATAGTGCATGTAACGTTACGTTACCGATGCATGCATTAGATAAACACTAAATCAAGCTTTGACTGAGCTGTCCAATACACTAATAGTTGACGCGTAACTTTTAAATACCTAGGCTTCTTAAAAGGAGACAATTTATCGCATTCAGCATTAAATACTTACCACCTTTGAGCAGAAACTATCTCGACAAAAAGTTTCCTCTTCAAGCACAGCAGGTGAGTAATAGTATTAATTTTACATTTATCTGTTTGAACTCTCGTTCCATCCACAGGTGGGCCTCCTGGAGCTCAGCGGGACGACCTTTTTCCTTCCGTCTGTCCGTCCTCATATTTTGATAACTCTATCCCACTTGGTTCAACAGAACTCCCCTTTTCTTCAATGAAACTTTGATAGCATTTTATCTGCATTTTATTTTGTTATTTAACTGGTGGTTACTTCCGGTGATGATTCTATGTTTTATTCAATCATCAATATGAATATGCTACTTGCATGCCGAAATTAAGGCTCGTGGGCAAACTTACGTACTGAAGGGGCGAGACAGGCTCCAGGGGGCGAAATAGTTTAAAAGCATGTTCTGGTGACCAAATTTGATGTTTTCAACAAAGCAGAAAAATTTTCTGTGTTAGGCTGTGAAAACCTATCTCAGTAGCATCTTGCATTCTTAAGATACGAAGTTTTGAAGAAATGCTACATTTTCAGCTTCTGCAGTGCATGATGGGAAATCTGTGATGTCATCTGGGCAAATTGATTAGATGTAGCTTTTGTATTTCTTTATAATGTTGATATCACTATATTGAATATTTCATAACTTTATTTGCTGTACCATAAGTATGGAACAGTTTTACACTATATCTTTACGGAAAAACATCTAAACATTCCAACGGTATCAAATTTCAAGGACAAACAAGGTATCCAATTATAAGGAATAACAAAAGGAATCTGAGGCAATTTGCCCACTTGGGATCACATTCTGTGACCTTGAAGAAACCTGGAGGTATTTCTTATTTTAAGTAACCAATCTTTAGGAAGGAATATCTTGAGTTAGGAATAGAGTTTTGGTATGGGGTTTGGACGAAATGTAATGAAAATTTTTTATTTTTCATATAAGACCCCTACAAAATGTCACCAGACAATGCCTTTATTAAGGGTGCTAGAATTCTAAAATGCTTTAAAGGCAATAGAAATAATTTATTTTCTAGTTGGTAAAATTGTTCTACTGGCCCTCCCTTTGGCTACGGGCCTACCGAATTCCATGTGTGAATTGCCTTAAGTGGCGTATCTGTACTACATGTAGAGAATTTACTAAATACTGAAAGTCTGAGGATTGTAGATGATAACTTACAGTATGTCTGGTCACGGTGTTCCGCCAGGAAAGTCCCAACTCATTATTGGGGGAAGTCTAGGTAATTACTCGGTGGTAGAAAAGCTCCCACAGGACTTCTTATAAGAAGCGAACATTGGCTTTATTTATATGCTTTTATGATAGGTGAGAAGGGCATATTTGAATGTATCCTACCTTATCAGGTCGACAGCCTTTCAAGCCAAGCGCCATTTTTCGCAACGGTTGTTTTGATGGCTGAATATGTTAAGGGCAGAAGGGGAAGGGGGAGAGGGTCGATACAGAACAAAGTATTCATAAGCATTACCCAGATGTGACAAAATATTTTTAAAGTGTACCTAAAGTCTGAAAATTCAAAAATATATATTACAGAGCATGAAAACTGAATTCCAATGGTCCAATTTCCATCTTCACAGAACTTTCTTAAGATGAGATATAAAATGTTGAAGTTTATTCACTCGATTTAACAAGGTAGATTGCGTAATAATTTGTGATGTCATTGTTGTACTACTCAAATTACAATCTTTGTATTTCTTTGTTTTTCTGAAAGCCACCGCACCTTGTGCCAAAATGTGATCGCGTTCTTACTGCTTTGGTTTGACTTGACTATATAAGCCCTCTCTGTACAGCATGTCATGCAAGAAAACAGGAAGCGGTCAAGGTCATATAAACATTTTTAATTTTAAAAGAAAACAAAGCAAAATAATGTGAGTTGTACAACAAGAATGTCAGAAATTATTGCGCAATGAACTGTTTGGATTAAAGTGAATAAATTTTAACATTTAATATCTCAGCAATGGAATAAGCTATGACAATGGGAGTTGGACCAATAAGATTAATTTTGTAACCTCTAAAATATATATTTTTGAATTTTTAGACTTTAGGTCCACTTTAACGCCACAAGGAGTCAAAACTTTCACAGTTCTTCAGTCTGCGTAGACAGCCATTTTCGGTCTGTCGCTTTATATTGAGCTGCATGGTTAGGTAATTATGTGCTAGAATATTATTTTGCAGGATAAGTACTCCCTGCAGACTTCCAGAGGCAAACAGATTTAAACTTCATTCATAATATCGGTAGTCCATCCGCAGTGTATTAAACCGAATATATCTCGCCAAGCAGGACATTTGTGAATGTCGAAATACCTGGATTAACAAGAGGTTAAACTCATTACACCTTACTTGTTTATGGCACTTATTGAACTCCGTTCGCCATAGCTCCCGTAAACATCAAAACTTATTTCTCCGTCATGTCAAATCTGTTTGTAGGACGTAAATTGAAGGTTACATTAGTATTTTTAAGTTTTCTAAATATCGAGACTTTTTTGCTATAAACGGTAACCTGTCATGCTTATTGCCGCATTCTTCGTCTGACGGATACAAATTGTCGATCTTGGTGTTGCTGTCAAAGCACACACACCGTTCTCAAGTATGAACACGGTACTTTGCTACGAAATTCCCCTTCTCGCAAACAGGTCCCACCTGGGTCCCACCTTCTCGCATTAGCGTAGGAAGTGGTAAGGGGGTTAAACCCCGTCAAAAATATGGGGTCTAAAGTGTGTTCCCCTGGTTTTCAAGACGAACCCCCCTTATTTATACCTCTGTGAAATTTATCAGACTTTTTCAATAATACGTCACACTTTTGCAATAAATGTATACATCAAAAACCAGACATAATGTATCATCAAATTGCATCTAATCACGGTCAAGTATTCAAACATTATTGATGTGAATAAAAGTATTTGTGCTATCAGTCGCATAGGTTACCTTGATACGATTTGCTGCCTCTCGCTATTAGTTGGTAGTACTACCACGGTGTATTAAATCTGCGTTGAAAGGCTGTTTCTCACAACCCACTATTCTCTTGTCCAAGTGGGGCATATCATGTTATCATCTCACCTCCTACGGCCATAGCAAATGTAAGGAGCTCCGAAATGCATTTCTGTTGGATACATTTGCGGCAATCAATTGTGTCTTCAAGTTCACTGCTTCGACTCATAGGCAAAGCAAGGAAAGTAAAAGCTGGCCATTTTTAGGGATGCAAATTCGTCATGACAATGCTGTAACATGTTTTCTATCATTATTTTCTTACGAAAAATGATCATTTCTGTTAAACTTAAGCCTATACCTGCCTGTAAAACTATTAAAAATATATTTTGTAAAGGTTGAAAAGTAAGTTTCTTTAGGTCTACTTGCAGTGCATCGTGTTGCATTCCACATAATTTACAAATGTGGCGTTATTTACTTATATGTAGAAAGGCTTGCACGACGGAATTCTATAAAAATAAAGTCCTGAAGAAGTCAAAGCCACTTCTGACAAAAACTTGATCAAACTTCAAGTCCTCTGACGCCGTACTCGTTGAAACGTTTCTATCATTCACTTAAAGTCATAGGGAGGTTGTGACATAATGTTTAATACCCAGGGCCGTGCAGAGCTAGTGGTAACTTCTAGGCCAGATAGGGAACGTAAGCCCTCATTCAAAATAATTATTTTGTATACAGTGCCCAGTGTTGTAACGAGTCATGACTCGAGTCACTAATTTTCAAAAGGGAAACGACTCGAGCAACTGTTTCATAATTTTCCGCATAGAAATAATACAATGACTCGATTCACTGACTCGACTCGAGTCATATTGAAGGTAGTAAATGACTCGACTTGACTTCAAAATTGAGTCACTCGTTACAACACTGACAGTGCCAATACATAAAAAATTCTTTTCAATGTATACAAAAACATTTACTAAAAATTTACCCGTTTTTCTTCTTCCACGAGATTCACAGGAGGGGTAGCGCCAGCAGGCCCGGGGCATGGGCATGGCAAGCTGCCCTTCATCGGGGAAGTTTTCCAATTTCGTCAGGGAGCCCTTATTGCGTATGATAAAATATGTCATCTCTACGATGGTCAGTCGCCTCGAGCGTCTGCTTGATTTTGCCCTTAGGAAGGGCAGGTTTTTCAATAAAAACCAAACTTTTCCAATTTTCCTCAATAAACATCCAAATTTTTGAATTTTTTTCCCCATAAAAGTCCAAATTTTTAAATTTTTTGAAATAGCCGGGAGTCTGATCGTTAGAAAGATACAGCTGCCGTTGCTGCCTCAAGACCTATTATGTATATAAAACAGCAGGCATTCAGAATCACTTTTTTTAATTTATACCCTGACTGCTGACTGTCTGATATGAATTCTCCGGGGAATCTTGCACTTTCGCAGATTCATACAATATGGAGCTTACTTGAATTTAAACCTAACGTTCCTACTTGTAATATACATATACGGCCATACTAGATCACGTATGTTTTTTAAATGCAGTAACTTTCTTGAATCGTCAAATCCGTAGGACTAGGAAACTTTTTTTCAGCTGGTAAGAGGAGGGAAACACGTTTCCGCCCACTCACTTTGACTGGGAGCTTAGCGCTACCCACCCCTGTGTTAAAATACATAAGCTAACTCGCCTAACCTGTGATCTACATACTTCTTTAATGACTTTATAAAGGATAGCCAACTGCGGAGGTTTAGTCGCAGTGTGTTGCAGGATGGACGTCTCCCTTTAATGTTTAATAGGTTGCCGGACAAATACCCTTCGGTCAAATACCACCCGGACAACTACCCATCCTGACATTCACCCCCGGTTTTATACCACCAGGGCAAAGACCACCCGTCCAGACGCATATTGACTGGGGGTAATTGTCCGGGGGATATTTTCCAGGGGATATTTGTCAGGGTGGGTATTTGTCCGGTCACTGTTTAATAACATTCACTTTCCCTTTAAAGGGTACATTTCTTCCTCTTTCAGAGCTTCTAATATCTACAATGGCTTCACTTCGATTCCTGTGTGTAGCACTTCTCTTACTTACTGTGACTAATGTGATGACCGTGGATGGACGTAGAGGTTTGTTAGACCGATATCATAAATATTGAATATTATCGATAATCTATCTTATATCCCAACGTCCGCTGGAAAGGATCCAAAACCATAACTATTGTGCCTCATGCAGGGCATTCATTATTATTTGGTCCTTAAAGATAGACTTCACCAAAAGTCTACCGATATTCGTCCGATGCAACAAATAAAGACTGATACCGAGGCTGCTTCGAGCATTGCATACTTTACAATGTTTGGTCTTCTTCCGATTCTTCCTGTAGGAATATATGTGACGTAAATGCAAGCGAAATGACGTCATTTCAGACTGTCATCCTATGATGTTTTGGGGACATCACGAAAAATAAATGTTCGTCATAATATGTTACTAATTTTATTCAGGGCCTAGCAAGAAATTTTGGTAACTTTGATGAGTGCAAGATCTCTTCCTGATGTTTAAGAGTAACTCCAAAACCTAGTTAGTTTAAAAATAACTAGCATTAGAAGGTCGGCAATAGGGTAGATGGATCTGTCGTCCCAAATATCAAAAATGCAAACTTCAAAATTCGTGTATTTTTGCAAGTAAAATTGCTGTTCAAACCAGACGTTTTTCGCATAGTTCATGCGGTGCTGTAGGGTATGTAAATTTTGGAAGCTTTCTCCAAACTAAAAAAAAAGTACTCCTTAACTGTCCGAACTGGTTTTGCGTCCATAAATAAAGTCGAAAAAGTATTCTCTGTCACAGTATGACGTCACAAACGTCACTCACTTTTTTATCATCCTTATACATGTAGTGTATGGGGAAATGAGATACTACACTTCACCTAACATCAGAAATGTGGAGTTGTATGTTGCTGTGTGTTATTGACGTCAAGGTCAAAGACCAAGAGGTCAAAGTTCAAATGAGCTAATTCTGGTTTTTACACATTATTTGTATATCAGTATGTTAGAAAATTAAGATCACAAAACCACATGGTATGTATAGAGAGCGATGAGACTAGTCTGTTACTTAAGTTTGAGATCGAAGTTTAAATGACCTAAAGGTGACCTTTTGTAAATATTTGCATATCAGCATGTTGGGAAATTTCTTTAACCCCAAGGTATGTAGAGAATCTGGGGGTGAGATTTACAACTCCACATCCTTTTTGTTTGTTTGTTTTGAGAGCAGGTTGAAAATAGAAATATGACCTTAGTGAAATGGGTAGTAAGGCCCGTGTGATACACTGTAAGATGCTGAGTCTCAAAAAGGAAAAGATGCTTCTTTCAAAGCATGGGCCATCCCTGCTGGTAGTAAGGACCCTGTCATTGGGTGAGGTTATACGTAACCATCTGGGTTAATTAAACATACATAGCTTAACTCTGATGACAAATGTAATTATTCTTACAGAAATTGGAACATACCTACTGCCATATCCTGACCTTCTATTAATATAAAGAGCTGTAATTCTAAACGAATTTTTGTACGTTTTATTTTCACCTTTTCATGCATTGCGTGTTTTCGATTTTAGGGGCACAAACAACTGTAATTATGTTTATTCGTTTCTTTCTTTCGTTTTTTTTCCCTTGTCCGTTTGTTCGTTCGTTGTTGTTTGTTTTTGTATTTTAGGGGGTCTGCTTGTGTGAGCAGGCTTTTCAGACCACATATACACTACCTGATTACATTGTATTAAACATTTTTGAAACTTGTTCATGGGAAGGTGAAATGAAAAGCCAGAATCCTGAAGAAAGGCGTCTGGTGCAGTGCAAGAAAATGCGTGGGAACTGTGTTAGAGTCAGATGAAGTTTTACGAAGGTACATTCTTGGTAAATTTTTGGTGTCATCGGCTCATTCGCCATTATTTAAAACTGACATTACCTCTGTCCTGTTGGTAGTGTTGATCTGCGTTAACGTACGCTAATAGCCATAGGAACGGACCTGGGACCTCTGAATTACAGTATACGGCTACCTTCACAGGCAAATTAGGAAAAGACAAGTGAGTTTGTAAAATTAAGACTATGATGATATTATCAACATGAAAATGTGTACATATTTTCTTACAGGTTGTTTAAAGGGTTTGGTGCGTTCAACTACACTGAAGCCGAAGAGCGACTCCCCCTCATGCAAACGATGCGCTTGTATCAAAGGTGAATTTAAATGCAAGATAAAGCCGGGGGTGTGTTAGCAAAGGTACCGTACTATGTTCTTCTAGGTAGTGCATTAACTATACGCTAAGTGTTGTGAGGGCCTAATTTTGCTGTTTATGAAGTTGAAGACAAAGGCGGAAATCCCTGGGGTTGAACGATATATGCCCACTTTTTGGAGATGCTTTCAATGACTTCGACAGTTTCACACTGTAACTAACACACAGTAAATCCACTGTTTTGCAGCGGGACGCGGAGATATTTTTCCCAGGACAAATAAGGGCAATTTTATTCCAACGAAAATTTAGAAAATCGTCCCATTCGTTCTGAGACAAAAATTTCGCGTCCCGTCAGCAAAACGCAGCGCATTTCGGGTTTGGTGTGAATGCACAGGTGATATATCATCGGGATCGATATTTAAGAGAGTAAAATTTTTCAGAAAAAGTTCCAGCACTAGATTCGGAGGGCATTTTACAAGATGTTCCCATCCACCAATTGTAACTTGTCTTAAATTACTGAAAGGGAACGAAAGGGCCTTTGTTTCATCGTGGCAAGACAGGTATGTAGACCACACTGACAAATGATAGCAGTGACAAAAAGCGAAAACCTGCGTCAAACACTGCTCTTTGACATTGAAAAAGGGTGATTATTGTCAAAGACAGTGCATACAGTAAGAGGAATTCCCCAAAAAGGATAAAATAGAAAGCTTTATCACTGGAAAGAAGAATCATTAATCCAATGCCGGGCATGACAATTAAATACAGCCAATAGTCGCTGAATGAGAGACAAAATAATGTATGCCAATTAAAGTACCAAAATTTCTGAAGAATAATTCACGTGCTTAAGGCAAATAATTGCAACGAGATGAACAGATGATCGAAATTTTTCAATATGAATATATGTGTAGACACCAACTATTAAAACACATATGAGGATATTGCAGAACATTTTTACGGTGAGGCAAAAGTCTCTTTATGACAACACATCGACCCACGAACGGCGTTCACATTTATTAGACTTAATAGCGGTAAGATTTTTCAAATAGAGGGCGCACTCCCAGACGCGCTTTACGAATAATCGTTTAGTTTGTATTCTATTTATACTACTCATCATCTGTGTCTTTCACAAATTATTTTCGTTTCCTTTTCAGAGAGCACGACATGAGCCCAAGAAGTCATGCAACTATTCCTCCTCTGTAATATTCCTAATAATGTCACTAAAAGGATTGACTCTTAGCTCTCAGCACGCATGTAGGCCTGATAAGTCGCCTAGAAACGTTTATTTGTAGTTAATGATAACAAATTCAAATAATTAAGTCGAATCTATATGTGTAATTAGTTAATGATGCTTCTGCAATGATAATTTAGTAAAATACAAGTTTGAGAGCTCTTTAAGAGTGGTTCATCTGTGTGACTTAACATCTCTTTAGTCATACGGCTACGACAGTCGTAGTTTACGATCACGGAGCTTGTTATAAATGAAAAAGATACGTTGAAGAAGATTCGGAAAGAAAAGTAATTCAATTCTGTAAATTCAAACGCGATGTTTTTCTTTATTACGGAGGAGCATTGTCATCATTTTTATCATCAGTGAGAAATTTTCATGCTCAGTTCCAATTAATGGCTAAGCTGCAGTATTTGCATGTATTTAAAGTCACTAGACTGCTAGAGGGTAAATAAAGGAAGAGACAAATGCCCCGGGCTTGACGAAGAAGTGGGTGAAATTTTGCAGGCGTGGAAATCAGGTAGCAGCTATACCATTCCCATTATTTGAAGAAAAGAAACAACATTTTTACAGAGAAGACAAAACGTTCGCATACCTACGCTTACGCCATGAGCATTGGACACGTTTTTATGGACTGCTCAGTCTATTTGCAGGACTAAAAAGTTTGTCTACACTGGAGTATTGCTTACCTCGATTAACAGGTGTGTCATATAAACGGTCCACTTCTGTCACACATTATGACATTATGTATCACGGATACGTGGGTATAGTCTGCCCTTAGTTTTCACATTGTTTAAATGTATGAAACCTGTACATATTTTGTTCGCTCCCGTTATCCTAACAGTGATGGAAATCATTTAGACATCTCAAGGTTCAAAATAACCAAAACTGCGATTTCTGATGTGTCCCTCTTTTCATAGAACGGATCCAATTTATATGGGAATAATGCTAATAGCTGCATTCCCCTCCCCTAGAAATGCCGGGGTGCCCTAGAACCGGTTGACACTCACATTAAGGTGCTCATCTAAACCATAATTCCTTTCCGATCATTCAGCGTTTTCAGCGCCGACGACTACTGCCTGAACTCCCCACCCCCATTCCCATTTATGATGACCTCCCTACGCCCCTGTTGTAATTTTAAGCAACTTACTGTTAAGTCAGACTTCCACCACCTCAAAATGTATTTTTACAGGAACCTCACTGAAATTTGTGATTGACCACAGTAACATGGTAAATTCAAACCGTGTATACCGATTTACGTAAGCCTCTGATTGGTAGAAGAAACGTGCAGTGTACCTCGTCAAGGCGTACTGTACACCACACAACAGCATGGCATAGAGGCAGAGATAGCAGGTAAGCAACAAAATTAAGTTTTTTAAAATTACGCTAGAGTGTACAGTAGACTGTTTGGAAAGGGCTCACAAGCTATACTGTAACGCTGGTACTTTGTCCAAAGTCCCCTCGACTCGCTGGCGAAGAGCCAAGGGGCGAAACCAAACGTTACTCCAGAAGGAGTTCTGCTCCCAGAAGGGAGCCACGTCCCCGAAAGGACAACAAACTTAACTGACCAACCTTTCGACCCCAGACCTCTACATCAATGGTATGCATGCGTGGTCCCATTCTCAACTGGATGAAAAAACAGACGCAACGTTGGTTTGTTGCCTCTAGCAAAAGAGAATCGGCCCTAAGCAAAGGAAAGTGTGCTTCCCGGTAATTGGATAATATTGTCTCTCATGCCATTCACTGATGATAGAAAGTATTTTATTTCATCATTCTGACTTTCAAAGCGCAGGCTGCTTAAATTATGAATAAAAAATTACATTCTGTTTCTCCTTGGTTCAGAGTTAACACAATTTCACCAAAAACAAAAAACCCAATGTTTGATATTAGATCCTTACTTAAGACAAATAATTGATATTGAACTCATAATCTATGATCTGATTATTTCTTCAGTAAATGTCACCGAGTTTCCTGGTGTAATAATTGATAAGCACGTCGCCTGGAAACCTCAATATTCAGAACGTTAGGTCTAATACCGGTCTTATAGATTACCGTACTGTGCATCACTTGTAAAAAATCAATCGTTTATCCCTAATAGTATTTGTCAATGTAACGTACCCATTCATGATTGCGCAATTGTCTGGGCTGTTCATCCATCTTCACTACATAGTCCCTTTCTGCTCCAGAAAAAGTTTTAGAATTATGTGCAGAGCTTCTTATTATCAGCACACTATGCCCTTAATGAATGCTCCTCACAGAGTTTAAAATATTCAGGTACCAATCAGGAATTTATTTTACAAAAATGGCGTGAAAATTTATCACCTCGTAACGTTTCAAATTTGTTTGCCTTAATCAAACGTAGCTCTACTTATCGTAACTGAAATAATCCACTAGACCAGGCTACTCCTTCATTGCTTGTTCTGTCCTATCATGGTTCACTGGTCCCGGGTTTGGAAGGCTTTTAAATGCTGCTCTTATTTTTAAGAAAAGTTTCTAGAAGCATTTGCTCCAGCAAAATTCGATATTTCTTGTGGTATGTTTCCAACTCAGGTGCGGATCCAAGGGGGGGGGGCTTTCCCGGGCTCAGCCCCCCTTTTCGCCACATCAACAATAACAAATACGCGAAGATTAGCATAATGTTAATCTAGGAGAATATTCAAGGGGCTTTCAGCCCACCCCACCCCCCTTTTCGAAATGTCTGGATCCGCGCCTGCAACTCATCTCTTTTTTCTATTATTTACTCCTTCAAGTCGTCTACCTACCCGTCTTATCTCATCCCTTTTATTCCCTTGCCTTACTATTTGTTGTTCATATGACATGGTGATTTCATGTTTGCTTTTCATGGAGGTTAGCCAGGCCTAGAAAAGCAACGTTCCTCTTAGGTCCTCCCAACCACCCCCTCCCCAACCCTTCCATTAATTTTTGTATTACTCGTACCACGAATGATATTTTAGCATCCTGTTTCGTGTTATTAACATAACATAACAGGTTAAAGGGCAAAGGAGGGCCAAGGCCCCATAAGATACCCTAAATTCCAAACCCCTAAATGAATTGAATATGGAAGGAAATAATTTCAAACTTAATGTGGCTATCACGGTTGGCAGTTTTTGGTAGCTGCTTGCGGCGTTTTACATAGCCTGCTTCATTGGTGCCAAATTTGGCCAGTTGTCTTACTGAAAATCTGGCGACCCAGCTACGCCCACTCTTCAATGTCAAATACAGAAATAGTCTCATGGTCTCAGCGCATACTACGTATCCAGAGGCCTACCCCACCTTCACCATGCAGCGAGGCCAAAACCACTTGCCAACTCGCCATTGGGGAGTGACGTTTTGCTCATAGAGATCTTTAATTACACTTGCGGCTGGTGGATTTTTTTTTATGCCGTTCAACCAACAGCGAAGTGTAGTTGAAAAGTTTTGTCGAGGTTGAAGGGAGCAAAGGCGTAGGAAGCGGGAGAGCTTGGGGGGCTTATGCCCCCAGTCAAAAATGTGCGCGCTGAAGTATGCTTCCGCCTCCCAAGATCCAAGGGCAAAAACCTCTTATTTGTCTCTTCTGTAAGAAATGTCAAACATTTGCAGTAATTTTCCTTAAAGTTTGTCCAAAATGTTGCACCACATTGCATCTGAGGACCCTCAAATACCCAAAAATTTTCCAAAGGGGAGGAGGACACCCCTTCCTTTTAATCCCTCCCCCAGGACGGCGATCCGAAACAAGGTTCAGCCCCCCCCCCCCCCGTCTTGAAGAGCTTTCTACGCCTATGGAAGGGAGATTGCATAGACCAGTGATTTTCAAACGCGGCCCGGGCCCTGTCAGTGAGGCCCCTTAATTGATTTTACGTTTTGAAAAAATAATAATATTTGACAAGAACCAAACGTGGCAAGTAGGAAGTTAAATTATGTAACTTGAAGTCACTGAGTCCTTCAAATTTTGCTCTCCTAAAGGGGCGCTAGGTTGCCTACGTAGCAGGCTGTACGGCATATTCCTTGTTCAATCATGTTATGCCCACGGTGGTATAAGGTTATGTAGTGGTGCATTGCGGAGTGTTTGCATTTGTAGTGACAAAGCTTGTAGCAAAGTTGCATCCCGGGAATTTAATTCGATTTGAGATAGCTGTACAATTGAAGAACGTATTGTGTTGAAAGTATATTCATCCGCGTCAACAGGTGGGGAACAGGGCCGGGACATGCCCCTCAATTTTGAAGGCAGATGGGACGTCATACCTCCCCCACCCCACCCATCCCCCACCCCACACACACACACACACTTATTCCAGAACCCGAAAAAATAGCAGGTACATGTTAGATTCCATAATTTATGTAAAATATAGTTAATTCTATAAAATCAGGCTCGATCAAATGGTAGTAGAAACACTGCAGCCATTAATGGATTAAAATGGTAGGAAAATGCCTCAGATTACGCCTCAGGTTACACCTCAGATCTTCTGAAATCCATTTTTCAGGGACTCTTAAGCGGGCCCCGCATCCCTCGTAACTAAGGCTTTGAACTAGGCTTGAATTACTCCCCCCCCCCCCCCCCTTTGAAAAGCTGTTTGACACTGCTGCGTATGTTGATTGCTTATTGAAATTAAAGTTTTGCAAGTCATCTTTCGGTACTAACAATGTTTCCTATGTTTCATATGCATGAGCTCGCTCTTTCCACAGCTCTATTAAATGGCATAGAATCATTCCATCAACTTTACGCTTTCTTCGACTTTTGGGAATGCGGACCCAATTGACAGCGTCTGAGAATAATTCAAGAGCAATTCAAGAGCTTTCTCACATGTAACATGGCCACTAACGCAGGAACAGTGCAGAACTGTTGTGACTTCATCCGTTTCAGAGTGCGATTTTCTCCGGCACACTACAGTCTCCCATACCGCAACCGACGCATGACAAACATCGGAATGACCATACTAGCGGGCGACTGACTCACGCATGCTAGGAGCAGAATTGTAGACAGGTGTTGCAAGGTGGGGGAGTTGCAGATGACCATGTTGCAGGTGGTCATGACCCGTCGGGGAGCTCTAATGGGCACGGTGAAGTATGACCAGACGTCGCAACGAATTTCTTGATTTTGCCTTGTGTAGGGCAGATTGCAGATTTTCAGTTTCTTCAATAGTAACCCAAAATTTCACGTTTTTCATCCTTTTGGCAACCCAGCCGCTCAGTAGGGGCCGCCGCCTGGTGTCACCCCTGATTAAAGAGGCAAATCTGTGGTTAAGAGTGCGATTCCTGCTATCTAGAGCGCCAAGGAAGTAAAATTTTCTGACCTCAGCCCCAACCCTGTTGGTTCTGAGGTCAGGTTGCTCCTGTTGGACGCTACGAAAATGCAGACTGCCCTCTTAAGGAACCGCTTTCTATGAAAATTCCGTACCTCTGCCTGTGTTTGCTGTAGATACTGCTTCGAGACCTCCTAAGTATAAATTTCCCTATTTCCAATTATTGTCCTCCCCCTGCGGCCCTCAACCTTATTCCAGCCTCTCAATTTGGCCCTCACCCTTAAAAAGTTTGAGAATCACTGGCATAGACCTATGTTAATACCCGTAATATCGTTACATAACATGCTGTGAACTACAGACACAATGATAAACGAAACAAGAGAGATACTTAGCTTTGAGATACAAATGTAATTTTCTAATCCATAAAACTCTTACAAATACTCTATTTCAATAATTTACAATTATTTCACAAATTTATAGTAAATCAAGTAACTGTTTTAATTTACAAACATGGGATGATTTGACTCAAAAATCATTGTAAATAACGCCTTACAAGTAAGTAACTGAAATAATGAAGTGATTTTTTTTTTATCTTTAAACTTTGACTCAAATACTACGCAGCAACTTTATATGATGTACAATATTAATCCAAGTTAGTTACATAGTAAAATATTAAAACTGTTATTTATTTCTTTATACAATAAATGTTGTTAAAGAGTTGCTTAAAATATATAATTGAGCAGAGTTTATATAACTTGCAAAATGAGGTGTTTCAGACAGCACGTCTCCTCAGCACCCTTCAACCCCTGGCAATGGGTTTCAATGTAGGACGAGTATACAGTATTGAACTTATTTTGAATATCTATGTACATGTCAATATGATACTGATACTTGGAATTTTTTCATGACTAATCGATTATGAAAGAAAATGAATACTTTATACTGCGTAAAATATTTGTTATTTACAAGGATGCTTAAAAGTTCTTATTAAAATTTTGAAGTCACACCTCCAAACTGAATACATTATCTCTACAAGGTTTTTAATATTTGATAGCAGTGAAATTTTCTGAAATTCATCAATGAATACCGACACTTCCCTCTTTTTAAAATAATAATGAGTAAATTACAGATGTGACTGCCATCCATGGGAAGAGTGATGTCATGTGATCAAATGGGGTATGTCACATGTTAGATAACTACATTCTCACACTTGTAAATCGTGATGTTACACAAGGAAAAGGTGACTAGAGTAATTTACTATGTCTAATGCCTAACAGCTCCCTAGTTTAAATTAATTATTACTACATCGCCACCTGGTTACCATGACTACTACATGAGACTGGAGATAACATTTACTTTCTCAAGTCTTTCACTTAAAGAATCATTGGGTATTGCGACGGCATTGATGAAAGGTATGTTACCATACTCAGACTGCATGGAATTATCAATACATCAGTGTTTCCAATTGAGGCAAGACCGACAGAAGCTTGAAATTTTGCTCCTCAGCCCATCACCTGTAACTTGTGACCTGAGTGGCTTAAAAACACATCATGGACACATGCACTAACACGGTACCATGTTCATACAATCAATTCTAACAGTGCTACCACACTTCAGAGCTAAAAACTAGCAAGGAGAGGGGGCTGTGTCCCATTCTCTCTATTTGATGATAATGCCAGTTGGTAAACCCATGTCAGAATTCCTGGCTATGAGCCTGCTCCAAGATCATTTCTCTCAATCAAATTTTAAATGTTAATAAATTATCCACAACAGTTGATTTATGTTAGATTAACACATTATTAGAGAAACACTGACTGGAATGCATCAATTACACGAATATGCATCAAGTGAAGATGGCAAATAATAGGAGTTGTCACAATTAGACCTCATACATATGCAGTGTATTTATTAGTAATTTGAAAGGATTACATTAATTCTGAGGTACTGAAGGAATAAAACTCACAAACTTTACAAATTACTTCCTACTTACTTTTACAAACACAGACACTATATTCTACTGAGGAAGGGTTGGGGGGGGGGGGTGTTGAGCATTTTCTGAAAAGTTTATGCATATTTATCCACAAAATAAGATAAATTTTGCCAGTATTTTGCCTGAAAATAAATATTCCGCCTGAATGAATTCTCCCAGCCCCTTTCATTCCCCGCCCCCCCCCCCCCCAAATATGCATATGATACCTCTGGAAACAGCCCAGACCTGGTTTCTGAGGTATGTAAACTTTATTTAACTAAAAATGGCTTTGAAATTTTACTGATACTGATCAAAGACAAAAATTGGGAATATCCACATTGAATACCACCAATAGCTAGTACTGACAATCATTTCATACTATGGGCCATTTTGCCTTTCTCTTTTGAAAGGCAGGGAGTGGGGGAATGAATACAAATATGCCCATTTATTGAGGCCGTCATAACACTTTTGGAATACTTTTACGCTGTGATTGTAATTTTTATAAATCAAGAATATGTTGATTAGTACTGGTTAATAATCTAGCAGAAACTGCTTCCCATCCCACACTGCTCAAGGTTGCATAATTACTTGATTCAATTTGCTAAAGAATTTTAAAAACAAGTATAACATAACTCTTCTATATTGAAAAAGCAGTATTATACCAGTATTGAATTATAAGGCCAAAAATATTCCTGTTTAATATGTGGAAGCTCACACAGTTTTTCATTATGGCAGCAACGAATGTTCCTAAGGGAGCAAAAATAAACTATAAATGTATGGGTAACTTATCAGTTAAAGATAAAAGACCTTAAGACCTACAAACAATGGGTTCAATTGAATACATCTACTTAATACAGTTAAATGGGGTTCTTAGATGTATATCTAATCTTTGATCCAGGTATCCACTGATATTGGAGCAAATAACATTTACAGAAGATAAAATAAAGGGTAATATACAAAACCTCTTTTAAGTTTCCGAAGTCAAACAGTGTCACTCTGATACGATGTGAATCCCACGTTCTGAATACTCAGCACATTTTATAAGCATAACAGAATCTGGCATATACTTGGAAAAATGTTTTGATATCTAATTCAGATTATAATGGTAATACACAACAATACTTGTTAATAGAGTTGGTAAGTGAGAACTATGCATAAAACAAAGGGCTAAAACAAAGGGATAACTTAAACTCTCAGAAATGATTTATTCATAACAATTTCTCTAAAGAGGATTATTCAAAACTCTCTCAATAGAAATTATTCATACCACAATGCTAACCTAGCAAAGCTGATTTTACATGCCAGCAGGCTTGAAGGCACTTTAAGTATTAAGTATTATAGTAGTTTACTTGAATAGTTTTGGCTTTTCACAGCCACTTTGTTTTTTGCATTTACAACTTTAGAGAACTATTTACATCTTCTGACTCAAAGCATCCCCAGGTTACGTAGTAACAGAAGATTCCTAGAACTATGTTATATAGTCAAAATGGTCTGAATTACCCAGAGGTTGCCTTTAGTAACTCTAAATCTGGTCAAACCAAATACCTGTACACCGACTGCCCTTAGTACTTAACATAAGGAACATATCCTAAAAAATTTGTAAGATTATTTCATACTTTTAACGTAAAAGTTTTAATAAAGACTTACAAAAAAAAATCTGCACATGAATACATCAGAAGCCTAAAAAATTTCAATTTTTGTCTTTATAAATTTTAGGCTAAACACATTTTATTTGTTCGAAAGGCTATGGTGAATCAAGGTTTATCGTCAAAGTCTATACATATGTAGTGGCATTATTTTGTATACTTTTATCAAGACAGAAATATCACCGATTTCCCTTTATGTCTTAAAAATGTTTGTACTGTTTTATGGATAAGATGGGATTGACATCAAATAATTTGAATCAATAAAGACTACTTAATCGTCTGATTTTTCTTTTTTTAAGTTAGAACAAGCTCGGTAAAGAACTGACAATATAGGTTTTGGGTGGCAGCTATAGACAGCGGAATATCTAATATTCTTCATGGTGGTCTGAGTACTAACTCTCACCTGATGATTTGAAATGGAAAATAGTAACATGTAATACCAAAGGAGCAATGAAAGCTGGTTGGTCGATTCATGGTAAATGCTTCAACTAAATCACTGTATTTCATGCCATATTTATAGAGCTATCTTAAACAGTTGTTGTAGCTCTCCTTAACTTCCACTTCTGAGTACTTAAAGAAAATATCTGCCATAATTATGACTGACAGTATGATGAGTGATGGGTTAGGAAATTGACATCATCACCACAACTAGCTGTAGGTGATGTTTTGTATGAAGTTCACACTCAGAGATACTGATGTGGAAATTGATCACATAAACAGCTGACATTATCACCAGAGCTAGCTTAAGGCTTGAGTTGTATAATATTCACTCAAAGATAGTGATCCAGCAAGTCATTACACAAGCTGCTGACACTATCACCAGAACTAGAACTAGGTTATGAGTTATGTGATAATAACTATCAAAGATAGTGATCTGGCAAGTGATAACACAAGCAACTGACAATAGAATGAAAACTGTAGATGATGAGTCTACATCATTCACACAGCATATTTTTCAATGATGAAAGATGACACTTCCACCATTAACAGTGCTAGTTCTATGACATTTATTAAACTGAACTAATGTATGGTGGTGTTTCTGCTTAATAGAACTCAGGGGCGTATCCAGGACTTTTCAATAGAAGGGGTGCAGGGTTTGATTGATCACTGTCCTGGGGTAGGGGTATGTACACCACTCCCCTATGCAAAATTTTTGCTTTTGGAAGAGGGCTGAGATGCAAAATGGTGCTATATTTGACACATATATTTGACACATTTTGAAGCATTTTCTTCTTCTGCCTCAACTTTTTTTCATGCATGACGGCCAATAGGGGAGGTGTGTGCCTGTTGCGCCCCCGACTGGATCTGCCACTAGAACTTAACTCACTGAAATAAAGATAGCTGATGGAATATGAAAAGAAAGTCCTCAAACCTGTGTGTTACTTATGAAGAAAAACGCAAAGGCAGAAGGAACAACAATTTGAAAAAAACATGTAAAATACTTTAACAGAGGTAAGTTGTATGTCTTGAACTCACTATAAGGTATAGATAGTGTTATGTCATCAAGTTATTTCATCAAGATAATGTAACCCAAGCAGCATTAATATGCAATGTCACCTGCAACACATCAGTGCTTTGATGATATGAGATGAAAAAGACAGCAGTCTGATTTGAAATGAAGCAGAGAGCCAAAGTTTTGGGAAAAGGTTGATGAAGCAATACAGTTGGAGCAAGAGATGGCAGCAGTGGTCTGATTGTCAAAAATGTGAATAGCGCCCCCAATCAGGATTCCACAACACCGCCTGGAGGTGTGATGTGTTACCACTCATATGTAAAAGAGGGGGCAGCATCTGAATGCAGAAGAAACAGAAATGATGAGGATGGATAAAGTATGAACAATCTCAAGCAACTGACCTTCCTTGATCCAAGTCTAAAGTTTATAACTCTAACTATCCCAGACCACTTTAAATGACAACTTTTTCTGTTGGTAATCTCAACTCTGTCTAGCCATCATCTATCCTGTAAGTCATACATAGAGATGTCCATGCACCAGAAACAAATTGCAACACTTTGTAATGACTTCTTTAACCTCCCCCAATAATAAGACACTGAAATCAACCTACTAAAAATTTCACTTCCCAATCAAGAAAATAAGAATTACCACATATTAATTCACTAACTCAGTTCATATCCTCTTGCTCCCCCACCCCTATCCCTTCACCCAACCCCACCCCTGTGCCATAAATCCCTCCATTATCACACCATGCAAAGATTAGGAGTCAAGTTTTTGTAAATTAGCACTGCATCTACTGCATGGTTCCACCACAGACAGGCAGGATGATTGTTTGGGGGGTGGGGGGTGGGGCTACAAACTAGGCTAAGGCAGAGATCTGGCATCTCTGAGCACAAAGAACACACAACTACAATACAAAAGAGACCTTTTTAAGGCCCTCACATCAGACCTTTGTAGTAACATGCACCAACATAGGTTATGCCGGTAATTTGATACAGTGGCATGATATGGTGTGACTGTGATGTACAGGCAGGAGTAGTGTTGTAACAAGTCCTGGCTTAAGCCAGTACTTTCCAAAATTAGTTGAATTTGAGAGAAATGTTAGAGAATTTTGCTTCTTATAAGTAAATGCAGTGGATGAGTCACTATAACAGCTGTAAAGCAAATTAACTTGATATAGAATGGACTGACTTCCACAACTCTGTGATGGAGTTATTTTTGTAACGCAGGTAATTACAGGCAAGGTAGTAGTATGTATATGGCTGTTAGGTAATAACAGAGCAACTTGATACAACTCTGTGGTAGAGTTAAATTTGCAATGGTGATGGCTACATGCAAAAATGTAGCAAAAGTAAGGTTAAGTAAAACTTGAGTGTATTGCAATGACTGACAGAAAGTGAGTGGTGCAAGGCCTGGGTTCACAAGTGGTAGCTGGCAGGCCCTTTGAGGTCCACAACTTACTCTAAAATGGACCACAGAAGATTGGAGGAGTCAAAATTTTAGATGAGAAAATCAAGCTCTCAACTGTCCTCTGGTTGCTATCATACAGTCAAATCTCAAGCATAAGTGGCTATTGGCCTAGAGCACTTGAAAACCCTCGTGTAAGGTAAGTATAGCTGGGTGAACCATCTACAGGATGTCCTACAAACCGTAATATGCACTTCATATCATGAAACAACACAAAAAAGGGAGGGAATAATCTCACTTTGCAAATAATGAACATAGATGCTGATAAGCTGATTTTTTAGTGCAGGGTAATGAGTTTCTACATTGTACTAGATACATGACTGTGTACATCTCCAGAACTTTTTCCAAAGTCCCCTTAACTCTCTGACAAAAGAGTTCTGCTCTCAAAGAAGGTACCGGACACTAAGATTTAATGTGACCAATCTCCTGACCTTCAGACCTCCCCAGACAGACTTAAAAACAGACAAATATATACTTTGCAAAGTCAATAATTATTGCTATTTAGAGGCACTATTACAAATTTATGCTGTCTCGCTAGTTGCTTCGTCTGATTGTTTTCAACATTTCTTTGTTGCCAATTTGAGAAGAATATCAAATTACCACCTGAACAAATCTTGACAAGCTGTTGACTGTGAATTCATTTGCATATAAAAATGTTATACTTATCAAAGAAAATAGGAGCACATCTCAACAAAGATAAATGAATATTACAAGTACTGACAAATCTGTGAGAATGCTGCTCATGAATATGCATGCAAGCCCTGAAGATTATGGACCACTACTGGATGGCTTAAACTTCTTAACTTAGTTATATTGTATAACTGAAACACTACTGAATATTCATCAACATATTTCTAAGGTACTATATGCAGACCTATGTCATACCTAAGACATGTCATCATGCATGTATAGTTTGCAAAATTATGCAATTATAAAAGTTTGATACATTACATTTTAAATAGTCTCTAACAACAGAACAGTATATCTTTCTTCCTATGTGACATGTTAGTCCCTAAGCTCTGTTATCAACATTTAAGCAGTATTACTACATGCAAATCATGCATTACTCCTCTACTCCTATGCATAACATACAGTCATATCCCAAATCCTTTAAGTGCTAAAAGTATGAAGGCCCAGGAAATGATTGTAGAATACTTAAAGCCCAAGGCAGGCATAGGAACAACCATAACATGGTATCCCATATAATGATTACGGAAACACTCCATGCTAGGTGAATACAACGACAAAAGGGAACAAAATATCACAACTTGGTACATATAAAGACCAAATATTAAAAGAATAGGTTAGTTGAAACATTCCGGACGATGACTGGGGTAACTGGAAGAAGATTTCAGGCATCACACACATAAATTGGCATGCAATTTATCTACCTCCCTGAGGAAGCGCTGGGTCGAAGTCTGGGGGTAGACCCAGGCTATCATCAGCCACACTGCGTACTTTTCTTCGTTCCATAATGGCATTCAGTTCAGCAGAGGTACTGTTAGCTTCCAGGGCCTGCAGAAAAGCGGGGTAGCAGACAAAGAAAGACAGAGAAAATGGCAGATAATTAGGAGGGTTAGTGGCAACTGGCAACCATATAGAGACACAAAGTCAATTGCATTACTTTAATACACCACGTTAAAGGGGAAACGGAGTAAAAATTACATAAAAATGTATTAAAGAGGTCAAAATTCATTAGTCCAACAAACATCTTCAAAGATGTATTCAATGTCGGAGACAAAAAGTTGAAATTTATTTCCTCAATCTGAACAAATCAGATTGCTGATATCTATCTGTTACTACACTCAGGTTATTCTTGTTTGTTTATCTTTGTTGTTTGGGAAGCATTAATCTGCACTGTGCAAGAGTCGTATCGTAAATCATTGCACAAGCTACTTTGAGCAAATTAAGAGATTTTTTATCTCAGATGTAATAGGAATTGGACCAATGTGGTTCACTTTTTTTCTTTTTGACCTCTTTAACAACTAGTTTTTTGTAAGGTTTGACCCTACTTCTCCTTTCAAACTCCCCCCACAAGAATAGCATAGCATACATTGCAATAAGAAATACACACTGCATACCAACCACCGGTTAGTTTGCTTAGGCAAAGAAGAAATATCGGTTGAGATGGACGGCAACCACAATCAGCAGTGCAACAATGGTTGTCATAGCAACCATTGCCATGGCTACTACATCACATACAAAAAAGACTCTATTTTATCTCCGCCACCTTTTAACACACATAACATATTGATATAAGCTGCTATAAAGAACTAAACCTGTAAGAGTGAAGGGCGCACTGAAAGTTCCTAGGTAGTTTATGGACTAGGGTAGGAAAGTTATTGCATTCTGATAAAGGTGAACAAACAAAGTCAAACAATTTGTTACTAACGCAGTGCAGTATACCCACTTGTTTCATTTTGTTATATTGTGTAAGGCAATTGTTTTAACAGACAATGTACTTTCTGGAAGACCTTTGACCTCTTGTCTCAACCCTATTACTTTTGCATTGATACAATTTTTCCACTGAATGCTTGGCTCAAGCCAAAGACAAACTATAAACAAAGTGTGCTGTAACATATTGGGCCATAGTGTCTTTAAATCACAGAACATACACACAGACCAAGGACCACAAGACAAAAAGGGTGCCACATATGCAGAAACTAAGCATACTAAAATGACTGCAAACTTAGCTTTAGGTAACCAAATCCAACTGACCATTTAGGTAGATAATGGAAATAATAAAAATGTTATCTGCATTTTTATATAAACAATTTATCATACAGTACTGACATATTTCACTAACATTACCCCTAACTTATGATAACACATCCAAGAGACAGTCCTCCACATAGCCACACCTACAAGCACTGCTAAATGACAAGTTACACCAGAAGTACCTATTTAAACCATGGGCATGGGTGGACAAAGTTGGGAAGCTAGCAGGCTTCTTCCTAGGAAATTTGGGTATTTCCAGTAAAATTCTGTCAATTGGAGGGAAACTTATCCTTTTTGGTACATGAAAATATGGAAGGGGTTGTGGCAAATCTGACTCCCTTCCTGGGAAATAAACACTTTTTTCCAGTTCTGTGCATCATAGATTGAGAGAGGCAATTAAGAAAAAAACATACTGCGTAGGGACATTATGTAATGGACCAAGCAGGAATTAAACCAGAAATCACTCAATTTCATGGAAAAATCAACCACATTTGAATACTGACTTTCACAGTTCAGGGAATAATTTATCCGGTATCGCATCGCAATTTGCTACACAAGCTGGCAAAATTGCTACACAAATGCAAAAATGTGTAGCACTTTTTTGTGTGCATAACCATAGGGTTTTCAGCGAATTTACACTACAGAAGGAAAAAATGCTCAAAACTGCTATGCAAAATTTGAACACTAAATTGTTCCCTGCAGTTAAAGTGGCCAAGTTTTTGCTGCAATAATACAATGAGACAGAAGATCAAGGAAGGGAATCTGACCTACAGGAAAGAAAATATTCAACATTTTTATGCAGAAACAATTTTCACAGTCCAGAAGGTTCATACAATTTTAAACTTTACACTATAACACTTATATAGTATCCCAACTTTCTCACTGACAGATACACAGCCATATCTCATAAGTTCAGAAAACTCTACAACTCGAAGTACCTTTTTATAATTGAATAACTAATGGTCTTAAAACAAAATGCACATTTTAGAATTGAGTCTCAGAAAAATTCTGTGACCTTTAAAAGAAGGGTTGAGGCTTGCAACAAGTTTTGAAATGTTAAAGGTGAACTCAGTCTAAGCATTCTGGTGAAATTTGCATTGAGCTCTGACCTGTGGTTCTTGAGATACGCAGATGAAGTTGTCACATTTTCAACCCAAAGTGAACTTGAAGCAAGCACATGTGACATCATAACCTCACACTAATGAGCTCTATTTTGTTTTTCTCCAAACTTTACACGCAAGTTTCTCCTCCATAATCTTACATTGTTGGAATAGGAATGAATGACAGCCATGGGAATTTTACAAACTTCAGATTCCCTGTGGGAAGTTCATAGTTTAAATAACAGATTGAAAAACAAAGAAAACAAAGCATTGCTCATCAATGTGAGGAAATGATGAAACCCCTGTTCACTTCAAGCTTACTTCATCTGCAACTATCTTGTGCACTACACATCAGAACTGAATGGATATTTCACCAGGATACTTAAATTAAGTCCCTCTTTCACATATTGAAAAAAAAATTATTGCTTAAACCTTCCTTTAATAGTAATATAGCCTTTTTGTGTATCCCAGCATTTTCATGATATTACAATCTTACAGTAAAATGCACCATAAATACAACAGAGTTCATGCAAAACTTATCAAGTATCTAACAAAATATCTTTTTAATTTTTGTACTTTAAAATATACATGTGGCCGTGCACAGATTTTACTTAAATTAATTTAAATACTGATTATGATAAACAGATTTACAGAGACTTATCTACAGCAATCTGGACAAAACCGTAATCCTCTTCGAAGTAATTAAATATTAGAAATATCCTTCCTTTATTAAATATAAATTTTAAATTAAATATAAATTTTTAATTTTTCCCCTCCCCCATTGCAATCAATCCATAGATACCCTCTCACACCTCCAAACTTTTGGTTACTTTATATTATACACATATTTCTTTACAAAAACTTAACACCTGTAAGGTGAATACTTGTAAGACTGTTTCCTACTCAAACATATTTTACTATTTCAAATTCTGACCATACAAACTGCCAGACTGACCAGCAAAACTGATGGCAACATTTCACTTAAACCACTTCACATTCTTTAAAACTAACCATTGTGGTCACAGATCCTTTTCATCAGTATGTTTGCCACAGATGCATCTTCCTTCTTAAAGGAAAATAAAAAATTCAATGAAAACTCATCAACACCACACTGCTTAACACCCCCCCCCCCCTTTCCACCTCCCCTTGAAAGTAATACAATTTGGCCACAGTATTTTTAATCTATAGAAACTGTATGGACTTTCCTGACAGAGCAACAGTTCCATTACAATTAAAGAGGATCAGTGAGAACCAACCTGCAAGTTGGATTTCTGAACCATGAGTTGGCTGTAAACACGAGCACCATCAGCATGACAGACCTGTTGGAGTTCTTCTCTGGTAAGGCTAAATAACTGGGCACCACTCAGTACACCCAGACTAGTGACGGTCCTGAAAAGAAGTAAAAGTATGCCATTAGTAGCACAAGTTGTGTAGATACCTTCCAGATAACAATGAAACTACAGCAGTAATGAAGTTACACTTCCCCTACAACCCTCAATACCTTCACACAATAATTTACGAGAACAAATCACGGCCTATCTCCCGCATAAATATACTGTGCCACTTGACTTCTAAGCAAGTAGTGATGGAGATTTTTGCGAAAAACTGCAGAGTGGGGGATACAGTGCCCTCGAAATATGTTTACTGCATGAAAATGTCCAAGTCAATAAAATCATTTACAAAAAGTGTGAGGCAGAGCTGCCAACCTTGAAAAGTTTTTCTTATTCTGAGGCTGGTTTTTGTCAAAATAAAACAATGTGATGAACGGTAGGCACATTGCCAAAGAGTCCCCAAATGATACTTTACAACTGACTGATTTGTCTTTGAAATTTCCCATGTTGATTATTTGAAAATCTTTGTGCTACACTGATCCATAATAAAACTTTGCCATAAAAAAGGACACAGCTTACAAGTCAAAACATTTTGAATGTAGACTGTTATTTTGAAGAAGCTGTCCAGTCAACAGACCTTTTTACAAATAGCAATTACAAAGGATTGTGAGATGGAGTTTTGGTAAGAGTGGTTTTTGTCAATGGCATTTTACTGTGGCCAAAACCAATGCACACCAAAATGCTATCCCATAATCCTTTGTTACTGCATTCGGAAAAGGGTCTATGGGCCCAGATAACATCCCAGTTTTCCCATCATGCACTACATTTTTGGAAAGAAAAAACATTGCCTTGGAAATTTCAATCTTCCAAACCCAAGCTGTTACTGATATGGAATTTTCACATCATAATAAATTTTTTTTTCTGGATTTAGTCACCATGAAATGCCTTTACCAAATACCTTAATTATCAAATACTAAAGTCTAGTCTCGTAACTGTGTTTACCAATGGCAGCCAGTCTTCACTATCAATATAAGACACTTACAATTTACTAAATCCCTTTGAGTTCAGCCACTCAGTCACCTCAGCAGGAGAGGAATCATTGGTCAGTGGCACCTGGGGACCAGACCTCTTGACAACTTTATAGTTCCTCTTTGGCCCACCTCCATTTACCCTCCTGAGAAGTTCTTCATTCAGAGCATCCATATTTGTAGAAGCTGTTATAAGTGGAAAACAATTTATGGTGAATATAATCACTTGAAGGGACGGAAATATTTTTTGATGAAGATTCTGCCTAAACGCTGTCCTCAGTGTGTTGTGAAGTTGGGTAAAATACCTCATTTCTTTTAGCATGAAGCCAGACATAACAACATTTTATGAAACCTTCATTTTACTCCCTTATTTCAAATTCACTGATTCAATGTTCTGGTTACATCAAGTACCATAAACAAAGTATTTCAGACATGGTGGAGGGCCACCAGCTGGCAAGGTATGGTAATAATATTTCTCCTTTGCAACTATCTACTAAAGTTGGGGTGGGGGGACTTATATACATTGTATGACAAAAGTGTTTATGTTAATGTATTTAGAGGATAGGAGGGGGCTACTACAAGCTAGTTTACAGTGTTACATTTACAGGTAGTGAGTGCTTACTTCATGGCATGATAAATAAGTAAAATTACACCAATGAAAGGTATTTACACAAGGGAGGGGGATGCATACTAACTATATGACATCACATCAGTTTTTTCAACATCCACACTTCAAACAACATTTAAAGTTTTAAAGCTTGTCATTAACACTGACATATATAAATACTCATATATTAGTAGATTAAAATAACAGACTTCCTTGAATACACTTTCAATAATCACGTCAAAGTCAAGATGCATCTCAAACATAGGTTATTTACATGACAATGTCAAACTATACAGCTTTCTGAGAATTCACAATCAATGACCCTGATCCTCATGAATATTCATGACACCACATAAACACATCATGGATATTCATGCCTCAATATGATAGCTTTACACTCGTGTATTTTATGTGAAGTGACAAATAATATTAAGCAAAGTATATTAAGAAATTTTCAGAGCACCCAAGGCATTCCCTTTTAAAAAGAGTTGTACCATAGAAGTGTAGAAGTGTCAAGGTAACTATTGAATGCAAGAATATATTTTGAGGCAGAAGTACAAAAAGTGTCCCCAATTTAACTAAGTGTGATATGCCAATAGTTGATGTACTGAAGGAAACACTTATGCTCAGAAAGGGCTCAAAGAAAAGCTATATTTTGGCAGAGTTTCATAATTGCAAAGAGTAAACTATCTATCTCTGCTGCTGAAATAGTTGCAAGGTGGCTGCAGAGTAGCACCATGGTAATTTATAGGATGTACCCATGTGAAACAAAGCTAAAAGGCTTGTAGGCCTTCTATGATCATGGAAACATACTAGTATTAATTTACTTGAACTTCTCATTAACTGTTTATACCCCTCCCACTAACCCCTCTGACCTCCTCTCCCCCTACCATAAGATCCATCACTGTGTGATAGTAAAAACAAATGACATGTTACTTTTAAGGGGATCAGAAAACAAAATTATATGGAATAAGAAAGGCAGGGAAACACTACAAACATCTTTCAATGCTTTGTGATGTTTGTATTAAAGTTAAATTTTCCCAGAAGACCCCATGTGTTTCTATAGACCCTTTCACACGAGGTAAGATGCGAGGTGACACAAATTAATTTACTTGACAAAATATCAATTTTTCATCATTTTCCCCAAGCAATATTTTCATGTGATAACTATTTGCCATTTTGTTAAATCACATGCCTAACTGGGCATTAAAAAATCCCCCCTCCCCTTTGACTTCCTCTAAAATAGTGTGAACTAATATTAGTATGCCACTGTATGATATTAGTTTATGCAGTCTTCCTTGGATTGTTAATCTGACTATCTGTTGCTACCTACTGCACTCATTCCCCCTCACTGACCCCTACCCCCTAATTCTACTATAGTAGTGTTAATATGCCTACATCTGTTATTAGTTGGTTTAGTCTGTTGCATGTCTGCTTGGAAGATCCCATTGACTCCTTGCTGTTGACGCTGTGCCTGTTTCCTGCGAACAGTGTTAGTCAACTCAGACTGAAAGTCAGATGAGCCAAAACCAGCTGCAATGAGAAAAAGTAAGCATACAGAGGGCGCTATGTTAGCTAGAGACCGGGCTACAACATGCAGGAGAAATGTTACAGGAGATAAAGACTTGTATTAATGGAAAGTTTAATACATATTAGCTGAGTACACAATATAATAATGTGACAGTAAACCGTTACTCTGCCGCACAATAATTAATAGGGCTGGGAGAGGTGTCTATTTCCCAGGAAGGCAGTCATAGTTTCCACAATTCTCTTCATACTGTCATGTACCAAAAAAAGTAAATTTCCCTCCAGTTACCAAAATTTCCCTCCAGTTGCCAAAATTTCCCTCAAAATGACCAAATTTCCCAGAAAGGAGCCTCCCAGTTTCCCGACTTTTTCCATCCGTGATAACTTATGGTTCAATAAATGTATATGTAATCATCATTCCAGATTAATGAAGTCAAAGGAAGTCATGGTATAACCTATCTCACACAAGAAAAGTGCAGAGATTATTTCTGTAATAATGGGCTGTGTGAAACAGGCATATTGAGATATGTATTCAAGTAAAAGGCAAGGAATGATAAGATAAAAATGTGTGGAAGATAAAAGTGACATTTATTATAAACACATAAATGTGATATATTTGTCATATGGCATGTAATGTTATGTACACGCTGTTAATGTTAGAGATGCAATGATAAGTTTGTATGTGACTATGTGTAGACCACACTATAGGCATGTCTGTATGTATGCAACAAACTGTATGCACAGTCACTCTGTATATATGTGTACACTTCACACACATCTTTAGGACAGGATTACAATGTACTAATAATTTTCATGAATATTGAGAGTGTTTGACAGATGGCTCTACACTCTGATACAATCTACATCTCAGCCATGGAAATAATGAAAAAGAAAGGTTCAGAGAACTTTCATGGTTTAAATGAGGAAATTATGACAGTAGTGGATACAACAAGGGTTGGTTTGATAGGTATGTAAGGTGGAAAGAAGATTAGAATATGCTGTTTATACTGGTCATAGGATTATAGGGACAAAGGGCTAAGTGTAGAGTATTCCTTGTGGTGTTTCCTGTGAGGAATTATTCATTGAGTTGAAATTACATCACATCTTAACAGATTTGATGTTGTTGGTCACAAGTCATTTTCATTGCTGTTTAACATTTAGTCTGTACCTGAATGCTCCAGGATTATTGTGCCAGAGAATATCAAGCCTTGCCTTAAAACAGTTTAATGTGGGGAAGTCGATGATGATCGTTTGAAGTAGAGAATTCCACTTCTAAACAGTACACAATGCAAAAAACTCTCTGTCAGAGCTTGTCTTGATTTAATGAGCTTGTTTGAGTATACTTGGTTCAGCTAAGTTGTATACATATCCAATTAAAGCTTTCTTTAGGACTTTTTCCTCTGTACATCATTGTCTTAAACTGGTAAACTGCATCAAAATTGTCCTGTAGCCAAAATACTGATTCCCACTGTGTCATGAAAATATAATTCTTCCAGTTTTCCAACCACTATTTGGTGCACTTCAAAATTCTTGAGATATATTTCCATATGAAGTATATAAACACTATAGTACAACACCAGTCAGTTAATGGATGCATAGTGTCAGCTGTGTTACATGTAAGTGGCAAAAAGATTAAACCTCTATGCTCTCATTCCTTATATTCAAACATAAGAAAAATGTGGCTTTAAGTAACTGATCCACCTTTATTTTTTTCATTTCCATAAAATTTTGAGATGAATGGGTTCAGTCCTTCACCCTGAACCTAAGCTAACCAATAAACCCACAGGTGTTGAAACATAGGAGTGTCAGAACATACTGCTGGCCAGGAGATTAATTACCCCCTCATGCCAATCAAATCTCCTTGCCTTTTCCTCAATTATGGCTGGTTTTCTCAAATTGTGTGTTTCCCTGTTCACTATATCTAATTTCCCGAGTAGCTGAGAAGACGGTGCTTATCACCAGTTTGTAACTAAGAAACACTGTTTCTATGGTCAGCAAATAAAGAATTGTTTGAATGACTGACATGTGTATGTTTTTTAGAGACTGTTGTTATGACGCAAATGGTAGGCTACTTCAAAGAGATAACAACGGGTACATTAGTTTAATCAATTACTTTTATTTATGTAAGGTGGGTGTTAAGAACTGGAGTGATAAACTCTTAGTATAGAAGCACTAGCAAAATATGAGATAATGAGTCTCTGTTGAAGTACTTTGAGATGTTGTCTGTAGCTGTACTGTTTAATAATTACTGAGAAAGAACAGTGAAGTATCGTATGCAGTGGAGGAGACCAGTGTAAAAAACTGGGAGGGGGAGGGGGAGGGGGGGGTAAAGAGTCCTTGACACAAAATTTACTGTGTGGAAGTGTGAAAGTCAAGCATCTCCAAAAAGTGGGGGATAAATCAATCCTCTCCCTGCCTCTCCCCAGGAAGTCTGACTTATTTTGAATCAACTTTTGGTTTTCAACATGAAGTGCAACACTAACATGTTCCTTCTTCAGGCTTTCAAGCAGACCCAGGTGTGGAGAAATGATAAAAGTAGTGGTTGAATACTATTCATTAAAGCAGGAGAAAAGTAGAAGTTTCTAGACCAACAGCAGCACAAAAGTAGAACTTTGAAAGGTTCCATACTCAGTAATATTGACAGCATCATTAGTACTTTTTCCAATATTTTTCACTACAAGTTGAAGATGATTTTCTTACAGTAAAGAAGAGTTTTCAAGAAAAAAGCAAAAGTAGGAGGAAGGTCTGAAAAAGTAGGAGAAATTAAAATAGAAAGGAGTCACTTGAAAGCCTGTGTCTTTGAGGTGCTCACCAAGACTATGACTGACAATCCAGGATAAAATATCAATTTGAAGGTTATTAAAAGAAAATAAGGCACTAGGACGACAGCCTTATGCCGTACCAATAAATGGTTCTATGTCATTATGGTATAGCTACATTTGCCGGCAAGTCTAAAATCAAGCTGAGGTGCCTGCTTACGCACTTAAAGAGAATCACAAGAACAGACTTATTTATCCAATAAAGACAGGCAGACAGACAGACAGACACAGACAGACACACAGACAGACACACAGACAGACACACAGACAGACAGACAGACAGACACACAGACAGACAGAAAGAATATCATTGTTGGCACTGCAACAAAATTCAGACAGGTTGCTTCAGCTCCAGAAATTATGCAAATTAGACGCAAAGGGGTTAGTATAGGCCTGCAACGTAAACATTGTGAATCTCTTTATCTGGCTCATGGGGAATAGGTTAAAAATTTAATTGACTCCCAAACAAAATCTCATAAAATCCTATCGTTTGTTCAAAAATGAAGAGGTTAGTTGAACTGACGATGCCATGCTAATGAAACATTCGAAGAGTCCACAGAAATGACAGGCAGAAATGGTTGTCATGACAAATTAATAATTAATATCCCATTCAACCAATCAAATTCAAGCTAATCATATACCTGATCCAGTGCCCTGTGAATAAGGTTCATTATCTTCTGCTGAAGGTAAGTAACAGAGAGTAGAGGATATAGACATTACAAAATTGGTTAATTCACAAACAACTCGTTGGTGTATCCATCAACAATTACTCAACTCTTCAAAGTGAGCATCTCTTAGTGAGTACAACATACTTCCCTAGCAGTCCACTCCCAAGAATAGAGGACAAATCAAACAAAATTCTTAATTAGACATTATTATTTTTCAATGCTTCTTAACCATAAAATGGAGAAAAGCCACAAATATTATAACTTCACATCCCATTATATACATTTGAACCTTTAAACCTTTTCAATAAGAAGGCCACATCAGCTGAAAAAAATCACCAATTTCTCTTGGATGATAATTCCAATTTACTTTGACCCAGAATCTTGCAATTGGTAGGTCCCATTGTTTCACATTACAACACATGAATTCACATGGTCACAGCACCAAAGTTCATGTCAATTGATATAACTGTACAAAGTTCTACACAAAAGGAGAAATAGTTGCATAAATGAAAGGTCTAAAATCTACAAAAGGAGTTTTTGCAAGAAGCTGCTGAAAGCGTGATAGAAACCATGGAAGACACACTATAATCGAAATCTGAAATATTGCATTGCTGTAAATGACTTACATAATGATCAGAAAAAAGTGAAACAAATGATTAACGAGAAAACTATTCAATTTTAACTCACCATGAGGAGAATGATTCTTCTTAGGAATGTTCAGCTTGTTATTGTTTGGGGCAAGGTTTGGAGCTGGTGGTGCTGGGGGTGGGGGAGGTGGTGGTGGGGGTGGGGGAGTTGGAGCAAACTGCTGTAGAGCGAAAGAAAGAAAAAACAACTTTAGAACCTAAAGGAACTTTTTTATTGTAACCACAGGAATGTACCTTTAGAAAAGGTAGGCCAAGGAGCCATGCCCTCATCCTTAGTTTTTTCAGTTCAAATTATTCCCCGAATTTTCCCTGGAAGAAAAATTGTTCCACGCAATTTAGCCAGCTGACGACTGTTTTACTACAGCAGTTATGCATGTCCGTTTGCCAGACAGTTTCCAGGGGCCAAATGGCTCGACACCAATATCAAATAAATAGTGTTGGCTCATTAATCATCAATAATGCTCTCAACTTTTAAGTTGGTTTCAGTAACTTTGTTTATTCACTGAGTTGACTTGACAACAACTGACATTCACAGATTCCACACGGTAATCAGTCATACACAATGTGAAGAAGGGATCTCTCAGTTCAAAGTTCAAACTTCACCAAGTGTTTATACCACCCTTGAATGATGCTGTCTGGTGAAGACAGCTACACCTAGTTTGTTTTCCCACTGTTTCACAGAAGCACTCGTAAGCCACTTGCAACGATGACATTGCAACTTACATTTTAGTATTTGTTGAGAGGCCAAAGAGTTCAATATCTTATGAAGGGCATTTATTCTGTATGTTCAAACCAAAATATCATTGCTTGTGGGTACACTTACTGATGGAGGGATAGTTGGTATACTTACTGATGGAGGGGGGTGGATCTCTGCCTGACTGATCACCTCACCCCTACTATTGTTACTGGCATCATTAAACGGTGGAGACGGATGAATCTGGTTATCAGCTGATGAATTGGAGTGGTTAGAGTTTGGATTGGGACCAGCACTTCCAAGAGAGGGATGAATACTTTCAAGAATAGTTGAAGGGACATAACCTGTCTGTCCAGAGGAATTCCGCACTTCCCACCATTTCCTTTTGTTGTCCAAGACCTGCAGCAAGAGAAAGTGACAGCTTTATTGTCAGAGTGAAAAATGATACATGTGGGTAGGGAAGCAAGGTGCAGAAACAGACATCAGATATGGACACTTCGAGAACTTTCAATGACAAATAAAACCATTGATAACATAGACTTGATGAATAATGGGAGAACAAATACCAGAAACTCTTAAATGATAGCACTACCAACTGATGGAGTAAGCTGTGGTTTTCGGGAAATGGCAATCAAAGGGCAGAGACCAAGATGTCAAAACTTAGGGTAACAGATCCTTTCATCTTAATGTAAATTATTAACTTACATCTAAAATCTCCCCAGCCATAATTGTCAACTCTTTTGAATTTCTTGCAACAAAGTCATATGTTGCCCTCATTTGACCAGCGGCATGATGGACTGGCGTTGTCGCTACTGGTGGTTGTGGTTTGGGTCGAACTTGTGGCGGAGGTTCATTGTGTCTTAAAGTTAAAAACAATAGAATTTAATCAATACATCAAGAAAATAAACAGGACTGATGTCAACATATTTGACTTGGCACAATGCATTCTGCAAGATACACAATGTTTTGCTACACAAAACACAAAAGTCTAATTCACAACATCCTGCTTATTCAGAGGCAGTGGCACTTTGATAGGGTTACACAATCTTTGAAAATGAAATAATACATTTGCCTCTCCTAAAAGGGGCTTATTGAATTGATATTGATTATTTTGTGACAAGTTTGAAAGAAATCATTGCATGACAATGTTTCTAATTAGCCTCATTATTCATATATCACTTCCTATTGCTACCGAAAATGTGAGAAATTGAAGTTTTTGGGAACAGGGGTTGCATATGGTTAATACCTAACGGTAAAAAGTGTCTGGTCATGAATTTGTAATAAATGATTTTAATCATTAATTACCCCATCATATCCATTTCAGTTGTGTGTCAAATGTGTGGAATCTCTAAGTTTGACCATTTACCATCAAGATATGAGTAAATCTCAACAGGTGAGAAAAAAATCATGAAATATGTAAACCAACTCAATAAGCCTGTTTAATATAGTAAAAAAGTTTGAATAAAAATTATCATAGCTTCCATAAAACTTAATTGCAACTATCAGCAATTCTGAGGAAAGGACAGTTGAGCAAGTAGACAATGATAGCTTGAGTGGAACTTTTTATACTCCAAAGGGGAAAAAGCCTTGCATAAATTGACCAAAAGTGGAAAAATTTGGCTGACAAATACATATTAATTACAAGTACGTATTACAACCTTAATGCACAATTTTGGTGATAGACAAAATTACCTTTTTTGTTGGTGTAAATATCACAGAATCTGGTGAAATAGCTAGTATAAGCTAATAGCTAGTATGAAAGCTTTGCAGGCATATGCTCAGGAGATTGAGGGTGTGGTATGGGATACAGCCAATTAACACTTATCACTAACCTCTTGTAGTTGAAACAGTGTAACTCACAAAAACTCGCTTACCTGGGAGAGCTAGGTGGTCTGACGTCTGATAAATTGGACGATCTCCGACTTTCCTGAGAAAAGTTACCATCTGGGCCATCATTCTGTTAAAAAAAAATGGTGGAATTACATGAAAAACTGTTTTGACAATGCAACCTTACAATAGACTGATCGGAAGAAAACAGTGGGCCACCAATGCTGTAAAATTTAGTGAAAACTGTACATTTTGCCATTTAACTGCTGTTGACAATGTTATATTCTCTATATTAGATATTCTGGGTAAAAAATCTACAATTTTTAAAGAGTTGAACTTTCTAATGCCTGAATTTTCTGATCCCCTGTACACAGTAATCATTTGTGTATTCATACTGCAAATTTTAATGCAAGATAAATGCAAGGTAATGCTTTCATTTGGTAAATTAGATTTATCCAGTTTTCAGGTAGCCACCCATTACACATCTTGGCACGACACAACTCAACTCCATAGTTGTGTCGCCAATAGTCTTGTAGCATGCATGGGTCTACCACTATGACTGGCACTTTAATGATCAGTTTTTAAGTCACGTGGAATCCAGTCAGGAAAGACAAACGTTTGTTTGTCCTGACTGGAGTTTGCAAGTCGTAAGGTTGGAACAATGCAGCAATTGTGCACAAAAAAAGAGAGAAGAGTGCCATATACAACTGTGCATCCTCTTCTAAATGGGATAGCCAGTCATTGTCAATGCAGTGCAAATGAAAGTTGCACCAACTGTCAAAAACTAGGTGACCACAGTAAAGTCAAACTGGGTCACACAAACTTGTGTAGTGTGCATCTAGCTTTTGAATTTCATCCCAAGGGTAAGCAAATAAAATGCATAATAATGTATGGATATGCTGCTAATCAATATAGGCAACAATTAGCAGTTTGAGATTATCTGGCAGTAAGTTGCAAGGTCATCCAGTGAGACATGATGTAGCCAGTCATGACCCAAAGTTAAAATGGATAATAAGTCTTCCACCTTCCGATCTTTAAAGCTAGCATCAACATTATTATTCTAACTAGTGAGATAGTTCAAAATGTCTTTATTTTTTTTCATGGGTCCCCTCCCCAAGCCCCCTGCTTCCCCCTGGAAATGGAAATTTTTCTGAAATATTTATTTTTTGTTGGGTTCATAGCTTTGCCAAGGATCACCATTTTGTATGTAAGCCACCTTAAATGAATAACATTTTACAAAAGGGTGGTGCCTAAAACCCATCCCCAAGAGGACCCGCATCCCTTCCCCAACCTGCATAATGCAGTATGCTGCATGCTGTGCAGAATGCAGTTAGTCTTAATGCAACTTAATTACAGCCACAATACAGCATATATATGAACAACTTTGTGGGTTTGCTCTAGAGCTACCAATGTTATATAGTTTCTTTAACAAGTAGTTACTACATACTCTCCCAACTAGGTTAGTTCCATCCATGCTACCTTGAATGTTAAAGACTCAAGAATTTTTTCCCCTTCAATTCTACTGCGTTTGTTAGTTGTTTATTCTACAATACCTGGGTTGTTAATCATGTTCAAGTAAAATACAGGTTGCTTTTGCTGCCAAGGGTAAATGATGTACAGAAAGGAAAAGGCCAGAAAATGGACATGAAGCAAGTCTAGAAGTTACTCAAAATTAGTAAAGCAGGTAGAAGATATGATGCTATTTCACATTAATCTAAGGTGGAAAAACATGAAAAAGGGAAATTCACTGAAAGATAAAGGCCACACTACCTACATAGGTTTGTCACATTCACAGCAGCACATGATTTGACATATGCGCTTGCGAACGTTCCCCTAACACAGGTCGTAGTGTTCATATGAGCATCAATTACTCACTAGTCTATGGTCTTGCTACATGCATTTACATTTAATAAAAACAAATATTCAAGAAGACCCTATTGGTGAAAACTTGAAAGAATTTGACAGGAAAAAAAGCACAACAATAAACACAGAAAGATTTGTGAACAATCTTTATACATATTTGAGTCATCGTGGCAGATCTGATATATTGTTGGCCAAAGGGCGTGCTCAGTTTTCAGTACCAACGAAAAGAGCTCAATTAAGCTTTTTTTATAATACTAAAACAATGAATATATGACTTTTCTGCATTTTCAAAAGTTAATTTAGGATTAATTTGAATGAATTAGCATAACAATCTTAATGAGATTGATGACAGCTAATTTGCATACAGGTCAACATAATATCTGACATGCTACGATGTATTACATATGCATAATTGATCTGAGATATGTATTAAGTATCACTGGTTCAGTGAACCACTTTCCTGTTTCTATAGACTTACAGTTGTTTTAAAAGTTCAGAAATGAAACTTTTCGACACAAACTCACTTCAAAAGCAACAAACTAACTCAAAAATGATAAAATACACACTAAGAAATGACGAAACATTTTGCAAGGGCACTGACATAGTATAAATGATGGATTAAAAAATATACAACTTGATGATTGGGATGGAAGAGATAAGGAAAGGATAAATATTAGGAGGGGTAAGTAAAACTGAAGGGGATCAAGCTAGGATCAACATTCAACCAGGCAAGCACTAAGAACACTTCATATTGTCTCCCCAGGATTGACTTGCCCATCTTAAAAAAAATTGAATCTCTAGCCAAATTACTGACAAACTTTCTTATAAAAGTCACCCAAGTTCTTTTTCTTTTTCCTTTCCATCCATGTCCTTTGAATTTATTTCAAGCTGTGCCATGTTTCACAGGTTTTTTTCCTGACCAGATACATATTTCATAACTTCCTATTTCACAGTTCACTACAGTTAGTTTCATTACATCTTTCAACCCTCTTCATCTATGGTCTGATGGGCTTCAATAATTTAGCCTAAGCTTCTGCATCTCACATAGTAAATACCTCTGGATTTTCTAATGCAATCAAAAGGAGTATATACTGAAGTCACCAACTCCCCATTGTCAAGTCAGGTACATTAAAACTTTCCTTGTTAAGATGTGAAAATTTCCAGGCTTTTGGCTTAATTGAAGCTTTCATTTTTTTTAATAAACTTGAATATTAAGCCTTTTCTGAGTATCAATACCTGATAACATTTTCATAGAAGTTTTAATCATCCATTACATAACACTAGGTTTCACCAAACACTACACCTTGTCAATGCCCTCACAACACTAGACTACACATATACTATGTTAGGATAGACAGAAGCAGCAAAAGCATGAAGATGGTGTTAGTTTACCCAGTCCACATTTCGCCTGGCTTCATGTCTAGCCGCAGCCTCAGCGGCTTGAGCGGCGACACCCGCACTTACTGCAAGCTTTTGATTGATATCCGGGGTTACCTGCTCAACAGGGACGGGGGGAGGTGCCCACCCATCCCTGAAATGTGGTACATAGCGGGCTACTGGCTTGTCTTTTGGCCACTCCGTTCTGGGGATGAAAATCGAAATATAAACTTTCTCAATCTTAATTCTTACTTTTTTCCTTAAGAGAACGGTTCATCAATGTGATACTATGACTTCGTACCTGCTTACTTCATGTTGATCAATTAAGTTGCAGTAGAAAATCCGGTTACTTCAGTTTCTAATATGTTAAAGCTACACATATATAAATTAAATGAAACTTTCACAAGATTGAAATAAGTCCTTCTTTAAAACATCAAAACTAAATCTGAGTTATTCAGTTAAACCTTAACATTGGATTATTCTATTGAATTTACAATACTAACCCAATGGATATCACATAGCATTCTGTTCAACACAAAGTATAATTTGTTATACTGCTTCACAAATTTTATTACTTTCTAGAAATATTCCTGTTGATAAGTATTTTCTTTTTGCACAAACTTTTGGGAAAGAGAATGCACTTTAAAAGAATATAACATTCCATAATTTTATTTGTTTTTACTTTTCTATGAGACACACGAATGTTCATCTTCTTTACAATCTGATATGACAGGATACAAACAAGTCAGCAAAATGTTCTACTGCATATGTGGGATAAAGTACTTAGAACTCCACATTCCTGTAGAAATAAGAAATAATTTTCTCAGAGTTTGCTGAATAATTGAAAATCAGTGCAACTCACGATGGAACATTCCATGCAGGGCCTAATGAGTGCCAAAGATCTGCCTCTCTGGAAGTCAAACAGTTTGTCAACAAATCCACAGCCTGGGGCGATAAAAGAGGCGATTCAACACCCCGGGCCATCGCTGGGCCCTGGCTACCCTCCACAACCAGTTTTAATGGTACAAACAGGAAATGGACCAACTCTGGGGCATTAGGATCGTGAATATGATTTTTCAGCTTCGCCTGCAAGAAAAACAAATAGAATGATATATAACTATCTCGTACTATCAACTCATAATGACAGAAACTTGTGTGGTCTTCTGATGCTCACTTTGGAATCATCACTTAATTCATTTTAGCAATACTGGTTTTCTAAAGGGAGTCATGACCAGTGATAGGTTGCTGTACATCAAACCATTTTAAATGGAAAACCTGAGATGGTTCAATCAGACCTGTAAAAAGACTATAATCCTGCCATACTGCTCTAGTTGAGCAATTTAAAGGAGATCAATATAACAATTATGAGAAAGTGTGGCTAAACAAAGTTAAGGGGAGGGGGTAGGGGTTGATATTCCCCCTCTTCCGTACCTTAAACACTGACCTCTAAGTATAAGTCATGGTCATCACATGGCTCTCATAGAATATTGATTGAGAATCCTTGACTATAAAGGGAAGCCCTGATGCCAATTGCATAGACAATACTGTTAATGAGCACCTTTGTCCTCATTGCCATCACAGAAATTGAAGTGAAAATTACCACAAACATATTCATAGCAAAAAATCACAAAAAGGGACACATTGATGTTGCAAGCAAAAGGATGCTGGCAAGGATGAGAAACTGTAATTTTTTGCTTGGCCCAAAGGATTGAGTGCCTTTAATGTCACTGGTTTCTCATTACGGGCCACGATGTCTGGCAAAGTCTAGGAGGGTTTCCCAGCAATACTCCCTTTTTACAACATAAAACCTTACCTTTCTCTTGTCCTCATTTTTCTACTTTTATGCTCTTGCCAAAGAATTCCAAGAATAAAGTGTGATACAGTATACCCTAGATTAGCAGTCCAGAAACTTTAAAGACGCAAACCCCTAGCATTGAGTTGTAAATACATTGTGGTTCCTCCTACCCCCATCATATTTTCCCCTGTTCCAAAGCTCCTTCCCTATTTCTTGACCACTGCCCTAGATGCATTATATAAGACAGCTCACTTACCAAAAGATTGATACAGTATTTAAACATCTGATAACAGTGAATATATTCAGCATCTGATGGAGGTTTAGATCTTGTCAAGAGTAACCCGTCTCCGGGTTCTCTGTTCTTATGTCTCCTTGATTTCCTTTTGTTGTTCAGTTCTACGTATGCTTCTGCTGCTTTCTGAAGCCGCTGGATGAAATATTCTATTTCATCAAAACATTTGTTTAAAAGTTCCTGAAATGACACAAAAATGAGGACAGAGAATTTTACAAAGGAAGAGAAAAAATACCAAGTAACACCCTACAATATGGTGCAAGTTTCATATCAGCAGAGAATGAAATATGACTGTTGTACAAACAGAATCAAAAGAGAAATTGCCGAAATAGAAATCAGTAAATTCAAGAGGACAATGTTTAATATAAAAGCGTTGATGCAACACAGAAGTATGTTTACTATAAGCAAGACGAGTTTTGTATGATTTTGCCAGTAAAAAAGATACATATCTGTACAAATTCATTTCAAATTTATTTAACAAAGGACTCCAAAAAACTACATAAATAATATCATTGTGAAAACAAAATAGCAAGAAATCATACGAGGGACACCTGAAAAACGAAAAACAATTAACAAAACCAGTCACTCATGTAAGAATAAGAGTAACAGAAGGAGATAATGAAAAAAAATCCACAAACATAGTTGAAGAAAAGAACAGTTTCATTACGCATCACACAAGTAACAATGACTCTATTCTGGAAATTTTTTTAATGATTTGAATGATTTAATATGTCAGTCGGGTTTACTTACTACATCTCGTTCTGTCCTCATGGCGAGTACTTCAATGCTGTCCCCCCTCTCAGGTCTGGGATGATTGGAAGATGGAGATAATTGAGGCACACCACCAGCTGTGGAAGAGAACACACCACAATCATGATTGAGCTAATGGTTATAGGCTTGAGTTTGGGCTATACATGTTGGTGTTAGTAAAAATGACCTGCAATGAAGCTTAACTGTTGGAGTCTTCTAAGTGAAACATCAGAGGGTCAAAGGTCACAGCCAATGTTCCCTAAATTTAGGACTAATGTAAATGCTGTAAAGCTAGCAGCACACTACATGACTGTGCACACCGCAACTCAATAGTCTCCAACAGTGGGTGCAGTGTGTGTGAGTTTACAACTGTGACTGGCAGTTTTAAGACCAGTTTTTAAGTCATGTCACCTTCTGTTGGAGACCCTACAATCGCATTGAATTGCGGTGTGCACAGTCGTGTACTGTGCAGCTACTTACTAAAGTGATCTCTTGTGGTCAAAATTTATGTACAAAGTAAGAATGTCATCTCACAGTCACAACATAGATGTTTCTGTCCCATAAAAATGATTGATTTGACAGAGTTATGACAACTGATCACTTAAACTCTACATGTATGTGATTTACACAAAAATTAATTTCTATAGATCTGTCAGAAATATACTTATTCTTGGAAATGCTGGTACATATGTAAATAAAGTGATGCTGCCCATTAAAAATTGCTGGTTTGGAAAATGGAACATAGCATGCCACCATTAAATACTGAAACGGGTCATCTTTTTAAATATATTTAAGTGGCATTGTTCCCTGCTAAGGAAATTTTGAAACTAGCAAATCCTCACGGTGAAGTCTTCCAATTAAGTGGTCACGTAGTAAATAACGCCATCTAAATGGTACCGTTCACCAACTGACCTGTAATATTGTACTTATTTCAAGTCAATTGTTTTATTTATGTATTTTTTAAATGGGAGGCTACTGTTACAAGCTAGGACAAATTAAAATTTGATTAGCAAAAGGCTGCCAAGATGAACTGGCTAAACTGCATATATGTATAAATATCTGATTGATTTGATAACATTTATGGCACACAGATACTGCAGGGGCATGGATTTGCAAACTGCAATGTGATACTTGTCAAATTGTTCCCGAGCTGGTAGTAACAAACACATGATGACAAATACCACAGATGGTCAACCTGTTTCACATCATTCCTTCATTGAACTAAAGAATGATGTCAAATATTTTCATTAAATCCTCAAAACTCACTTTTCAGTAATTGTATAAAATTGTGCAAAAACCTGTCTTTTGCCCTAAGTATATAATGTATAATCTTGAAAATTCTATAACCCAAGACAGTAAGAGGAAATGTTCCATTTACTAGAAGCAGGAAATTATAAAAGCTGTTTAATATTTTAACCTTAATTTTTTGTACCAAAATTGAAACTTCTTTTGCTTTTACTACGAAAATGGACTTAAGGATGGATAGAAAATACCGTGATGATGGGATAAATGGAGAGGGGAAAAGGTAAGGGGTAACAGTGGGGTATAAGGTATCACAGGCAAGCTCGATGTGAGGGGGCTAGGGGTGGTGCCCAACTAGAAGTCACCCCCTAGGAAATTTAGAATTACCACTGTCTTAATGCATTTAAGTATGTCTTACCCCCTAAGAAAATATTTGCAAACCCCCCCCCCCCCCCGAAAGTTATTTGCTCCCCTTAAGTACCGTGTCTGGCTACAGACATGAACAGTGGGGGTGTTACCTTGAGCAGCAGCTGCTACAGCTGCAAATGCTGCTACTTTATCTTTCACATGACTGTCTGGGGGTAGGGGAGCTGGTTCCTGGGGTGGTGGGGGCACCATCATTCCATTGTCTGATGAAGTCCCCCTTCCAGAACTTGAAGGTGATTTCCTATAGAAGAAGAAAAACAAAGGTGAGATGTCAAGTAATCTTTTATTGAATCTAAGATATAATCATGCAAACAGACCTTTGGAATGCACTCTGACCTGAAAATGCTTCATGTGTGTCACAGAGTTTGTTCTAAGATTGACTGACTTGTTGAAGCCTACAGTACATAGCGACAAAAAGCACTTGAACTGTGTGAGTAAACAAATGAGAACATGAATGGCATTAAAAAAGATGCTCATGTTTATTTAAGATATGAATGGTAGAGATACCATAAAAAAAAAAAGGAGACTGTTACAGAAACCAAAGCTTAAAAAGAAAACAAAATGGCTTTGTGCACATACATAACTCTTATGGATGTATGCATGTTGATTTTAAAACTACACTGTTGTATTGCATGCCAGTATCAAAGTTTTTCTGTTGTGCATCTCTATACACAAAGCATTTCTTTAGAGACGGTACTTTTTTAAACTCTGTAATTTGTTCACGTTTATTTTAGGAAGGGATGGATTTATGCCATACTAACGAAATTAAGGAATGAGACTTCAACACTTTGAAGGGTCAATGGACTGCTTGTTCTACAGTTGCATTAGGCAAATCTCTAATCAATTACTTTGGAAGTCCCTTCAGGAAGGGGGCATGAATACTGTATAATGTGGGCTAGGATCAGTGTTAGCAGTAGGTCTCAGAATTGGGGGATGGGGAGGCAGTAGGTCTCAGAACTGGGGGATGGGGAGGCAGTAGGTCTCAGAATTGGGGGATGGGGAGGGAGTAGGTCTCAGAATTGGGGGATGGGGAGGATCCAATTCTGAGACCTACTGCTAACACTGATTCCCACTGCCAAAATATATTGAGGGATTTTGGTTCAAAGGGAAGGGTCGAGATCTCGATAAGTTGCAATATAAAAATTCAACAATTTCGCACACCTGATTTTAAAACTTGCAGGAGTGCTGAGGAAAGTGTGTGAATCGGGCAATCCCGCCAGCCTATGCGGCAAATGCAAACACTGGCTAGGATGTACCTGTGGCAGGCCAGATGAATACAATATGGACTACAATGTCCATGGGAAGAAGGCGCTGGTAGAAAAACTGGAAAGCTGGGAGGCTCCTTTCAAGGAAACATGGGTACGAAATTTGGAGGGAAGTTTACCATTTTTTTAAATGAAAATTTGGAATGAATTGTGGAAAGTTTGTATTATTAGGAAATAATTTTTTTCCAGCCCTAAAAGGAGGTATGAACACAACGTAGACTAGAAGTCCTTCTGTGAAGGGGGTATGAACACACTTGGCCAACCAACTCACAACTGTGTAATCCAAGCAAAACAACCTTCTCTGTAACAAATGAAACACAATAAGGCAAGCTCACAGCTGTCTACAAATTATTCTTGAACTACATTGTATCCACCCACTCTAAAAAGTTCTAGTTTACATATATTCTATGCTCACTGCCGTATAATTTCCCCACCCAACCAGCTAGTGCACACCAACAGTGAGGAAAGCATAAGGCATGCACATCAACTATCATACATTGATTCAAATTTTGTACCAAGAGTGATCACCAGAGTTTAATTTTTAAAGCATATCGAGTCCAAGCAATAACTTCACAACAGATTTATAACTGACATTACACAATCCCACTCGTTACTACCCCCCCCCCCCCCCAACTCTTCACAGACACCAACAAGCCCACAATTCTAGGTTCTTTGGTTAAATTAGTTACAGTAAAATAGAGCAAACAGCAGTCTTTATGACAGAAAATCTGTCACTGTATGCATGCATAGATCATTGCACAATACAGCTGTTACAGCTATCTAAGCAACCAAGTGATCACTTAATTGTAAGTGTACATACCCAATATCCTGTCCTAACTCAGTACACTTCAAGAGTATATAAACCCTTAAGTAGGAACTGCAAATTGACTTTACTGATCACGCTGTTAGCTTTAAGGCTCAAAACGCATTTTTTGTGGTCTTCAAAACTCAAACACTTGTTAAAACTTTACTGCAATGCAGTTAGTCCACCAATGTTTGGTATATCTCAGGAATTTACACAATTCAATAGATGAGATCCAAACAAACTTTGTAAGAGCTAGGCCAATGTACAAATTATTAGTACTATACACCTCCTGAATGTGATCCAATTAGGAACATATAACTGTACATGTATTGCTGCATACTTCAGGCTAGCTTACTTTATTTAATTACTTACACAAACTTATCAGTACAACAAACTGGTTGCCAATTTCGCCAATTTTTTTCCTTACTGACATACAGTACCTACATTCCCTGTAGTAGCCATGGATGTACTGCCATGAAATAAAAATACTGCATGATATTTTATGGACATTGCAAGAAGGCTTACCAGCCCCCAGTGAACAAATTCATTCTCTTTGTGAACAAAAACATTGAGAGAAGGCTTGCAACTCTGAATGAACAAATTCATTTTCAATGAGTGAACACAACACTGAAAGAGGGCTTACCAGCTCTTTCAATGAACAAATTCTGTGACACTAGGCCTGCCAAGGTGGACAGGGCCAGAGCGTACCTGAAACATTTTGCCATCACAAACATCCTCAATGAGTACAGCCTCCAGAAATGGCATCAGTTTCAGGTAATTGCAATTAATTGTTTTCGCCTTGAATTTACAGATACCTCACAATGGGGAAATTCCCCCTTCCAGATACTCATGCAAAAATGTCACTAAATACAGTATATACCATTTCATAACTTTAACACAGATGGTATATATTTTGAATTATTTTTCACGCAGAGGCACTTAACGGTTGACTTTAATTGGATCAAATGAACATCAACCCAGAACAAGTTTTGGTAATATTCACAGATACAGTCATTCCATACACATTTGATCCTCACTTCATAATGACATTAAAACTGCTAGCAACAGATCTTTTTTATGTAAGGAAACAATTATATGCCTCAGCTAGCCCAGACCATTTTTTGCTTTTCATGAAGCTACCTCTACATACTTCAAAACCGATCAGAAGTTTTATCCACATTCTGAATAGATTTCCATGATAAAGGCTTTATAATACTGGTTAAGCTTTGTGATTAGTAATTGGGATGTCTGGTTGTAATCTTGCATATTCTTGTTTTAATGCATTAGCTCTTCAGTGTTAATTGTACCGATGGACGTTACATGTAGCCTATATCACTGATACCAATATTTCAATTCTCATATCGGCCGATACAGATCCCATAACAACATTTGAGAAATGAGTGTACTGTACATGTATGCACTAAACCAAACTAAAGTCTTGTACCATTTGCATGAGGTAAAAATCTGGGACTACAGTATATATGAAACATACTAAAATAATGTAGTTAACATTTTATAAACTATACCACACAAAATAGTAAGTAGTATTGGCATTCAAGATAAAGTTCACCCATGCCGGTAAAGGAAGCAAACTACAGTAGGGATATCGGCCAGTGTCGATATTGAATATCGATAGTCAGTAAGACACTAGTCATAAAGTTACATATTTCTCTCTATACGTGTGCACCATCACCCCTTCATACATTTGTATAAAGCTACACCCAAGCTTTACGCTGTACCTTCAAGATGCTGCACTACTCAAATCCTGACATATGACATGTTCACATTAAAGGTGATCAGTCGTCTTGAAATATTCTTTGTGACGTCAGCCTTTTCTTGACATGTTTCTGCAGTCGTCACTGTTCAAGGATACACCGTACAAGCATGGTATAGCTAATCGGTAAGCAAGAAGAGACGGCTTGTAGCTGTATACCTACTAGCTATACCGATGTCATCATAGCTACTTGTACGGTGTATCCTTGAACAGTGACGACTGCAGAAACATGTCAAGAAAAGGCTGACGTCACAAAGAATATTTCAAGACGACTGATCACCTTTAATTATTGGATGCAACTGTGCAATTCTTGTCATATCTGCTTTTGTCTGCAGAGTAAATATATGTCTGCATACAACTGCATGCACTTCTATTCAGCCATGTATCGTCTTATCATTATTTTGTCAAGATACAACCAATTCAGGAATTGAATTCTACAGCAAACACTGCTTGGTTTAGAAATCTGAGAAATATACACGAATGCTGATAATGCATGACATACAGGGTATTTGTAACAAATTTTGTCTCAATTTTGTATGTATGTATGCAAGCCAGTTATACTCATTTTCATACATTTTCTAGTTTCCTATCCACAGGCACAGGTTTTCTCAGGGAGGGGGACTGGGGATGGAAGTTCTTTCTAACTGTGTTTTAAATACTTGAGGGTCCTTTAAAAATAGTCTGGTATTACATATTGTGCAAATTTAAGAAAAATTAGTGAATTTTTGACATCTTTTCAGAGGGAATTAATCTGGGGTTTTAGTTCTTGAATAGTGGGGACAGAAACAGATATGCCCCCTACATTTTTTACTGGAAGCTTTAGCCCCACCCCAACCCTCCTGCTTGAACCTACACCTATGTTCCTATAATAAAATGATGCAGATCTAGCACACTTTATTTTTATATAATCCCATTAACATGATTGGCCTAGTATAGGTAATATATACCTACCCCTTTCTCCATCCCATTTTCCCAGAGAAAGAGCACTCAGCACAGTCAACATAAAGATTAAACAGCTACTCCTTATATGTACATCATCCAATTCAACACCATCAGGGGTAAATTCAACACGGATTGATCCTCATCCTTATTACAGAATACAGTATAAACCTCAGTAATTCTCAGTTCATCACTAAGAAAGTGCTAAACAGGTTTTTCTTTCTTCTCACAAAATAATATCTTGGCGCAATTCAGTGGTACACAATCTGGCAATGATTCTACCCTACATCACAACAAGAGTTAAGAAATACTTGAAAAATTCTCCTTAGAGCTAGTACACATATCATTCCAGCAATTACAAGCAACACTGAGAGGAAATCTCCTGCATGGTGTTGTCCCATGGATGGTTCTTATTTCTCAGACATGCTGTAGACCAATATTGTATCGCCCACTATAACAACATGCGTACTGACTTAAACAATGCACTATTGTAACGCCACACAAGTACTGCCAGTAATGCTACTGTTAGTGTTATATCCTGCCATACCCTCACATATCATAGCCTTCCATTCACCACCCATTTAAACTGAAGGGCACAGTGGCACAGAGTTCTAAACTTACTGCTACCAGCAAGCTTACCTCAATATGACTGTTACCATGGTAACCAGTGACACCAGTGAAATCTGAGGTTATTGATGACTACATGGCAGCTGTAATATTTCATAATATGTACACACCCAAGTGAGCAACTACTACATTACAATTGGCCTACACAACTCCCATAGGGTACCAATGGCAGAATAATTCTCTCAGGTAACAATCCTATGCATGTCTTTTATGTGCAAGCCTTCCTTTGATGATAGAGAAAACTGTGCAATTTGATTTTATACGTTCATTTGTTTTGAAAAGTTAATGGACAAGCAGCACGTATCAGGGATGGTCTGGGAGTAGGGTAGGTGGGGAAAAGTTGGGCTTTTGGACATTTCGTTTTCGTTTACATTTCGTTTATTGTTTTTCACCTTACATATAATTATACAAACAAGTAAAGAATGTGACTTTAACATAGGAATTTACATACATAGGCCTACACAAGTGAAAGGAAGTACACAAAAACCCCAGAGGGCTTGAGAATGTGCACTCCCTACAAAGAAAGAGAATTTACAAGCAAACAAACTGCTTCAACAGAAGCAAAAAAAACAACAAGTGATCAAAAACAGAAAAAAAATGCTCAAAAGAAGAGACAGGACTACCCCAACAAGAAACCCATCCCCATCCACACCACCCCACTCCCTTCCCTCACTACCCCAATGAGAAACTCAACCCCATTCACACACCCCACCCTTACCCCCCACCCCCAGCAATGTTGACAGAGAAGACAATGCTAGAGAAAATTAGGAGAAGAAAAACGTGATAATCAGAAGTCTATGAAATGAACTCAGTGAAGTACCAGTAAGATTAACTCTAGTAGTCTTGAATACAATTACGTGAAATACTTTTCCTAAAGGATTTCCAATATTTTCCTATAGAGTCAGCTGGCCATACACCAAGCTAAAGCAGGGTACAGCTATATGTCAAAATGTAGAAAAAAATGATGAGGAGGGGGCAAGGATGAGAATGATGGGAAAACTAGGTTGGGGGTGGGGGAGAGAAAGATGGGAAATAAATTAGGATGGAGTGGATGAGCAGTGTTCACTGATTAAATTGTTGTCCCGGTGCTCCGAAGGTTAAAAGTTAGGCTTAATAGTGATCGCTGTCTATCAAAAGAGGGGTTGCTCCCTTTGAAAAATGTTTGCTAGAACAGATGATACATTTAAAGTAAATGGTCTTTTTTGATGACTAACTACATTTCTGATTATCAGTTACTCAATGTCCACACTGAAATAATTGCTGTTTGTTCTGTTTTAACGTTTTGAATTGATAATGAAAAGATTAAACGAGAACTTACCTTGTTCGAAGTTTGATCTTGATTTTATGAAGTAATAGTGAGTGAGAGGTAATGTGAGATCCCGTCCGCGCATGCGTGATCAGTCTTTAAAATATGAGGCCTGAGTTATCAGACCACAGTACATCACACAGTTAAATGACTGTACTCATACTGTAAGCTTTTTAATACATGTATAGAAATTAAGATGCTAGCTGGCTCAGCTAACATTTTCATTTATGAAGTTTCTGGGTGGGAGAGGAGGGCACATTACCTCTCACTCACTATTACTTCATAAAATCAAGATCAAACTTCGAACAAGGTAAGTTCTCGTTTAATCTTTTCATTTTATTTCGTAATACGTTCGACGTAATGTGAGATCTTTAAAGCAACTCAGGCCTCATACCCCACATTAACAGAACACAGCACATCTCTCCATCATAAGTGTTCCATGTCATTTAAAAACAATTTGAACTGTTTACAGTTAAAGGTGTTGCTCAAATGCAAGACTGTAGTAAAGTTCGTACAGTACTTACATAAAGATGCTACAGTATACTGCAACTTTTTACACTTCTAGACCTAAAGAAGTACATTTATCAAAACTCTGATACCCATCCAGAATACTGTAAGTTTGTTGAAAAACTTCAAGAAAGTTTGTTCTGAACAAGTGCACTCCATCCTGCTAAGGAAAAGATTTCAGTAAATGTTACATTAGCAGACATTGCTTTGGACACTGCTGCAGCTGATCTAATAGTTTGTGGTTTGAAGTCACTGATGTCAACACCAGATTGTTAACATTACTGTTTACATTTCACAGCCATGTGGCTATGGTATCATGTGACACCTTAGAATGAGGCTTACAGAAAACTGACAAACTTTCTCTTTTCCTCTACACATTGAATTCCTCTTCAGGTTTTCCACCATACACTATACTGTACCTTTATGTACCACTGTCTATCTACAGTAATGGATATGCCATACTGTATGCCACACATGTCTGTGCCATACCTGTATTGCCTGGTCTACTAATCCCTTCATAAAGAGTTCCTGCTGTTATTTCCATATCAGCAATATATTCAGCATATGTTCAGTCTGTTGGCAATGGAGAGACAAAGTACGAACAGCATGCAGGTTTTTTATGTAAGTTCCGTGGGACCCAGCATTCTGGCTGCTGACATGAATCTTAGAACTACGTAGCTTCACATCCCAACTGGAATCATATTGAGGCAAAGGAGGCCTTAAATTGAAGGCCCCTAAAAATATTTATTTACTTGTAAATCATTGTGTGATCTCCTATTGAATATCCATGAGACGATAGGGCTGCCTGTGCTGTGTTAAGGGCACTGTATTTGACAATATTCAATAATGTAGTAAGGCATGCTATGCCCTGTCCTGGAGTAGCCTGCAATGGATCAATCCTCCATTTAAAACAATTCCAACCATTCTTAGGCATAACCATTCCATTGTTTTTCAGATGGAGTTCCACCATGAGTTTCCAACTTTGTCTAACATGTTACTGTATATACAGTACTTTGACAAATCCCCTTATCTTCAATAAACAATTCCAATGTTAAGAACCATGACCTTGTTGCTCATTTAAGGATAATCTTGAAGTTGTCAGCTTCTTCCCTGTCAATCTTACTGTAGTAAAACATGTTCCTTTTAGTGCAAATGGGGGAAGCATACAGTAATAAGCTATGAACAGCTTAATGTAAAAGCATCTATAGCTTCTGCCATTGAGTCTGTTCTCCAGAGCCTGATGTGCGAATTCTGCATGTGACAAACTGGTCCACATCTGGAACCAAGAAACTTGTACAATTAGAATCTTCAAACTCTCCTTGTCTAACATCCATTCTAACAGATCACTAAATTTTCTAGATGCTTTATCAGCAATTTCATTTTGATCACCTAACAGTATTTCACTACGTAAACCATCCTCAAATTTATTACAAGTAACATACTTTGTGCCTAGCAGCCGTGTGTTTTTGAAGGCTACAACAGCTCCGTGTTCTTGAACAAAATGCTCGCTATGCTAGAACAACAGCATTCCTTTCGACATACTGTACTGTAGTACTGTACTGTATGAAGAGTTATCTCATTGTTTCTTGCTGGTACTAATTCGATATTCCATCTGCCACCAATTCTTGTGTCGCCATCAGAGGCACCCCAGCCTAACCTGATGCGTCGCTCGCCAGACACACTTTGTAGTAAACCCATAGATACCTTTTTGCAGCAGCATCAGTGGAGGCCATAGTCCATTATAATTGATAAGGACGTATCAATATGGCTACAGTATTTTCCTTTTTGAGACATACAGTAACATCTCTAAAGTTTTCTGATTCCAATAATGGAGTGGACTGTACTCTACTGTTGGGAAAGCTCCTACCAACTTTCCAATCCCAGCTGCCACTCTAATTATGATTATGGCAGTCTTGCTACATTTCATTAATTTTCCCTGGGGTTAATCTGACTTGCATTGTCAAAGAACTAAAAATTAGCCATAAGAATTATATTTCTTTTGCAGAGGCAGACAAACACTTCTCTGGGTGAGTGAAAAATCATCTCAGGTCTGACAAACTCGTAGTTCTGACAACAGCTTCTTGAGCTTGTTGCTTTGTTCTGGCTATTATTAATGTACCCTATCATCAAAGTATCATGCAATTATGCATTGTGATCCCTAGCAGTCTAAGAGAAGTAAAGGGGTGCTTTGAGAAACTGTGTAAAATGCCTTGGCTTGAAGTGACCCCTACTGGATTTTGTTTGGCCACAAATTTCCTGTTAACAGCGGTTTATAAATATTTTCTTCAAATGCTATTAAAACCATGTAGTAACATGCATCCCTCAGGTCTAAAGATGCCATATAACAGTCCTTTATTATTAACTTCCTTACTAACACTGTTTCAACAGTATCCATTTTAAAATGATATTTTATGCTTTTATATAAAGCTCTGAAAGATCAAGGGTCATTCTATTGTCTCTGGCTTTCTTGAGCCATGTGAAGGTATTCAAAATAAATCCTCCATGAAGTTGGAATGTTTCAACTGCTGTACATCCTTTTCAATCAGCCTATGAACTTCTTTGCCCATAGCCTCGGCCTCTATGAGATGAATTTTAAAAGGCCGGCCTGGGCAGAGTGTACACTATTCACCTGCATTTGAAATGTTTGTCTAAAGGTGAGGTACAGTACAAATCCTGTTCCAATTATGTACAATAGCAAACGATCTACAGTATACTGTTAGCTTCCACAATTTATCATGGAAATTTGGGTAAGTTACTTAGTCTACCCCAATATCCTACCTAAGTAACCTTCTAGAACCTTGGCTCCCTCCTGCTGGTTTGTTGTTCATTTTCCATCACTTTGGAATATTGCACTTGTTTCCTGTGCTTTGTTTGGGGCCCTAAAAGGTGCCCGTGTTCGGGAGGGAGACACTACTTTGGCCTGTTCTGCCAGCCTGGCGTTGTCTCACAGTAAAGTCGCACAGTAGGGGAGCTTTGCCCACACTGAAAAAATGCGGCAAGCATCAGTTAAATGTAGTATGTGGCATCTACCACATGTATAGGCTACAGCTTTTTCTGTTCATGCAGTTCCTTGACAGTGTTAGTAGGATCATCTCAAGTTAACCACTGAGTGGTTTTATACTGTCACTGATTTATTTGTAGGCCTACAGTAAGCTGGCCTATTTAGTATTTTCAGATTGACAAGGTCTCACCTTGCCTTAGAGAACATAAAATATGTTGGCTACTAGCCAAGTAGGACTAAGTTCAAACTTTAATAGAATAAAGGTGTGATGCATCCACTACACTTTCAGTTTCAGCAAGGTTTTCTGCTTGACACTACAGAGCTATAAATTATTATCCTTTCATCAAAGGTTTCTGGTGCCATAAGATTCAAAGGACTAAGTTTTGGCACTCTCTTCCACTTTTGTGGTTTCTAGGTTAGGTAGGCTAGGCCAGTAATATGTGCTGCTAGCTGCTGGTTCATCTTTGTAAACCTTGATGCTAACCCCAAGGGTTTTCTGTCCAGTACTATCTTTTCTGTTCCCACCCTCAGTCTCTGACTGGGGAAGACTGTGACTGTATCAATGTAGGCTAGGCCTAACAGTTAGACCTACAGTGTGTGACTGATTATTTCTCACTTTGTCACTGGTAAGTACTGTAGTCTGCAACACTTACCTCTTCATCTTGAAAATCAGCACTTTATGCTGTTGCTCTCCATAGTTCATTCTATGGATAAGTCACATTAATTTTTCAAGCCTAACCAACATTTTGCTGGTCTCTATGTCAAGGCCGTTACAACTTTTAGAAGTGTTACTGCTCCAAACGATCCTGCAGTGTTTTATCTGGACGATTTTCTCTCCAATCTTTTTTGAGTTTTCCTTTTAAGGTTTTGCTTTTCTTAACCTTCTTTGAGCTCCCGTCAGCGACGAGGCTGTCTCTTGCAACTCAGTCAGAGTATCGCTACCACACAGTGTGTGTATGTACTACGCACAGTAGCTACATGTGTAACGTTAGTCCTAACCGCGCACCGGACAATTTATTAGTCTGAGATTCTGACATCGTGTATTGACACGCTCAGAACATAGCGAATATCATCAAGATAACATCCCAAATCATTCTGGTTGCAAGTGTTTGCTGTGAATTTGCCTTATATCGGGTTGAAACTCAAGATTTTCTCCATGGTAAAGAACAGCAACTGATCACTACATCTTAAAGCGAACGAACTGATCACGCATGCGCGGACGGGATCTCACATTACGTCGAACGTATTACGAAATAAAATTTCTGTCCGGGTGGCTCATTTTTTGTCTGGGTGGTATATTTCTTGTCTGGGTGCTGAGCACCCTCTGCAAATTTTGTCCGGGTGCAGCACCCTAATAAAACAGCTAGTGGAGAACACTGGATGAGGGGGGGGGGGGTGGATGCAGGGTGGATGGGAGGATGGGATGGAAAGGTGTAGGTGTTTCCAGCTTCCCCTTCAGGACAGCTAGCCTCCATCCTCCATGTTACAGCTGGGTGACGCTACGTTAAACTACATGTACAACTTTCAATATACTAAAAGAAATAGTTCATCGTTCAAATGCCCCATCCCAGACTACTGTTGGACAAATAATCACTATTCAATAGGGGCCTATCAGTTTTGTCAGATATATCTCCTACTTTTGTTCTTTCACAGTATCTGTGAAATTTACCTTGAAAGTCAAAACTACCTAACCCATATTTCTTATCCCATAATTTGTAAAATACCAAAATTATTTTAGCAAGTTTGACCGTTTGCCGTAACTTTTTACCGTATGAAAATGACATGTCACTCAAGAGTGCCCAATAGCTTATATGGTTTAGTGAACAGTACACCAATTCTAAAATATTGGTATCGAATCGGTACTGGCCGATGAGAATTAAAATATCATTGACAATTACAATATCAGTGTTGGTAATACTGGCTACTTGTAATATCAGTAAACACTAACCCAGACAGTTAAAAATATCTTGATCTGGATCACTATTAGCCATTCTTCTTATTTAAAATACCTTCTTTCAGCATCTCCAAGTCAAAGGTCCATACAAGTAAGTTTAATCTTACTCAACCAAATTCAGATCTGCTGAGCAAACTGTGTTTGATCTGTACAAATCACCACAAATCTAAGCTTAAATTCTGAAGGGCATAATTTGAATTTGCCCACTTTTTATGTCGAGCAAAGTGCATGTCACCAAGTATGACTTCTGGTTGCCCTAAATCAAAAATGTATTTAGGTGATGCATTTTGCCTTTAAAGTAATGCTCCATTTTCATGCACTGACAGTGTAAATTACATAGTGCTGTACTGTATATTAAACCAACACAATGTGTCATTGCAGGCATTAAATAACAAGCCTGCCTTTGAGAGTATAGTCATACTGTACTAACAGAGGTGCAAGCCAGAAGAGGAGGGAGGGGGGGGGACCCGGCAGGTGCACCTTCAACCCTCCCCCTCCTCTGAGTCCTACCAACACTAATTCTCCGGCAGATTTATGGAGAAAATCTGCCCTTTTTGTTTAGGTAATACCTGAGGTGTTTCCTTAGTAAGAGCAGTTCAACCCTCCCTCCCCCCCCCCCAAAGAAAAAAAAAATACCCCAGTGGTCATACCTCCTATGTATACAATTCACCCCCAGATATCAATGCTACTGTACTCACCAGACTGTATTACATGTGTAACAGAAACTGAGAGCTTTAAATCTCTGCTAGTTACTAAGGTAAATTTCTGCCTTGCAGAGATCAATTGAAATTAGAAACAAAAAATGGTGGGGCAAAGGGACCAAATTTGGAAGGGTTTGTTACAGATGAGAAAGTCCCTAGTTTAGGGACAACTTTTCGGTTTGACAAAAAACACTAATCTGGATCATTTTGGCATTTTTCCCCCTCCCCCTCCCTTCCCAACTTGATGTAGCCCTAGCCTATTACTTATCTCCAAAATACTGTATATACTGCTTACAAAATGTAAAAAACCACACAATTAAACCATCTTTGCCACTAGCTGCATTCCCAGCATGTATGTGCAATATATTGAGAGAATAATCAACAAGGCCCTGTAGTTAAAGTTAGTTACAATTTGCATAAATTAATCCATTTCTTCAACAAACTCCAACCACGCAGCCAAGGAATTTTGGAATGCTACTATATACACTACTACTGGTATGCATTGCTGTGTGCACACAGCAAGCCTGGTGGGAACTGAGCAACAGAAGACAAACACTTATGACACAAACTATACAGATAAATGGCCCTGTTATGGCCCTTAACCAAACCAAAGAAAACCCCACAGAGACTGCTTCAGACTGACCTAGGTACTTTATGTAGGTAAACACATACCAATAGGAGTTATAACTTTAGTACTGATCCAAAATAATGGTTGCACTTTGCACTGGCTCACTATCAGCTGGTACTGTATACATTAGTAAATAAAAGTCAAGGGAATGCTGTATTTAGAATCTTGGGAAATTCATAAACATGTATGATATTCATTGTGTTGGGTACAGACAGAAAATCCATCAAGCAGACTGGGAACAAGTATGTTTGTCATACTTACCCTCTGATATATCTGACTGCACAGTGCAGTACTTGTGAGCAGACTTGTACCCTTTAGTAGCTTAGAATTCTGTCATACTCACACTTAGACGTATTCTGCTGTACATGTATTCATAAGTATTGATTTATACTTATGTTTACTCATAAAGCAGTGGTTTTCAAACTTATTGAGGGTGAGGGCCAAGTGGAAAGGCTGGGAGGTCAAAGGCCAAAGGGGAGGATCTCAGGCTGAGAAAGACAATAATTGGAAAGAGTGAAATCCATACTTAAAGAGGACTTAAAGCTGTGACTATGGCAAACAGAAGCAAAGGCATGAATTTTTCATAGGAAGCAGTTCCTTAAGATGGTAGCCTACACTTCTGCAGCGTCCAACAGGTGCAACCCGACCTCAGTCCTATCATGGTTGGTACTGAGGTCAGAAAATTTTGTTTTCCAAGTGTTCCAGATTGCAGGAAATGGCTATCTTAACCACAAATTTGCCTCTGCCATTGGGGTGGCACCAGGATTTGCTCGATAAAGTCGACAGGTTGTGAAAAGGATGGCAAATGCCAAACTTTGGCCTGTGAAGCGTGCTGAAAATTTTAGGGTTATTGTTAAAGAAACTTTGAAAATTTGCAGTTTTTATTGAGCAGTCTGCCCTCCTCTGGGCAATATTAAGAAATCCATCGCATCAGCTGGTCATTATTGGATTTCATACTTTATCCTACCCATTAAGACTTCTTGACGAAAATAGAGTTTCCCACACCATAGGGGTCATGGTCCCTTACTCCACAACCACTGTCTACAGTTCTGAATCTAGCATTCATGAGTCACCAGTATAGTCATTTTGATGTTTATCATGCATTGTTTTCCAAACTAAAAGTTGCGGACGAAAGCCGCACTTTGTAACTGATGAAGTCACAACAGTCCTGCATTAGAGGCCAGTATGTGAGAAATTTCTTGATGAATTGAAATCTCTTGATAAATTATTCACCCCTTGTGGGCTGGGGGTTGTAGAATATGCCCACGGTATTTTCCGCCTGTCGTAAGAGGCAACCAAAGGGAAGGACTTGCACCATATTTGAGCTGTATTTGAAACCAAACTTGAACCGTATTTGAAGCCGCATTTAAACTTTACCTTTTTATCTAGTTGACTCTATGTAACACATTCCTGTTGGTGTGTCATTAAATCTCATCTAACTAACTCGATAAATCTTTCTCAAACATGGTCAGATAAAGAAGTGGGTCCGTTGAAATCATGGGCTGCATCCCCAAAAGTTGAAAAAACTTTTAAGTGAATGAATGATTCTATTTCATTTAACAGAGCAGTGGAAAGAGCACGCCCATCTAAAATGTCGCAAACACATTCTTAGGGAATGCCACTCTGATTACATTTGATTTAGTTTTTACGAGTACCGAAAGATGACTTGCAGAAATTTTAATTTCAGTTACCAATTATCACATCATCACATCATCTTCTCATTTTGCGATTAAATTTCCAGGGTGTAACTTGGCACAAGCTTTGTCACTACAAATATAACCACTCCGCAATTCACAACTAAACTACATGTCACCATTTACGTAACATGATTGTCAAGAACACAGAACACGAAATAAGTCTTGGCTCGACATGACTGAACAAGAAACATGCCATAGAGAATGTTACATAGGCAACCTAGCACCACTACTGGAGAGCAAACTTGGAGGGAGTCAAGAAAATTACAGTTTAAACATACATGTAAGCATGGATTATTCACCCTTTTCCTACTTTGCCTCCTTTTTTCTTGTCGAATGTGATTTTCTCAAATCGTAAAATCAATTCAGAGGCCGCACGGACAGGGCCCGGGGGTTACATGCGGCCCTACGGGTCACGTTTGAGAATCACTATAAAGCATTGCTAAATGTACTGTATGTACATGTAGCATTTTGTCCTTGTAGATGCTGCTCATGCAAAAAGTAATTATAATGGTACTCAAAGTCAAAGTTACTACACTTGTACTTTAATACTTATTACTAATTATCAACTTTAACACTTAATTACTTATCACCAGATCTTCAATACTGAGAAGCTACAGTCTGATAGAAGCCAGTATTCATAAATATGCAACAAGTTCTTGCCACCTTCTTCAGATAAATTTAACTTTAAAGGGAGAATGCAGTCACCCCAATAAAGAATTGTATAGTACACTATCCTATTTCCTAAATGGATCTTGAGAATCATGTGGCATTATTTTTCTCACTCAATTGTAAAATTTACAAGAAGCAACTGCTTGGTTTACCTTGAATATGCAATATTTATGTCCTACAATATTATGAAAGATACTTGGAAAAGAAATATGAAGAAATTTGTGACATATAGCTATTGTTTCAAGATAAGTTTGGGACGACTGCTTTTGACCTTTAAAAAACTACACAGTAGTATTTCACAATTATTAATGCTGGTGACCCTCACAGTTACAGTATAATATACTTTACAGATCTTTGTTTATGCCTGAAAACATAATTCTATGCCAAACCTAAATCACCACCTGACCACAGGCCACAGCCCTTGTTCATATTAATCTGGGAGAGAAATCAGTGATGGGAATCACCATGGGGGAGAATAAGGGTGATCTCCTCTCTTTGTTTTTTGTTTCAGGGTCTGATATGCCAAATGGTGAGATATTTTCTACCCTACATTTGTGTTCCATTTACTGCTATATACAGCTATATACCACAATAACTCCCCCTTCCCCTACCTCTAACTCCCATGCTCCCCTTCCCCACCCCAAATCCCCATGACCAAAGGCCAGTTCATATATGAACTTCATACATTTATAATCCAAAAACACAATGTATGTGGTATTAATGAAAGATCCTGTTTTTATGAACCAGACTGATAAATATAGCTGTGAATGTGGGAAGTTTACTTTCCATTTTGACACTCCACCCTATTACCCCTAAAGCACCCTGTTACCCCTAATGCACCCCCCCCCCCATGGATTGAGTACTAAACAGAAAAATCAGAGAATCATTAGTACTCATGTTTTAAAATATATTCGATAAACAAATTCCTCCAAAAGGCAGTCTACAGGGAATAATTTAATGAACAAAATTTGCATAGCAATTTTGAGGTTTCTAGGCTTCTCTACCACAAAATCATTAAAAACCCTAATGTTGTAAGTACAAAATCTGCTACACAATTTTGCATTTGTGTAGCAATTTGTCCATCTTGTGTAGCAAACTGTGATGTGATACCAGGTTAATTATTCCCTGGTCTACAAGGAAAGCCCAGTAAATTCACGACAGAATGATGTATGCTATTTCAAATACAGTATGGCATTCCATTCGTTTTTTAAAAAAGTTCAAAAAAGGGTGTGGGTCAGGGTGGGGGAGGGGGTTGACAGACAATGATATAACTGAGAACAAGTGACAATGATTGTCAAACAAACTCGTAAAAGCTGTTCTGGATGGCTTCCAAAGCACAATGTAACTTTCATTATTTTGTGTCCTTCACTTTTTCTAGGTGATTGGTTTAGATGAGGAAACCATTAACATTTTTTTAAAATGATAAGTCCACCCTACCATTGAACCCTCAAGTGCTGGACACACCTTTACATTGCAAATCACACCTTTAAATACTTGGTTATAACAACCCACTCCAATCCACCTTCAATCTTGGGGTACAGTCCAACCTGCCACAGCACTCAGTCAATTGTTTAAGATCTAGGAATGCCAGAGGAATTCAAAAACAAACAGGCCCCTCAAACCAACTAACGTCATAGTCCCACTTGACCCCTAGTTAACGGTGATTACTTTTTGAAGAGACTCATATATTTGAACTTAACGAACCAGATTTTTACAGCTAATGGGATTTTCTGAGGCACCTTTGACCAAGAAAATTTGGATTTAAATACGGATCTTAACATCTCTTGAACAGGCAAAAGAACTGAGGTTTTATACTGACTAAATTCCAATCCAATATTAGGGTTATTATCAAAACTATACAAACTTGACATCATACAAAACCTAAATTTATTATCAGAGGTGGTGATAAATTCTTGGTCCTGGAAAGGGTGTAGTTCTAGCAAATAGATCACCACACACTTTAGAACTACGTAGCGAGTTAGAAGAAAAGAGTAAAGTACAAATGGTATATTAACATCTGAAAATGTAGTACTGATTGCTACTATGCTATTGCACTTGTAAAGAAATTATATTCACCAGTGGGTAACTGCAGAATGGTAAGAAATCAGAGGTAACAAAGGCAGAGGAGGACACTACAGTTTATATTCAAACAATTGTTGATAATATCACCTTAACCTCAAGAAAACGTTCTATAAATCCAGCATTTTCCAGAAGTGTCACTTGCCCATTTATTAGAAAAAGTACCCCTGTATAAGAGAATTTTTATGTGACATTAGTGGGTTTTGAATTGCCTTGCTGTCTGGCACAGCACATGGCACAGCACATATGAAGTAAAAGAGTAAATGGTAAACACAGCCATAGCAAGGCCCTAGAGTCTATTATTATGATACAACAAACCCTTGACAGGCAAAGTGTCCAGAAAAGCATGCAACCTGTTACCCAATGAAGTGGGGAACCTAATAGCCAGTGACGTCAATAGTGAAACAGCTCTACATGCAACAAAGCACTCTAGGATAGTAAAATCTCATGACCACATATACTGTAGTTATCGCCAGCATGAAGAATTCCTTCTTTCATTTCCTAGAAGCACAGTAAAACCATATACAACAAGTGATTACTAATTCTGTAATATTTATATCTAGCCATGAAAACATATTCCTTCTTATTATACAGCTGACACATTGAGAAAGGCAGCTGCATCTAAAACAATGATAAGGAATTCATAGGTACAGTAGCAGTCTGGAATCCCAGTTGGGGCAAAGGAAGACATAGGTGTGAATCCCAGCCAGGACAGTGGACAGGACAACTTTCAATCCTAGCCAATCAAAGGAAGAGATGGGATTGAATCCCAGCTATGACAACAATGAAAAAGAATGCAACAGATTTAAATTCCAGCTGGGGCAAAGGATCCACGAAAATTTGAATCCCAGTTTTTTCACAAAGTGGCACAGATGGGGATACAAACTGGAACAGGAAAAGACAGGTTTCAATCCCAGCTAAGTCCAAGAAAGAATTAAATCCCAAGTAGGAAAGGATGATGCAACAGCTAGGTATCACTTCCAGCAGAGACATTCAAATCCGAGATGAAAAAAGGATGAGATGAGTTTGAATCCCAGCTAGGAGACACATATATTTGATTGAAATTGATTCACAGTTTTATCATGGGTGAGGCTGGAGGTTTGACTCTCAGATGGGGAAAAACAAGAGGGTAATTTGACTCCAATTAAGAAATTCAAATTAAGCAGGGTAGAGGAAAATTGTTTTTACATGGTATCTCACTTTAATACCCATTACACTAACTTCCAGACTTCTAACGACCACAATCGTTGTGTAATTGCTTGTTTTATTCCTTTGGTGTGGGGGGGGGGGGGCAGAGGGAGCAGTTATTTTACTTTTATCAACTGCATAAGCCTGACTCACACAAGAGAAATTACCTCACAAAAATTACTTGCATCTTACTTAGCTTGCTTGCCTGCAATTTCTCACCTGTGTGGACAACTTTACATAGGATTTTTTCTAGCTTGTTACCATTGACTCAAATATCCACCATGTTTGTTCTTTTAGACACTGTTGGCAATCACTTCACCATGTGCACCTTACTTTGTCAGATGGCTCACATATTTTTTCTTTTGCTCAAATAAGCCTGCCACACACAAAACAAGTTAAGATGAGTAAAGCCAAATTCATACTTCAGTATAGCGCTATAAAAGCTACGAAAGTTGAACGCTATTTAACCCCGCGCAATGAAAAACAAGGGAAGACTGTATATATATATATATATATATATATATATATATATATATATATATATATATATATATATATATATATATATATATTTATATATATATATATATATATATATTTTGCTAATTTGGGATTAAGGGGAAATATCGTATGAAAAAACCCGCCTATAAGGGGAAATCGTCTATAAGGGGAAAAAATCAGGTCGACTTAACGAAACTACACGCTTTTTCTATAGGAATACGTAAACGGATGGTAATGGCCTTTTCACTACATAATATATATGCCATTACTTCAATGTTGACCAAATTACGTACACGTATCTGTTAACACGTACAATTGGTGGGCAATTGAAATAACGTTGATGTATATCTGTTTTTCAAATTCAACCAAATGGCGAAATATAATCTTATGTATTTTATTGTTTTTTTTTCGCCTTTTCGAAAGGTCGTCTAGCGCCCTCTAAATTTTTTCCCCCAACCGTGGGTTTTAGCGTTATATATATATATATATATATAAGGTCAAAGTACTGCGTAGCACTTATGAAGTAGGTAGGTAAAAATGAAGTAGTAAATAGTGCTAAAAGTTTGTGAAAAATTCCACGACGTTTCGGGTTTAAACCCTTCATCAGGTGGCAAAAATGCAACTGATCGTTGACACGGCCAAACGTACAATTTAAAAAATACACAATAAAATTGGGCACGGTAAACCTCGGCTAGGAAAACAGACAGTGTTAAGTGGTTACCACAAGTCAAAAAAATGCAGGAATTGCTGCGTTATAACAGTTCAAGTCTAACGTTCAGACCATGTGGGGACAGGGTTCCAAGTTTCATGATTAGGCGGTTTTCGGCAGCTAGGCGGTCATGATCGGAACCTCGACACGAGATGGCCGCCGAAACCATCAAGTCACGGATCGAGCATGTTGACGGGGGATTGAAGTGGGTGGCTACCGGGAACCCTGGGAGGTTCTGTTTGATTGATCTCAGGTGCTCGGTGACTCGGTCAGCAAGACGACGTTTTGTTTCTCCCACGTACAGTATATTACAGCGTTTACATACGAGAACGTAAACAACATTGGCTGAAGTACAGGTAAAATGCTGATGAACGTTAAACCGGTTGTTGTTGGGACCTACAATGGAAAGGTTTTTGTCATAACTGACCACCGGGCAAGTATTGCATCTCCCACGGTTGCAAGGAAAAGTTCCTGGGGTGTCAGGCACTACTGCTTGAGGTTGAGAGGCACGGACCAAGTGCTTAGATATGTTCTTTTCAATTCTGAATGCCGTGATGGGGGGATCAGGGAAATGGTCACGGGTGGATGGGTCATGACGGAGGGTCTCTACATTCCTGTAAATGGCACGTACAATGGGGGTTACAGATGGGTGAAAGGATAGGACCAACGGGATACGTCTGGTAGGTGTATTGTCAGTTTTGGGGGCAAGGGCAGAGGCTCTATCAATTCCTTGTATGCGTTTCAGGGCATTAGAGAGCACTCTTTGTGGATACTGGCGTTGTTCAAAGAAAGAAATAATCTGCTTGGAAACTTTAGCGAAATCCTGGTCGTCGGAACAAATCCGTCTGGCCCGTAAAAGTTGTGAGAAAGGAATCGAATTGGTACAAGATCTGGGGTGGTTGGAAGGGTACATGAGGTAGTTGTGAGAGTCAGTAGGCTTAAAGTGGAGATTGGACTTGATTTGACGGTCGGAGATGGATAGTTCCGTGTCTAAAAACACTACTGAGGAGTTGGAAATACAGTGAGTGAATTTCAAAAACGGGCAGAACGTTTCAGCAAAGTTAATGAACTTTTCCAAATCGTTTCGAGGACCCACTGCGACCCCAACAATATCGTCAATGTACCTTTTATAAAGTATGGGCTTGATCCCGGTGTATCGTGAGAACAACTGCTCCTCAAAGTGGCCCATGGTGAGGCAGGCCACAGAAGGTCCCAGTTTAGTGCCCATAGCTACTCCTTTAATTTGGCGGAAAAAACGACCATTGAACTGAAAGCAATTTCGTGTGAGGACTAGTTCAGTCAAGCGAAGAAAGGTGGTGGTAGGGATGCTAGGGTCCTGGCGTTGATCAAGGTAATGGCGTATATACTGTACGGGGAAATCGGTATATCGCGGTTTCGTTAAGGGGAAAAAAGAAACAATAAAATACATTAAAAAATATTTCCCCTTTTGGAAACCAGATATACAACAACGCTTTTTCAATGGCCCACCATCCGTACGTGTTAACAGATACTAGTACGCAACTTGGTCAACACTGAAGTAATGGCATATAGATCATGTGGTGAAACGGACGTTACCATCCGTTTACGTATTCCTATATAAAAAGCGTGTGATTTCGCAAAGTCGACCTGATTTTTTCCCCTATTAGACGATTTCCCCTTTTAGGCACGTTTTTTCATACAATATTTCCCCCTAATCCCAAATTAGCAAAATATATATATATATATATATATATATATATATATATATATATATATATATATATATATATATATTATATATATATATATATATAATATATATATATATATATATATATATATATATATATCAGGTCGACTTTGCGAAATCTCATGCTTTTTATATAGGAATACGTAAACGGATGGTAACGTCCGTTTCACCACATGATCTATATGCCATTACTTCAGTGTTGACCAAGTATATATATATATATATATATATATGTATATATATATATATAAATATATATATATATATTTGACCTTTCGCCTAACAGGTCGATCTGGCGTTATATATATATATATATATATATATATATATATATATAACGCTAGATCGACCTGTTAGGCGAAAGGTCAAATCCGCTAATACAAATGGCGAAAACAAAAACAATGAAATACTTTAGATTATATTTCCCCTTTTGGTTTTGAGATATATATGCACGTTATTTCAATGGCCCATAAGTCCTTAGTGTTAACGGATACATGCACGTAAGTTAGTGTGCAGCTAAGTAATTGCATAAACATTATGTGGTAAATCGGACTTGCGTATAGAGTTACGCATTCCTATATAAAACAGTGTGTAAAATGTTAAGGCGAAACGGTTTTTTCGCCTGAAGGTCGAATTCTCCCAACAGTCGCGTTTTTTCATACCATATTTCGCCTAAATCCCAATTTATAGAAATATATATATATATATATATATATATATATATGGTTCTTGTAGCTTTAGAGTGCATGAAAATTTGGAAAAATAAACTGGTCTCAAAGTGCCCTTCATATGCTTTGCTTAGGTGGCGTTTTCTCATGTTGAAACCTATCGCATGTTTAATTATTTAACTGAGCTGATTGTTACAAGAGAAGGTCTTTAACATTATGATTACAAGAGGAGGTCATTAACATGGTTTTAATTTTTGCATGTCTGGTTATCATGACTGTTGGCATAATGAAGATACAACGAGATGGTATGAAGCAAATATATCAACATTTTTATCTATTCCTTTGACAAAATACTGATAGGGCAATGATACATGAACAAATAAAGATGGAGGGAGGGAGAGGAACCTAAAGTCAAAGTACAAATAAACTGAAACACTGAATTATTAAAAGCTACGTGTGACTAAACATGCCTTACACAGGGTTGTACATAAACACTTAACCCTGTACTTTTTGTTTTGTAAAGTGTCACATTCATGTCTCGAGAGATATCATGTTTCCAGGTTACGTTACGGTAGAGACATGGAATAAAGGTTAGAGTTAGAAGTCTTGAGACTTATTATCATGCATGATATCATGTTGAGGATTGGGTGGACTCATTATGCCTTACATAGGGTTGTACATTCCACACTTACCCCATTGTCCAGGGTAAGGGTTAATTATGCAGGCCTTGAGCTTTAAATTTTTCAGGTGTGCTACAAATCACACTCCTCAGGAAATTAAGAAGTGTGGTAGGTGTGCTGTTTTATAGATTTACCTGAGTTCCCATTCTTTATCTAGGCATGCAAGAAATGGCACTTCTCACAGTGATTTGGGGTGAGTGATGGTGTGCAATCGCACTTCCACACCTCAAAATTCAAGGCCTGATTACATCTGACAAGCTCTGTCTTATAAACTTCCTGATTGGGCAAAATGACAGCTCTGATCAATGAAATCTTACCAAGAAGAAACAGTGACAGTAACAAGAGTGAAAGGACTAACATTACTGTCCAAAAATACTGTTACATGTCTCTGATATTGACCCTAAAATAGCCCACTGCTAGAATCTAATGTAATTTTATATTTCAGAGATAAGAATGTGACATTATGTGATGTCACCTGTAGGTGAGGACAAATTATCAAAGCAAGTGAATTCTGGAGCTACATGCACAAGTTGGTATAAAGTTAATATACAGCCCTGGTTTATTGTAATGATTAAAGTGTAGTTACACAGAAAGCCCGATAAACAGCTTTACTACAGCAAATGTGATACAGGAGTAGTACTGTGGCTCAACAGTGATTGCATAGGTAGCTAGATAGTGAACAGCCACATCTCCATTCTTGCTAACAGATACATTAGTTACAATGAGGATTCCAGCTAACTTTACATACTGTACTCCATCTCTCACTGAATGGGATAAATTTGTGTCCTGCATCCCCCTCCATTCAAAAGAATGCTAGCTTCCTGCATACTTACAAGCTACTGAACTCCAAAACATTTTTCACAGTAACTTCAATGCTCATTTTTAAACTGAGAAGTGACTCACCACAGGGCTGGAAATAAACGAAGGCCACAGAGGCCGTGGCCTTCATATTTGTAGCAATGGCCTTGACGCCCTAAAAAATGGCATACTTTTCAAAGCCACCTTGGCCTTTGTGCATTTCGTAACAAAATAGAATGCAACATATACCAGATAACACAGATCTTCTGTTTGGCCTTGGTGCCTTCTGAGCATTAATGTGCACTAAAAGCTAATATGAAAATGGCCTTGCCCTCATTCTGTCTTTACTTCCAGCCCTGTCACCGATCTGATCTTGGGGTTTCTCCTGGTAAATGCCTTTATTAAGTGACTTAGCTCAGGCAGCGAAACTAGATGGATTACAAAAGTGTAGCAACTTACTGCAGACAGAACAGCATGTGTTATGACTTGCTGTGGACAGAACAGCCTGTCCACAGTAAGTCAATCATATGACTTAATGTAAGCAGTCATGTGTGAACATTATGACTTGTTGCACACAGCAGAGTATGTGTTATGACTTAATGTAGATAGCACAGATGTGTTGTGACTTGCTGTAGACAGTACAGTACACTATGTGTTACGACTTGATGCAGATAACACAGTATGTGTTATGACTTCATGTAGACAGAGCAGTATGTTATGACTTGTTATGAACTCTACTGGCTGTTTTATGACTTACAGCAGACAGTACCTTCAATAAATTCAATGACAGTACTTACTTTGTTTTCTTCTTTCTTCCAGTGGCATATTCTGCTGCTCTTTTGACTTGCTGAACAATTTCTGTAGCCTGGTGCAAGAAACAAGAAAAATGAAAAGGTTACAACTCTATGCACTGATTTCTTCTACATTCACCATAAATGATTATTAAAATTCCTTCAAATGTTGCAAGAATCTAAGTCTACTATAAATTATCAAAACAGGAAGAGACCAGAATGAGGTTGGTGGGGGGGAGGGGGAGGGGTACTAAAATGGTGGTCTGTGGATCAAATCTGGATTCAAATCTGCCCCACAGAGTCAGGTCATATTTCATTTTGCGTGTTTGCTTGTTTGTTTGTACAAATGTGACTTTTATAACAAATTATTACCCAATTCACATTTCAAGGTGGACAATCAGTAATACTAGAATGATCCTTAAAATTTGGCCTTTGGTACATAAATCCCAACAGGACAGGTGGGGGTATTCTTTCTCTGCAATCTGCTACCTTCAGCCTCAACTACAGAGTTAGATGAGGTTTTACGGCCCAGTTTCTAACCAACTGGTTAAAGTCGGGCCGGCCACGGCCTTTTTTCCAGTTGTGGCTCACTGGCTTGTTTTCCCTACTCCACTGCTTATGCTGAGCACCAAGCACAATGGCAGTAGGTTCCATTTTTAAAGTCTTTGGTATGACCCGGCCAGGAGTCAAACCCCAGACCTTCTGGCTGCAAGTCGGATGCTCTAACCACTTGACTATGCCTCAATTATAGATCAAAACAGGTAATAAAGTAAGTAGAGAACCCCTTATATGCTCATAGCATTAAGGACAATGAACCTAGTCATCCAATGCACAAAGAATAGTACACTAAACCTGTGTTTAAGGTAGTTTGTACACTAAACGAAGTGTACACTGGGGAACCAATTCCTGATGTCACCTGACTTTTCCAAGCTCTTTGACATGACTTCCTATTCACTAGTGCAAGTCCATTCCCTCCAATCTTTACATCTTCTTCTCATCATAAGATTAGCTTACAAGATTCAAATTTGCAAACTGAGCTTTTTGAACTGTTTAACTTTTAAACTTTCACTACACATTCCTGCATATGAATGAGCCTTTCAATTCTTTAAAGGTTTGCTCTCAGGCCACTCCCGCTCTCACAACAATATAGTGAATAAATTAAGAAGTTATACAGTAATCTTGAGTAGAGCACATTGAATGAATACCAGTAATTATGACAATGACTACACAAAATTTCAATGACCATATAGGTAGCAGGGTGGAATAGGGCACTTACCGGTATGCTTTCACAACTGAAGAAGAATATCTCTGGCGGTTTCTTGTTGCTAAATTGAAACACAAGCAGCATGAGATTCCCGTATGGTGATTGGTTCATTTCAGCTGAAACCATGCTAAGGTCTGCCAATGGCAGGGTTTCGATGGCATCCTGTAGATAACAGAAAGAGAAATATGGTTAGTCTGACACCAGTTTTAAACTAAGATGCTTTGTTAAACACATTTATAACCTAAACAGCGCTTGCTAGGGGTGGGAGTATGGGAGAGCTGGGAGCCTGTGAGTAGTGTTGATATTGTTAATAAAGGGACACAAACCAAGGGAGAGATCTCCCTAAATACCTAATTGCGGTAACTTTAATTGAATATATATACGGGCTGAACCGTCTGTAAGGCACAAATTCTTTTTTTTTTTTTTTTTTTAACTTTTCACACTTCATAGTACTAGTTAAAATGTTAAACGAAAGTCCTTGGATGTGAAGACCTTTTTTTCTGCAACACTGTGAGATCATCAACTTTCATCATTTTGACAAGAGTTACAAAATGCAAGTTGAGGATGGGGGGGGGGGGGGGGGTCAGGGTTAGACCCATTAAGCCTTTAAAATTTGAATAAATGACGATCTGTCACAAAATCATCATTTCCACATTTTTCAAAACATACTGTGCAGGTGTGAAGGGGGAGGGGGAGCAACATCAGTCAACATACACTAAGGAGGGGGTGTGAAGGGAGGAGGAATGAAGAAGAGTATGTTTTGCACTCATAAGAAAATGATGAGATATGATTTATCCCCAGAGTGTTGTGAATAGATGGGCCAAGAACACAGACATTGATCAAACACTTTTTCCACATGCATTGGGGAATAAACTTAACCAAAATAAGCACTGCCTTTTTCTGTCTTTTTCCCATGGGGAAGGGGATCTTTCTTGAGGCAGGAGGAAGTGGATGGGAGTAAAGTTAAGCTCTCCTCCAATAAAATAATGGTCCAACAGGCAACATGTTTCATTTTAACATGTTATGGAAAGTATGTCATCCATGACTGTCGTCTTCCCCCCTCCTCCTACCCACCAACCACCCTCACAAATCACACCACAACTAACACTCCCCATTTTTCAATTCATCTTCAACCTTCAGGTAAATATTTCATCCTCTTATTCTGTATCCACTCTCACTTACCTGTGTAAATGTATCCACTAAGATAATATCCTTCTCATATATTTTCAGGGATATTTCCTGTGCCCATATCTTGCCCTTTGCATCTAACAGTTTAAGTTTTCTCATAGCATCCTCCATGTTAGCAATCCCCTCCTTCCGATCCATGGTCAACGTAGTTAAGTGCTGCAGAAAATCACAAAATATGATTATTTTATTTATATTTATTGCAAACATATTCAAATTGCAGCCACAGCTGAAATACATCAATGTTACAGAATAAAAGACATCAAAAGATAAATACATGCAGCCAGATTATACAAAAGTAAAAAACAAACAGCAAAAAGGATTTTCAACTTTTTCAATTCAAAGAAGCCATGTCAGCCTGCAAACTAATGAAATTCTGAGCATGGTTAATTTGTATTCATTTCATTACAACATCCCAGACAGCATGGAAAAGTTTAAACCTCGACAAAACGAAATCAGTGGTGAGGGCTGTACTAAGTGGTACTCGAGCAGGAGAGATGTATTTACCTTGTGCAGTAGCATTAGAGGAATCACTGTTTATTCAATCCTCAACACAAAACTTGGCAGAAACACAGTACACCTTTACTGCCCTTAAAGGCATATTCCAGTGGCATTCTAAAAGGGTCTCATGTGAAAATAAAACAATTCCCAGTCATATCCTTCAAACCCTTTGGCAATACTCTATTCCTCTCAAAATATCTCATTTTAAAGATTGGTTTAAAACTTTTGTCAAAAATACCCCCCTGTTCTCTTCAAGGTAACAGAACGCAATGTAAAGTGAGCACATTGCCTCAGATTCCTTTTGTTTTTCTTTACAGCTGAATGTCCTTTTTGTCCTTGAAATGTGACACTGTTGGAATGTTTATAAGTAGCTTTCCATAAAGATTCAGTATAAAACTACACCATATGCAGGATATAGCAAACAAAAGTTGTTAAATATTCCCTACAGCATTGTCAATATCATAAGTATAATGCTATGTTAAATCATGTGCCACAATGTCATCACAGATTTCCCATAATGCACTGTATCTCTAGAAAATATAACATATCTTTGAAAATTAGCATCTTCCAAACACTACCTACTATTGAGATGCAGTTTTCAGCTCCTGATACAGAAATATTTTCTGCATTTTTTGGAGGCATTGAATTTAGTCCATGGGAAATCCCCTTAAAATGGTGTCCTTGCCCTTTCATACCTTACATTACTGTGTAAACTCATTACTTGTTTGAAAACAATGTCACTGCCCTTAAACATGTCCTGGCCCTATCATGCCTTCATGTGATTTTTTACTCCAAGCCATGTCTGAAATCACTCTAATCACCCTTTATAAACATACCCATGCCTTACATCAACAGCTAAACCTCATACCCCCTCTGAAGTTACAAATTTTGCACTAAATCATGCCACTGCCCCATCATGCATCAATGCCTAAACTCCACGCCCTATTTGTAAATACTGAGGAAACTTTACGATTATTACCAATTTTATTGACTATTTAGACAGAAGTTACACGTAAACCCTTCAAGCATACTATATATTTATATATTCTGTGTGTAAAAGGCCAAACCATATGTACACCTAAATTTAATTCCCCTTGAAGGATACACGCACTTCTGAACACATCATTATTAGCAACTAATTCCTAGTAAAACCTAACGAATTAAAGGTCACGCATGACACTTGCCACAAGAACCTAATACAAGGGGCTACCACTGTTTTCTTTTAAATAGAATTCAAAAGCAGCTTAAGAAATACATTTCAAGAAAGTTACTTGGAGATGGTTTTTGTCAATGTGCCAATGATTGTGTCAAGTAAATGTCATTGGTACTGAATGAAACATAGGTAAAAGTGACAAAAAATGACAATTTTTGTTGCAAGCATGCCTCAGCCTTTATTGTGATGTTTTATTCATAAAGAAGAACAAACTAAACTGCTATGACTCCTTAATGAGGTATATATATTTATAGAGGGTAAGTCTACAGTCATGAAATTAAGGGGGTAAATGATAGAAACACCTCAATAAAATATTCCATAGCTCTCTAAATATTATAAGTAAGGCACAATTATTAGTATACCAATGTTGTGGAATGTGACATGGTTACAGTACATAACTGATAGCCAAGGTTGACGATGCAAGGGAATGCTCATAAGTACTGCGACAGAAGATGTGTTGGACAAATTCTATAATTGTGTACAGCAATTCATGCAGTTGGTATTCATGATTGCTACAACAAATTGTTACAGGCCTAATGATGTCACAGATAATGGCATTATTGGTGACATACTTAAAACCAGAATGCAAAAATGCATTGAGGTTTCGATGATATACTGTATGTTCTATTCCAAATAAAGCCAAGATGTCCCATACCTTTCAGTCAATGGTCAAATGCTATCTTAACATATTGGAAAAATACAGTTTTGTATTACTATTTAGTCTTGGGAATTCTGGGGAAATTTGCGTTTTGACCTCTGATGACCCCAGATGACGATCTTGGGAATTCTTGGGAAATTTTGCTCTTTGACCTCTGGTGAACCCATGTGATATTCTTGGGAAATTTTGCTTTTTTTTCCTCTGGTGACCCTAGATGACCTTTAAACTCCACCAAAAACAATGGGGTACATCTTCTCACTATAACACATCAATTTACCACATATGAAATCTATTCAAGCTTCCTACCTGGAGATATCATCTTGAAAAGGTTTTCAGACATTGATCTCTGGTGACCCCAGATGACCTCTGACCTCCACCAAAACAATAGGATTCATCTTCTCACTATAACGCATCTACATACTAAGTATGGAATCTATCCAAGCTTCCTACCTGGAGATATTGTGTTAACAAGATTTTCAGAGTTTAATCCCCAGTGACCCCAAATGAACTTTGACCTCCACCAAAAATGATAGGATTCTTCCTCTTACTATAACGCATCTACATACAAAGTATGAAATTTATCCAAGCTTCCTACCTGGAGATATAAGGTTAACAAATGACCTTTGACCTCCACCAAAAAGATATAAGGTTAACAAATGACCTTTGACCTCCACCAAAAATGATAGGCTTCTTCCTCTTACCATAATGCATCTACATACAAAGTATGAAATTCATCCAAGCTTTGTAACTCAAGTTATTGTGTTAACAAGATTTTCAGGGTTTGACCCCCGGTGACCCCAGGTGACCTTCGATCCCCACCAAAAACAATAGGGTTCTTCCTCTTAGTATGGGGCATCTATGTACCAAGTTTGAGAACTGTCACAGTTTCCCTTCTTGAGATATCGTGTTAACGAAGTTTTCAGGGTTTGACCCCCAGTGACCCCAGATGACCTTTCACCTCCACCAAAAATAATAGGATTCTTCCTCATACCATTATGCATCTACATACAAAGTATGAAATTCATCCAAGCTTCCTACCTCAAGATATTGTGTTAACAAGGTTTTCAGAGTTTGACCCCCGGTGACCCCAGGTGACCTTTGACCCCCACCAAAAACAATAGAGTTCTTCCTCTTAATATGGGACATCTATGTACCAAGTTTGAGAACTGTCACAGTTTCCCTTCTTGAGATATCGTGTTAAAAAAGTTTTCAGGGTTTGACCCCCCATGACCCCAGATGACCTTTCACCTCCACCAAAAATAATAGGGTTCTTCCTCATACCATAATGCATCTACATACAAAGTATGAAATTCATCCAGGCTTCCTACCTCGAGATATTGTGTTAACAAGGTTTTCAAAGTTTGACCCCTGGTGACCCCAGGTAACCTTTGACCCCCACCAAAAACAATAGGGTTCTTCCTCTTAATATGGGACATCTATGTACCAAGTTTGAGAACTGTCACAGTTTCCCTTCTTGAGATATCGTGTTAACGAAGTTTTCAGGGTTTGACCCCCGGTGACCCCAGATGACCTTTCAACTCCACCAAAAATGATAGGGTTCTTCCTCATACCATAACACATCTACATACAAAATATGAAATTCATCCAAGCTTCCTACCTCAAGATATTGTGTTAACAAGGTTTTCAGAGTTTGACCCCCGGTGACCCCAGGTGACCTTTGACCCCCACCAAAAACAATATGGTTCTTCTTCTCAATATGGGGCATCTATGTACCAAGTTTGAGAACTGTCAGAGTTTCCCTTCTTGAGATATCGTGTTAACGAGCAAAGTGTCACAAACACACATACACACACACATACACACATACACACACACCCACACGAACACACACACATACATACACACACACGCCATCATGAATGCATAGGTTTCTCTTATCATCGAAACCAAAAACATTAACAAGAACATTGCTAATGGGGTAGGGTACCATAACACTGTAATATATGTAATTTGACATTTTCTGTGTAGTTTATCAGGGACAAGAAATGAGAAACAAAATTTGGGAAAACTGAACAATTTGTCAGAATGAGAAACAGTACTGTAGAATCTTTTCCAGCAAATTAAAATGAAAGACATTAAATTACAAAACCTTTGTTTAATGTGGCTCTTAAATTCTTTATAAGGACAATTTAACTTCATTGGGGCAGAAAATCAAGAATCCATTTTGTAACATTTACTGGTGGATTTAGCTCATTTCTTAAATAATACGGACACTTACAACACTATGTTACAATCTTTGCTGCTGGCTTTAACATTAAGGTTAGTAACCTTGGCAACCTAACCAGGAAGAATAATGACGACTACATTAATTCTTAGAAATCTAGTGTAATTTGTGCCATCAAATAATCATGCCAGCCTACTCTGATTACCATGCCAGTATTACACGTGTTTACGGAGTATTTCACACAATCTGCCTTTTCAGACAGCTGTGCAAGTGAAAACAATATTGCCGACTGGAAACTAATTAAATCCCACATGCCGAGGGTGAAGAGTTGAAACCATTAGTCAAAACAACCTTATATTCAATTGCTGCACTTGCTACACTACAGTATAAGATGTTTACAATTTTCCATCTGAAATAAAATGTGGGTTAAGGATGCTCATATGTAAAATTTGGCTTAGATGTGAAATTTGACATGAAACCCAAATTCTTGCCTTCAATATGTATAGGTGGGTGATTATTTAAATTAGGGTACCAGTGGTAAAATATGCTTTTAAAGCCAACTGTCTTGCTATTTTAATCCACATGGTCTTTGCTATGCTTTCATTTTGTCCTCACTATTTATGTAAGTGCATATCTTTCAAAAAATAAGTATCATTGTAGTGAATCCTCCCAATTTTGATGAAAAAATTGGCTAAAATTAGCAATTTTGGGGGCAAAAAGTGTGACATTTAAACTACCATAGCAGAAATTAGATTTTCCCTTATTTTTACACATATCTTTCTCAGTTATTTTAACTTAAATGGTTGATGAGGTATCAATTGTACCCTTGAAACTCATATTTTATGAGAAACTGATGTTTTTCTCTTTCCTGGGATTCGACGAAAGAGAGGTTCCACGTGTAACATTTGGTGTTACTGTTACAGTGTGAAATTTCAGTATCTTATTTTCCAAAAATTACCTACAGTAAATACTAAATCTTTTTTGTTTTAGTGGTTGATTGAAGCCTGTGCAATTGTTTAATGCATATATAGGTTTGGACAAAAGCAATTGTACAGAAAAGAAAAACATAGCCATTTTGCATTTTGACAGGCCACTTTGGTGTCACGGAAATATGTTACATAGTGAACCTTTGCAGTAAAAATACTACTACTTCCTAAACTTGATATGTTGTCATTTTTAGCTGAACTATAGTATTTAACATAGCTTTTAACTTACAGGTAGTAAAACTGTGCCACCTTGTTTATGATTTGAAATATCATACAATATTACTTTGGTGTTCTCCCAATCTAGGTTACACGTGGAACGTATTGTTTGTACCACAGAATTGAGATGAAACCCTTGACTAAGTAATCACAAGAGGTTTTAGCTTCAGACTGCTCAGATTAACTATAGAAAACCCATAAATGATATAAAATAACTCAATAAGTAGTCTTAGTGGGATAAACATATTTTTGGTGTTCATGTTACACTGTGAAACCTATAATTTCCGTGCAATGGGGCTATTTTGAGGTCAAACGTCATCTGAGCATTCATAAAACAACTTGTACAACATCATTTAGGCCTAAGCCTACAATGAACTAGTAAATATAACAATTCCACCCATGGTTTCACATCAAAAATTATGATACATGAAATTAGGGCTATAAATGTCATGTCACAGTCTGGTACCCTAATTAAAATAAACACCCAGGTGCAGTATTCTTGCCACATTGTTTGCCAATCAGGAAAAATGTTCAGGACAATCTCACCTCCTATTTTGCTTGCAGTTACGTCTTCCCATGTGCCTATTAGGCTCGTGGGAGCGTTACACATTTCTACTTCTGAGTCATGACTCCTCGACAGGGGTCAAGTAATGACACCACTTTTGTAGGAATTGCAACTCCGAGAGATTTGAACTAATGACACAGCCAGACTGGAAAAAATGATTATTCCTAGGAAGGTGAGAAAATTTTCCACAATTCTGTGTTTGCATACACAAAAATTTGAGATTTCCCTCCAAATGCCCACATTTCCCTGGAAGGAGCCTCCCAGCTTCCCAACTTTTTTCCACCCAAGGACAGAGATATGCTTTAAAATCATATTTTGGAGTAATATATATTATTTCGAAGTTCACAAAGAAGGATACTGGCAAAACAGGCTCTGCTGGTCATTTTACTTATTCTTTCACAAGTTTCTCTTATGTTAGCCATTACAATTCCCCAACTCTAGCAGGTTGGCACCTCAGCCATAGAGGAGCTAGTTGCATAAGCCTACTGGCAGGGCTGGAAAAAATGTTTATTTCCCGGGAAGGGGAGTCAAAATTTCCACAATTCCTCCCATATTTTCATGTACATAAAAAGGTGTAAAATTCCCTCCAAATACCCAAATTTCCTGGGAAGGAGCCTCCCAGCCTCCTAACTTTTTCCACCCAGGCCTACTGGAGTACTGATACTCACTGTTAGACTAGTCATCAACAGATTGTTATTGCTGACGTATCTGGTCCTAATTCAATTACAATGTCATTGTCGCCACCCCACTCGAAGATGTCGCGACTAACAGGGCCACAGGCCTGACTCCATAAATACTGGAGTCGCCCAAGCGTAATGCCTATGCAGGGAAACCAAATATGAGAACGATAGTAAAGTAGAATAACTTACCATAATTGGATAACTTTTATCTGCTGGTCCAGCTGGTTGGTTTAAACTATTTTGTGACCTTGTAGACTGCGGTGAGTGGCTAAAATAGTCTACGATGAAGGAAAAATATAAGAATTGTCTAAAATAATTTCCTATATAAAAGTGGTAGACGTTACTTTTCTGTGGGCTCACTGCTCCATCTCACATCAAACTTTATCATGTACAGTAAGTTAAATTATGTACTGTATCCCTCTTACTCTAATGCAAAACATACATCAAAGCTAATATGAATTTATGTTGAACCCTTCCCCCCTCCCCCAACCCCCCCCCCCAAAAAAAATTATATTACAGATATTTATAGAACTCATATGGTGAAGTACTTACCTAATGTACATTGTACATTCTATATGAGAGTATATCATACTTCACAGATTCAACAAGCATGTTATAACCACTAACAACAATTTCTCTTCTGCTGGTATCCATGAAAATGATCTATAGGCCTAAGTCTGGTAAAATTACTGCACATAACACAATTTAACAGAAACATGTATTCCAAATCTACACTAACTATTCACTTCCATAAAATTACAAAAGCAATAATGTATTCACAATTTCACATTACTTAAAATGTTGCATTTTGTTACCTATCTTGTTTTGTATGCACAGAAGCATCAAGAAAGATTCCTGTCTATATAATTACAACTCCAAATTTGACATTGAATTTCCCAAATTAGTGCATTATTATAATTGACCTAGCAGTAAGATGCTTCTTTTAATGCAATTTACATTTTAGATGGTAGGAAAATACATGCCACAGAAAATAAACATGTTATAGATACAACACACCTATTGCAGAGTACTTAAAAGTTATGTAATTTTACGTGCTGTATGTACCGGAACTTTATCTTGACCCCATTTTTCTACATCCATACAACCACCATGCACCTACCCCCTACCCCCACCAACCTGGTATTGCAAAACCACTGCTCCCTACATTTTTTTACCTTATTCTCAGCCACCATTTGTTTCCCTTCTTCCCTCCTCATCTACAAGTGAAAAAATACCCATCATGCATTAGAACTACCCCAATGAATCTACTGCCTTTGTGCTTGGTGCTCAGCATAAGCAATGGAGTAGGGAAAACAAACCAGTGAGCCACAACTGGAAAAAAGGCAGTGGTCGTCTCAACTTGAATTAATTGGTTGGAAACTGGGACGTTAAACCTCACCTAACTAACTAACTAACCCAATGAACCTGGTGGTTCACACCATACCTGTGTTTATTTCACCGGCCGACTTCTTTCCACCTGATCCATACTTGTGACCATTTGACACGGGCCTTTCATTTCTGGGTGACCCCATCCCAGAATCAAACTGTGGCCCATTGGGAGCAGGCGGGTTGTAGCTACTGTGCCTGGAATGCTGGTTGCCTGTAGGTCTCCCATAGTGTTCAGTGTGATTGATGGCACCGTTTGAGGGCCTGTGTGGATGTTGTGACATTCCATAGGGTCCTGGCTGACCAGGTGACCCATTATAACTGGGCCCTAACCGATCATGTCCATTGACTGGTCCATAGTCTTTGGCAGGATAGTTGGATGGGATATTTCTTGGTGGGCCATACCTGGGAAGAGAAGAAATGCAAATATTAATGAACCACACAATCCAAGACTTGCAGTAATAGTATACCATATCATACTGTATGTACGTACAGTATATTAGCCAAAAACTCTGGCCACTCATTTTGGGAAATACTAGATGGTTCACACTCTAATAGCTACTGAAGCACTTACAATGTACGATGAATTTTGTGCAAAAATGGTTATTGCTAGTGTTTTAAAATGTGCAAAGATAGGTCAATGAATGCTCAAACCAGAAATTTCTATTGAAAGCAGGTTATGCAATTTACTGTAGTTTTCATTTTACGTGACCAATCAATATACCTGTTAATGTCATTAGAACACCTTACATGCAGTATCACCCTCATTCATTTTAAAGGTCAAGAGCAGTCGCCCCAAACTTATTTTGAAGCAACAGCTAAATCTCACAATTGTCTTCTTATTTCTCTTCGAAGTATCTTTCATAATATGTTAGGACTTTAATATTGCATATTCAAGGTAAACCAATCAGTTACTTCTTGTAAATTTCACATTTGAGGAGAAAAAATATTGTCACATGACTCTCAAGAGCCAATCATGAAACAGCACAGTCTACTACACTACTTCAAGTTGGGGTGACTGCATTTCCCCTTTAAGGATAAAAAAATTACAGCTCTGCTACAATGGTTCTATTTCTTTCCAAATAAAGGATAGATCCATTAAAAGATAACTGGCTCCAACAGCAATCTCTTTCAATCAAGCTTTGAAAATATGGCAAACTTGCAAATTTTTGTTCTTTTACAGAACTTATTATACCATTTAGAATTTTAAAATGGCAATTCTGTTGGCTATATTCAAGCTAGCACAGTGCACAGTCTAGCTTCAATAATATGTGGCTTTCACATACACAGTGTGTTTGTGATATAGAAACTTGTAGCATATGTACATTTTCAAATTCATTTTTTAATTGGTGCACTTACCATCACTCATACTTCCGAGAATGGACAAGTCATTGCAATCATACATTTTTGGAACATAGGGATTTTATGTCTTGCAGTACTGCACTGTACTTTGCATATTCATTAAAAAGGATTTAAGTCTTAAAATTTTGTATTCACAACCAAAATTATCTACATACTTTAATGGTGTGCTCATACACCACCAAGGATTATACAGTACGATGAATTGTACATGATAATGCATGTGTACATTACAAACTTGCATGTCATTATTTTACAATATACTGGAGCAGTGAAAGTATTTACACAATATTAACATAGTAACTTACACAGTCTCCTAGTTCTAATATACAGTAGTTTATGATCATACTGTGCCATTATTGTACTGTAATACCTGTAGAGAGCTAAGTCTGCACAATATTAACACACACACACACAATGTACTGTGCATGTAGCAAACTGGTTATTTCTTCCAAGTTATACAGTGCCCTTAACTGTATCATTCCTGCTGTGCAAATATTATGAGAATTTCTTTACATTTCTAACACTAAGGTGAACCAAGGAGTTCCTTATTGTCACTTGATATCCTAGAAGTGGGGAGTAAATCAACACAGCAGTTGCTTTCAATGACAGATGTGTGAAATATATGTAGTACCTAGAAAATTTTTACTGGTTTAACTCTCTCATAATGTTGATCGTCCAAATGCTGTATAGTATGCTGTAGTGTTCACTCAGGGAGCTGTTATCGAAAGCACGGTCGTAAACCTTCAAGGTTACTTCGTACTATGAAAGAAACAACTAAATTCGTCCCTCGGCAGTAAGGGGCAATAACTGAGATAATACAGTAAATCCCCATTTTTAAGTGAAACAGTTGGCAGATTGCACAGTGAAACATTCCTTTCTTCTCAACCAGGGTTGGCAGTTTTTGCCACAGGCGGTTTTTACTGGAGGTTTTTACCGGTAAAAACCGTCCCGGTAAAAACAAAATGGAAAAAACGGTAAAAACCTATTCTGCTACATTGAATAAAATGTTGTTAACAAGTACTTTTTATGCTTTTTTTTCAAAGTCTAAAGAAGAAAACCAGATTAATCATTTTAGGCAACAATACACACCATATAATAGAGTTTGAATGTGATTTGTTCAGTGATTTTGGCCACTTTTTGCCTGATTTACACTGTTTTTGTGTTAAGTATACATACACTAGGTATATGTAATGCAGAAAATGGGAAGGAAAATCATGGAATAATTTAAGGACTTATTTTCAGTTTGACGGGAAGCTTTCCTGAGCATACTGCCAAGTTGGTAACTCCACTCTTGGGTATACTCTTTCAAGGGGAACCTGCAGCTGTGTAGGTCCTACAATAACTTAGTGTCTTACAGTACAGTACATTGACCTCCAGCAGTGTTATGTCTTGTTTATAATTGAACCATCCACCTTCCTTCAACGTTTCCACTTTCTTTATAAAATAAAGTGCTGACTATACACTTAAGTTTCTTTCATTCTAACACCATAATTTGTATTTTATCAGTTTTTTCAATGAAAATAACTTAGTCCAAAAATAGACTCTTCATATTTGTTTGGCCGTCGATGAATTCTTGCTTATTTCTCAGTATAGTGGACTTGAAATATTCAGAGAAGCTCCCTTGATGAAACTCATTTACTTCAAGTTGCTGCTTAGTCAGTATTTATGGCACTGTAATTTGCTTCTCTGCTGTGTCAAACTGAAGTTTCTGACATGATAAAGGAAGTTGCTCGTCCACTTCATTCTCCTACTCAATATGTGTAACAGATATGCCTTACAAACTTTGTGACTGAACTTATATAGAGAACTTTCATAACTTTAAACATAATTTTATTTATCCACATTTTGAAAACTTTACTTGATAAATCTAGTCATTTTGCAAACCAACTGTAATTTTCAGACTATTCCTGTTGGCATGTAGTTGCTTTGTTGGTGGTTACACTTAACGTGTTAGGGCTTACACTACTATTGTAATAACTGAGTACTTTTCACTCTTTATTCTGTGTTTGACAAGTTTAAGTGCTCCTTTTTTGGCAAAATAGAAAGTGTAAACAAATGTAAATAATTTTATCTCAACTGGTTTCCATCATGTGCAATGGAGTAAAACAACTGCACTCTCATTATTGCCAGAAGAGGTTTTTTCCATTTTCTCCCGGTTTTTACCGGTAATAACCAGTTATTACCAGTTTCTACCGCTGTCCCGGTAAAAACAGGCCTGCGGATTTCACGCGTACGATCGTTCGCGGTCGCGTGTTGGTTACTTGACCGCCAAACCACGTAACCGAAAAATCGGTTACGATGTCCCATTTGACACTCAAATTCAACTCTTCTGTGACCTAAAATCTGAACATTCATTAAGAGGCATTTTAAATTCGATTAGGAGATATTATCTGATAAAGTACAGACTACCAATTGCGACATTTTTCTCACATTGCTCTTGCCTCATATCACAAACCATAAAATAGATCGCATGAGGCTCACACCTTGCAGCACCTGCTATCGCAAATTGCAATTGCCGACTCCACACTAGCTGACTGGTATCACGCACTACGGCGACGACCTGTCCAGCCATGATTCTCGGTTGTACACAATGCGGATACACTGCACAAGCTGTGATTACAGCCCCACTGCTTTGACTTCGCACATAGCTCGATATCATGAAAGTTGTTTCAAAAATCATGCCACAGTTAACACACAGTATGTCAGTGGGGACTCATTGAGTGCGCGAAGATTTCTTCGTAATGTTTTTGCAATGACGATGTCAAGGAAACTTCTTGCTTACGCAGCTAACTGATACTGGAGATGATAAAATAGATGTGTCAGACTGATATTGGTTTTATCTGTACTCAGTTCAATCATAAAATAAATGAGAAATCAGCGTGTCCTTCAACAGTAATTTACTATGATGCTACGTGTACAGTAAAGCCCCGTCTTTCGGAACTGGCCATCAGATTTAACAAGAATAATATTCATCACAATTACGGCAGAATCCACCAAGTTTTCAGGGCTTTACTGTACAAGTCAAAATTCAACGTAAATTTCTGCAGAAATGCACTAATTTCCTCGGGACTTTAAAAGTCACGGCAAGGTGTCAGGATGGCTAAAATAGCCAACATGTAGGCATGGAAAACAATTTTTTATCTCTCTGTCAAATTTGGAAAAAAAATCGTACGTATTTATTTTTAAATCCTTGCTAGGATCCATGAGTCGGTATAGGCTCAATTTCTCCTTATACTAAAATGCGTTAGGCTAGTGTAAGTCCTAGTTTCACTAAATCTGAGAAGTTAGTTTCGTAGTGAGCTTCTTCGCTAAAAATAACGAGAGTAGACCTTACAAAAACATTGCGAATTTCTGTTTGGGAGTCTCCTACACATGTGTCTCTAATACTTTTGGAAATTTATGCCGAATTTATACGCTAGATACCTCTCCAGATCGTGATAGCTTCTCTTCAGCACATACACTTATTTAGTGTGTACAAAGCATTGGTCATTCAGAAGGGCGTAGGCTCGAATCTTGGGAATAAAATCCAGGTGTTTAGAAGTCTAAAAATTTATTTGTCATATGATCGGTCACCAAAAATAGTAACCAAATATTTTGGGGGATTTTGTCTGCAATTTTGCCAGCCTTTTCGGAGTTATTTGGGAAATGTGTTCACACTCTTTCTTATGGATCCTGTGTACCGTGCTTGAGGCAAAAAGTTGAAACCCTGTACATCCGAATTTCACCGATATTCGAAATACATTCGGTCCCAATGTGTTCGGATAAATGGAGTTTTACTGTACTCCAAACCATATGCTGTTACCCGAGCTCCACGACATGGCCTCAGCACACACACATTTACAGCATCATGTCATTTTGAAATATTGTTTTTCGTAGAAGTTGGACACATGTTGTGCAATGTGGCATTGACAGTGCAAGTGATCGCTCGTACACCTACTATACGAAACTCAGTGTGGTAAACTGTCACAGAGTCGTGTTTTCTTTATATTGGGAATACGCAAAAATGGGTTTTTGAGACTCAACAAAATGGGTTACGTTAGGTTACGTGGTTCAAAAACCACGTAACCTAAAAAATGGTTACCATGAAATCTGAAATCCTCAGGCCTGAAAAACAGGTTTCTTTCTGGCAAAAACCCAACCCTGTTCTCAACCATGACAAACCTTCCAAAAGCAACGATTTTTCATACCAAAATCCTCCAAAAGGCAAGGAGGAAAATGGAAGAAGAAAAACGTCATCCCAAACCTTCCAAAACTATCCCATTTTTCACCAGGATAAATTTCACAAACAGTTTATGATATCCATGCAAGACAGTAATAAATATAATGTGATAATAATAGCATAGGGCCTACTTGTTTTGCCTCTTTGTCTCTCTCTCTCCACCCTTTACAAGTTACCAGAGTGATACAGGGGTATGATCCTTGGAGCATGCCACTCAGTAATTTTTCAAACATGATACCTTGAATGACAGGGTACTGGGCTGCTGCATTCTATGCAAATGTTTTTAGTTTGGTACAATTTTTTTTTTTACAGTCTGAACACACAACACAATCTGGATTATAGTTGGCTTAAGTGCTGAGCAGCACCTACCTACCGTCTCTCTGTGAGCCGGTAAGGGGCTTCTAGTGCTTGTCATCTACCTCAAATTTGGAGATGTTAATGGCCTTGCAATAGGTCACTGATCATTTCAAGACAAAGCTTATCAGTTTGAACAGTCTAAATGGAGCAATTTTAATATAATGGCATTACACATTTCCAAAAAATAGAAAACTACTTTTTTCCACCATTTGAGGAACTTGTGTGTGTGCAAATAGTTCCAAAAGTTCCTGTCTACCCTATCAACACCCCCCTCCCCCCCCCATACATTTGGTATACACTTTGAAAGGACATGGCTTTTGTTGGCGTCAGCAGTTACCTGGATTATTCTTGGCTCTCACAGTTTTTTCGAGCATTGAAAAATTATGAACAAGACTCAACAAATTCACCTGTTTCCTGTCATTCCAATGATAAATTTCAGTTTACCATCAGCTTAAGTAAACATTTCTCCCATCTCCTTGGCACAGCACTTCAAATCACAGCTGGGGTACCAAACATGGTTCACCCCAATTGCACCACCCACAACAAGCCAGTTGTCACTACGTAGGTTCAGAGAATAAATTTGGGGACGTAAAATAATTATCAATGTAGACAACATCTCCCTTGGGCCCTACAAGGCTCGAAATAACCAGCAGCACCGACAGCCATGGCTGTCCGGCCCTTACTGATGGGTGTGGTGCCCCTCAGTCAATGTCCTATGAAATAACATAGACCGACAGCCAATTTGCTCATTCTGGCTGTGCCCTTTTTCAAGCTTATTTCAAGCCCTGGCCCTCATGAACATCAGACGACAAATTGTACACAACCCAATGAGATGCACTTCGAGGGGGGTTGCCAGGTACCTGTGCATCATTCCAGTTTCCAGTGTACAACTGCCAATTGTAGACATTGAGTACCCACTCTTTGATTTGGCAAGGACCCACGCCTTCAAATCCCACTTGTGGGGATTATTTGGATTGGATGTTATAAATCCTGATTGCCCTTAACTAAGTTGAAGGCTATGACAGATTCATCAATAGAAATTTGTCGACATCGATGGTACAGGTATGCATCCTCTCCATGCTGGTAGAATAATATCAAGAACTCTCCTGATTTTGAATGCATTGTCCCTTTGTGGGGTCATTTCTATGAGGTGCATTTTCATTGATGCAGGCATGAAAGAATTGTAAAATATTCATGTATCGGTCTCGAGACAAGACTGACCTAAAACCTGGCATGTCCAGCTACCAATCTGTAGCCAATATGTCTCATAATTTCCACCCCTATCCATACCCATTCCAAAGCTTAGAACCAAAAGAGCCCTCATCTCAGTTTGGTCAACATCAACCCACCATCTGGCTGTAGCCTAAGGGGACAAAGGTTCTGGTAGTTGTGCAGAGAATTGCTGAAAATATCTTATTGTTTCCACATCAAACAAATCAACCAGTTCATCAGATAAAAAGTGAGAAAAAATCTCATAAAATGTTGAATCAGCTGTGTGCAGTTTTGGGCCAGTCCACTCAACAAATGGTAGTAAACAATTGTCATTGTAAGCTTCTCTTCCCAATCCCTTGGCAAGATGGTGTCTTCCTTGTTAGGCCTAACTTGCTGGCCTACGACTATTATCTCTTCTTCATCACAGCCCAAACTATAAACTTTATTCTTATCATGTGCAAAGCCTAACGTTCTTGGGCCTATACCTCAGCAATATGGTTCAAATCATTACCAAAATCCTTTTCTTCATCTCTGAATCAGCGTAACTTTCATAAAAATCAATTCCTGCAGCATCCATATCAGTCATTTTTTGAAATGAAGTTCCAACTTTCAATCAATTTTTTCGATATTTTTCAAAAAGATCTGCATGTGCACATAGTCAGTTCCACAAAAAACAACATATAAAATACTAAAAAGGCAAATCAGGGAAAAACAAAGATTTTAGGGACTTCCCCAAATGTCGAAAATTTTCCACATCTGTACTCTGTAATGCAATGCAACTGTCAGAAATTCTCGACATCCGCATGATAAGAGTTAATACTAAACACTGAAGACACTGTGCAGATGAGTTCTAAAAGTCCCCAAATTTCCTCTTCCCCAGCAAAGAACGTTACCCACCCCCTACAAAAACATGCCATGTCAAAACTATCTGTTATCTTGTGTACCAATAATTCTTTCATCTTCACTATAAATTCCCCTATCACATTTCTGAGTATACAGCTGGGTTCTTTGATATGGCATAAAATAGTGTGAATGAAAATTGGGACTTGGCAGGGCAGCATCCCTGTTTTTTGCCACAATGAATAATTTTCATGACCATAAATAACATACTTGTGATGAATCTACAGTATGGTTCTGTAGTAAAAATTAATCCTAGGTTTCAGATGCTTTGCTTTCACTTAATTTCCAACGTTCTCTCAAAGGTTGCAATTAAATATTCTGTGACAAAGGATACACCCTGCTCCTGGGGTAGCAATGATCCCACACTATATTCAGGGGTGGAATAAATGCATTATATGCTTGATCTTGCATGTCAATGTATTATCACAGTACTTACTGGTTGTAAAGGTTTCCTGAATAGACACCCTCTTGATGGTAGGAATCCCTGCCACGAGCTCCGGCATGAACCGGCATGGTTCCACTAGAACTTCAAGCTCCCAACAGAAGGTATAGTGTACTCATTCGGGGAAAACTTGGGCAAATGGTTTACACTTGACAGAAGAAAATCTAGAGAAAGTTGAAAATGAGAAAACATTTAAATATGGCCTAATATATTAACAACAATGACATACTGTATCATGGAAACAGAATCATTACAGGGCTGGCAACTCCACAGAGCTCATCAAGAAATATTTCCAGAATTGGCCAGTGCCTATGAGTGGCAATAAATCATAGCCCCACCCCAATCCTATCCTCTACATTGCTGGTATCAGGGCTAGAAAAGAAAAGAGGCCAAGAAGACCATGACCTTTGTATTTTTGTCAATGGCCTTAGTGCCCTTCAAAATGGCATATTATTCAAGGCCACTTTGGCCTTGATGCCCTTTCCAACAAATAATACCAAGCACAATTATACCAGATATAAACACAAATCTTCTGCTTGGCCTTGGTGTCCAACAAGATGCACAAATAGGCCCTAAACAAATATGAAAATGGCCTTGCCTTAATGACACCTTACTTTCAGCCCAGCCGTATGCACAGATGACAGCCATAATGTTGAATCACATACTTTTTTTTTCATGTTTAGCATAAAACACAACAATACTTTGACCATAGTTGACTGAACAATTTGAAGATGGTATACTTTGCGGTGGAAAAAATTTGTTCCAAAGTGCACCCCAATGCACACTGTTTGATATATACTTCAATAATCACAGCTATTTTTCTATCTTTTTGTAACCTTGGAAACTTGAAATTACTGGAATTCATTGAACCATATCAGTGTATAAAGCAATGAAACAGAAGAAGCTGTGTAAACCTTTATCCCTTTGCATTTGAGGTTATGGAGATGTCAGATAATATTAGACAGTTTACTGTGGGGTGTATGTAGTCATGTATCAATCAGGGCCATTTTGTTCAAATCTGCCTTCATCATCCTCGAAACAGGACTTAAAAACTGTCAAGAGCAGTGTTTGCATAATTAGGGCAAGCAGTCTACTGCATTCTTGCAACATATCTGTATTAAAGAACTGAGCAAAGAAAGTACTGCTGGGCAAGAATATTATTTTGATGTCATTTAAAGCTAGTATAAATATATAAATTATTACATTAAAAGAAAGAAATTCTTCAAATATTTGCAATATATTTCAAGCATCTGCAATTTTTTTTTTTTTTTTTTTTGGTGATGGGAGTAAAATTACTTTCTTTTTTCCAATTAATTTGTGAATATGTACAAACACATACTACAAACAAGGTTATTCTACATTCAAAAACAGCAGTAGACAGTATGTGTTGTGGATACAGTTGACACTTGACAGAGCCTTAACTTTGCCACAAGCTTGTGGTATGTTTCAGTCAACAGTTCTTACTGTGTACTGTACACTGTAAAAGTAACTCTGACACACACCAGCTGAGTAGCTCTACTTACTACACTACCATACAACAAAAGTCATATATGCACACAACTTTTAACTTACCGTAAAGCTGCACTCAACGGTCGTTAACAATAATTAATGGACTTAAGCACACAATTATGAAGCTGCTATAGTAATAGCTATCTAGGTTAGATGACACATAGTTATCCAGTAGCTAAGCTAATATTGCACTCTCATATATGCCATTAAACTGGCATTCAACTGGTGGTGTTTAGCCATTTTCAATATTACCTTCACACTGTTGCTATATGCAAAATGATACATATATCTGTGTATATATCATGCACTTTAACTGTACAGTATACTGTGCGTGGGTATATTATACTGCATTGCATATGTGTACACATAAGGTATGGCTACCATGCATGAAAGATCTGATCTAGGATCTTTAAATGTGGAATGGGGCTGGGTGGGAGAGGGGGACTGAGGAGGGGTATCTGACCTGAAACCACTTGCTAACCCCCTGCCAACCACTTGCAAGTATGTAACCCACCAGGATCTAAAGAGTTGATCAGCTAACATTAAAATTCCTTAAATGGAAATACTGTGTTTATATTGCATCACCATGGCAACAGACATTACATATTATTAAATGTTATTCAAGTAAATACTACTAAACCATTCAGCCTCACTGATACAACTCTGGTACTGTAATACTTAGGTCCCATCAATATTACAAAATGACATGAGTTACTATTTCTGCATCATTCAAAAATATGAATGAGAGCTGGGTTGAAAGAATTATTCACGATCTACAAAGCACTGAATTCTGTAAAGAACCATGTTCAAGTAAAAATTAAGTTACTCAGCTAACTTGTACTTTGAATTGCCTATCATTCTGTAAATCATGGCTTTAAAGTTATTTATTTTCCGTACCACAGATGATCAAAACTCAACCGACCTTTCAGGAGTTAGATAACTATCAACATGCAAATAAGTAAAGAACTGAAACAGATCACTTCCTAAACTGGGATGACAGAAAAATTCCTAAATCATATGTAGCACCAACAAGAATAATCTTGAAGATCTGAAAAGATTAGCAATATGAAAACAGGCAGACAGGAACAATGAAGAAATGTTAAGTACAGTATATGTATACTGGTTTTTTTTTTTTTTTCTGAGGGGCTTTTTTCACACTTCACAGGAGCTATTTTTGGGTCCACATGCAAGGTCCAGTTTTATTGATTATGCAGGCCATAAGAAAGGCAGCAGAACAATTTTTAACATCACTTGATATCTTTCTCCTCCTCAATGATCATACCATTCAATAATTACATCGGCGGTTATTGCAGGCAATTATGGTTACATATGTAAATAGGAGGTAAGGAAGAGCGAAATAGACTTTCAAGTCCATCTCAATAACAGAACGGGTAATGTTATGCATAAATTCTGCTATCTCATTTAGTAATTTCATATGCAGCTAGTACTTAAGACATAATGCACTATGCCATACAACTTTCTTTAGTCTTTCTTAAGATTTAGTGCATGAGCACTAATTCCACAGACCAAAATGATATGTTCTTAATGAACAACACCTCCCCCCCCCCCTCCTCCCAGTACTGAAAAAGCTGCAAAAACTTTGCAGGAGGTGGGAGTGGAGTGAACATTTCTCAAATAATTAAAAGAACCCTCTGAACACAAATTACACCCTGGGCAGGGCTTGATGTAAGCCCTCCAAAGGGCACAGCAAAACTGAGTATTAGGAATCTTGAGCATTTATGCAAGTTGCATCTTTACCTAGACATGCATGGCAAAGATCAAGGCCGCTAGAGTCTTTTGCTATCTGTGCCACAGTATGGGTTATGGGAAACCCTGAATGGGAATCTATAACAACCCTTCTGCATCACTAAACATTGAAGCAAGCTGCAGTCTGCAGTCTAATACTTACATCACTATTTTATAAAAGAATCCTGTCCAAGCAGCCTTGATAATGTATCCTACAGAGGCATCAAACTGTCTTGCATGTATCCAATAAGATATATTACAATATAGCTAGCTTTTCCTGGGTATAAAGATTGTCCTGTCTCCTTTGTCCTGTTCCCACTACGTAAAGTTTTGCTGTCTATATCTCCTCCTGTCCTGTCTGCCGGCCGATACAGCTGCCTGCTACCTTATCCCCTACTGACTACACTCAAAGATTACCGTCCTTAGTTGCATAAGGTGGTCCTATAAATTCTCAACCTGATGGTTATCACATCCGCAAACACAGCTCACATCCATCCACTTGTGTGCTCTACTGCACTGTGGTACAACACGCCTAATGTACAAACTCCAAAGGTTATACCTGCTGTTAAATGCGTAATAAGCTATATAACAAGTCTGCCACTTAATCCAAACCCTTCAACTGCACACTACACAATCACACCAAACGGAGGGGTTACTCTTGATCTAAAAAACTGGTGCAAGAAATCATTTACCATACTCAATTTTTACGTCATTGCCTCTTATTACAAACCTTTTGAAGATTTCATGTTCTTGTGCAGACAGACAAATTGTGTAAAAGTAAAAATGTCTACTCACTGAATTTTTTTGTATGCACATCTCAAAACATCGTGCCATCATATAAAGGTTAAGACATAAAAATAAGATCACAGTTAGTCATAAAAAAGATGACTTCAATTGACAAAGGGGTTACCGGAAAAAAGGAAGTATATGCTTGAACCTTGACGTCATGACGGGGTAACACCTTCTGCAGCACGTACCTTTCAGCTAGCTAACTGTAGCATACCATAACAGAGAAACACAAAGGGGTTTATACTTTTAGTCTTGGCTCTAAAAATCATTTTATGAGACTTTTCTTTTCTGCCATTTCTTTCTGTTGCAAACTTTGAAAACCATGCACACTCGAATGCTGGTATGTATTAAAGTAAGAATGTTTAATCATTCACTAATTATTAGAAATTCACTCAAAGAGAGGGAGGAAGGAGCATTTGGGTCATGCCCTCATCCCCATGAAAAATTTCAAATTTTTGAATGAGATGAATCCACTCACCCAGGCACCCCACCCCACCCCCTCTACTGGCTAATTCTAGAGGATGCATCTCCCTACAGCTAAGTCTGGGGGTGCATGGCCACCCTCTCTGCAAAATTCTGTATACTGTGCACTACTGCATGTATCTCAAACGGTGAAAGTTAAGAAATCAAAATAGATCACTGACAGAGATAAATCAATACATGAGTTGACAAAAGGAAGTTGCCAGAATATATGCAAGTCTGCTTGAACCTTGAAGTTTTAACAGGGTTTACACCTTCACTTCAAATATAATAAGGGAAAAGCTATTCAAATCATGTACTTGTCATGCTATCACCATTTGCTTTTTTAAGGGGATTTTCTTGCCATCATTCTACTAAAATACTCAAGTTTTGATGGCCTTAGAAGCTATAAGCAAGTATGGTACTTAATGACAGCCATCAAGATTCAGGATCAGTACATACTGTATGTTAGATAAAGTTATGAACAAACCCAAGTGACTCTGAAGGCCATTTTACAGTTCATGTTTAGTTGTAACAATACTTATGCCATGTACAGGATCATCACAATCAGGTTGTCAGCTTGCAGGGATGGGTCCCTTTGCTGTTTGTACCAACACTCTAGTAGAATTTGAAATATTCGCATAAATCTATGAAGCTAAACCCCATCCAGGGAAGGTGGTCTTGTCAAAGAAAATGTTACAATTGAGAATATTTCAATAATCAAGGATTTCAAATGCTAATTGGTCCAGCTGAGTGGAACCCCCTATGGGTGCAGATGGAGGGGACCCCTCTGCTTTCAGGGCTAATGCAAACATGTAGAGCAGAAAAGATGGCATGATGGCAAAATCTCATCATTCTTACGGAGTTTGCCATCATGCCTCTCATAATGCACTACCTCTTACGATATGGCAAACAGTTCCTGTAACCATTAGAGTAACATGAAAGAATCAGTGAAGGCAGCTGAGGACATGACCACCCTGACACCTTCAAAATTGATTTGATGCACTTTCTTCCTGATTGGTATACTGGAGGAAGGGTTTGGTAGGCTATGTTCCCCCAAAACTCCCTGGTTTGGGGATCTACAAGCCTATACGTACCTATTTAATATTACACATGTAATTCCCACCGCAGTACAGTAGTTGAGTCCCTGACAAGTTTAATGACACAGTGGTAGTGGGCGACTTCAGATAGAGGGCACCCCAGTCTTCCTACTTGCCAAATCCTATGAATTGTCCACAGATTACTACCCTAGTTTTCAACCAAATTGTCAGGGATTTAAAGGTAAATCACATGGGGAAATAGTCAGTAATGAGGGGTAAAGTAGATTCAAATGATGAACTTACATCTAAGTAAATGTGAAATGAATTCTGTTGCTTCAAAATGCCAAGTAGATACTTCAGAATTTTCTGACTTCTGGATGTCATAGCCTATAAAATACTATACTCTACAGTCACCTTATCTCCCCCCCCCCCCTCCAGCAGCACCATGTCAGGGGCATAGTTCCACATAATTTTTTTAGGACTGTTATTTATACCCACAATTTGCCTGAAACAACAGTACAACAAGACTTCTGTAGTATATATCTGTAAATACATGTGGTAGGCCTATACCTACAAACTGTATGCCTTTGACAATGTTTACAGTATTTCATAGTACACTGTCAAATGCCAGCACATATCTCCAAGTGTACGGTACATCAATTATGATGTCCAACATAAAATCTCTGCAGCAAATATTAGGCTACAGCATAAGAAGTTGCATTCAAAAATAGCTCATGCGTGTTTAATGGAGGATTTCATATTGCCTGTATCTCTGTGCAGCTAAAAAAACTTTTTCCCTAATATTGATTTACTTCAACAAGCTTGGTCTGGTGAGTTATTGCACATCAACGGAAGTAACTGCAGTATTACAGTAAATGTCACCAAAATGGAGCGACAGTATACACTCCTGGCCTAGGGGTTGGGCTGCAGAATAACCGGTATACGGGGTACAATTAGCATGTATACACCACGGTGCATACAGTCAGGTTATAATATTTATAAATGAAGTATCATTATGAATGTTCAATTCAACTTCCATGCACATTAACAGAATATACAGTACTACATTTAACAAAAGATGACAAAAAGTCATTTAAAATGACAATGACAATATTTGTATCAAATTTTGTGGCTGTAAAAGAAAATAAAATGAAGAAGAATAATATTATGGTAACATGTGAGAGTAGTCACTTAAGTAGTATTTATTTTATCTACTGTAGAACTAAGGTCCATGTGATTTGTAAATGATTGTAAAGAAACATGTGAAGTGCTTTTGACATGAAGTTAGTATTAAATTTTAAAGCACCTAAGATTAAGATGAAAAGTTGAAGTTTGCATTCAAGCAAAATTAATTTAAAAAGAGAGAGCAAATTTAATTGCAAATTTAATTTAAAAAGAAGCAACTTTAAGAGGAGCTGGCTTACTCCAACTTGTCATTCTGCACTAATTAAACACATAAACAACTGATATGCCTATAAAATTAAACCATATATGTGCATTAAAATTTTGATTTTCTACCAAGATTCACTGAGTTGATGTGAGTTACAGTAGGCCTATATTATCATGAAAGCCTTAATCATTAATGGCCCAACATATAAACACAAGTATTTATGTAAAGTTCATAAACGTATACATGGCACTTAAACTGCTCACTACCATATAAATCTTCATCCCTGTTGCCTGTTGCCTGATGCATGGACTCTCACCCTACAAACTTTAAATACTATTATGTAGTCTGCCAGTTTTTATTTAATGCTTGAAAAGGTCATACTGATTACAAAACCTGTGATTTCTCTAAAAAGACCCAACAATGAATCGTAATTTGTCCCAAGCATGTGCCATCCCTGGTAAGGTCTCTTCCTTTTGAAAGTCACTGGCTATGACCATGAGTGAAAAAAAAAATTACAGCGCTAAACTTATTCCATAGGACATTTTCCACTGCTGATACATAATACTGTAAATCCTACAGGATCTATAGATGACTGATAATGATCAAAAAGTAATTCCATATTCCTTGGATTCTTTAATCATATTTTGATAATAAAATTATTCTAATATGGAGATAATTTCGGTATAAGAGAATTACTTTTGTCCCTGAAGGTATGCTACAAGATCAATACCACTTGTGTAGATACACAAACTGTACAAAGTTTAATTGACTATTGCATAGAAAGCCTTTGTGACTGGTTTTATAGAAATAGGTGAACCAAATCAATTGACTGCAGATACTGACGAAGCCACATGTCACCAATGAAGGTTTCGTGGCCTGGTTTAATACAATCCTTGTACAGTAGTATACAGCTCTGTGTGTCTGTACAGTAGTCTATCTGTACTCATTCAATGAACTTGAGAAATCAGCCTTCATATCTGAGGCACAGCAGGCAGTTTACTGTAGAACCTAAAAACAAAAATGCAACCAAGAAAGGATATGAGCTAAATCCTGCACATCTTAAAAATATAAAGCTATCTCCCCTTCCATCGGGTAGAAAAATTGCCAGCTGCCAGCAAGCTTTATGCTCTTTCTCAGGAAAATATGCACTAAATATTGAAGCAAAAGTCTTGAAGAGTATCACCCCCCCCCACACCCCAACTGAAAGTATAGCCTTACTGACACTCATAGACCTACAACAAGGATGGAGAGATTAACTGAGCCCTTCCTTAATATTTTAGACCTGCATTACTAATTAAAATGTTAATCATTGTGGTGCATCCTCATTATAACTGTAAACCTTCAAAAACCTTTAACTGCACACAAGCATTTTCTTTCTGGTACAAATATTCCTTAGGCATAGCCCACCCATCCACCCTCCCCCCAGTCCACCGCTAGGCACATTCCATGGTTTTATGTCCTTGCTTTATACTCTCATGAATTAGTCCGTCTTTCTCCAAACACTGGTTAGAGAAAAGGAGGGGGGCTGGAAAAAATTAGATTACAGTATCGCCGAGATTGCCTTACATGACACTTCCGGGCCTTGTCAGTAACCATTTTGATGTGTAATTCTGCTTAAAAACATAAGAAGTGTTGTGTTTCAAACGAATTGTTTTTATTTCCAACAGAGACTAGAAATTTCTGACAGTGGCCTTCGGAGGCTTTGGGGGGGGGGGTGACCGCCCCATGCCCCCTCCTAGCTTTGCCATTGGGGGGGGAGGAGAGGGATGGAGAAAGTCATGACAAGATCTGCAACACTGGAACAAAAACCATTTTCATACTAATCTACTAATTTGAAAGGGCACTGTTATTAGTAATTGATTACTTTAACCTATAAATTTTAACTCCAAGGAATTAAGAAATAGTTCTGGGTGTGTATAGTTTCAATTGTCTATGACTGCATTTATTGAGATAAAATATTCCTGACCAAAAATTTTTATTACTGACTTAAGGTTCTCAGTTAATTCAATGCATATGTGTGTGGTCATCTGGCATTTCATTTTATGGGCGGATAAAGTATTTTGTGGTATAAAACAAACAAGCCATGGTTTCATTGCTATTATCTTAGCAATAAAAACCCACACAACCCTTGCTAGTGCAACTTGCACACTAAGAACCTAAATTGTACAGGTTTCAATGCACAGACTTGAGGATATGGTTTCTTAACATGTTCAAGTATGTTGCAATTACTTACACAATTGAAAGGCTTTTAAGAAAGTAAACAAACTTGTCATCCTTTCCTATTCAACTTTAATCTTTTCAACAAACTTTACAAGGCATGATCAAGGTGTGTGGTATTATAGCTGGTGTCATTATGAGTAACAACACTGGACTACAGGATCACACTTAACAGCTATACAAAGTAACCTTTGCCATGAATATTCACATAAAACAGTCAATTTATACTTTCCAACCCCTACCCTCAGTCTCTCAGATGCACTGATATTTTACTTGCATATTCACAAGGTATAGGGCAAAGACCAAATTAAAATGCCTGTATAAGGCCAAGTAAAAAAATATATATGTTTCCCGTCAGGTTTTTGCAAAAAAAGGAGGAGGCGGGGCTTTTTTTTTTTTATTTTCTTTTTTTTTCCAAGATGGCTGAAACAGACTTTCCCGCAATCCAAATTACATCATTTTAAAAGATATGTACAAATATAACTCGTTGACACACAAAAGTGATTGTAAAACTTTGTTTTATTTTGTTTATACCAGTGTAGAAGAACTTCTTTAACACACACACGAACACCATGATGACTGAATGCAGTTTGCATTCGAATTCACAGCACGTGCACAGCACAATCTTAGCTGGCGGGCAGATCCCGATTGCCAGTTTGCCCAACGAGCGGACTGGTGTTTATTCCATCTACATACAATAGCACATTCATAATACCAGTGTGTGTTACGTATTAAAATCTGCTGAGTAGATATATCGCTAGTCTGTGATACCAGCCGCACTTTCAATACACAATCGTTTTCGGCGTGTAATGAGACAGGCGTGAGAACATAAAACGACTTGCCAGCAAAACTACGTTGAAACATTTCATCGCGCCACAGTGTTGACGATGAAACGTTCAGCAGAGCGCTACGAGCGTACATACAGTAGTACTAGTATAGGCTGCGGAGCTAGCACATTGTCTAACTTTGGACGTAGGTTGAAAGAAGTAATCGGCAAAGACCTTACGAGTGTTTCGCAAGTATTATTTTCGGTAGATATATTCGAAATTTTCTTTTTTTCTCGCATTTTATCAGTAGATAAAAAATAAAAAAATATTTCATGCGGCGCCGAAAAAGGAAGCGGGCGGGGACGCGAAACATATATATTTTTTTACTTGGCCTAATGGTCTTCAGTTTTCACAGAGCTATCAAAAGGAGGAACAAATTACCCATCTAAAGCACTAATAAGAAAGAACTTTCATTTTTTTTGTTTTTTTGTTTTTTTTTGTTTTTTGTTTTTCAAAGGCTCTTAATTCACAAAAATTTAGAGTCACCAACTCTAAATTATTATCTGATATGGAAAGTACTCCCATGAGAAAGAAATCAAGCCTTTATCTTGAGAATGAGAAGGATGGGGGGGAGGGGGGGGTCACTGATCCTTCAACAAGCCATGGTATGATGTAATTACAACAGCATGTGCTCTTCACCATTTCATCCCTCTCTGAATATTTGCATCTTCCCAGGCAGCTCCCGCAAGACTCAAATTATGAAACACACGCTCAGATGTCACCTTACAGTAGGTCTAACTCACCTTGAATTTCAATGAAGCAGTCTAAGTTTCCCGCAAAAAAAAATGCTTAAAAAATGATTTATATATGAACTTTCTCAAAACAATATATACCGGACAATCTTCTCAATTTTTATAGCAATAAAGCTTATTTTGTGCCAAGTATTCACCGTACTATAAACAATTGAGCCCCAGCATGTGTTGCTATGGATTTTATTGGTACAAATTTACTACAGCTCTTATCAGGCATTAAGTTACACGATTTCCCTTTCATGAAGGCCAACAATCATAGCACTACCTAAGGCTGATTTAGGGTGCATTTACACTAGATCCGGATCTGATCGCCTGCGCGGGGTCAGATCCACTGCTCGAGATCAAATTTATAGTGTAAACGCAGATCAGATCCGGATCTGATCGCCCTATTTTGATCCTGGTAAGAGGGGAGGATCAGACCCCGCGCAGGCGATCAAAACTTGTAGTGTAAACGCTCCCCGGATCAACGGTGACCCGAGATCAACGGTAATTCAACGTAAATTATTTGGAGGTCACTTCTGCAAAAACACTCATTATGCAGGGAGGTGGATCAGAGTACGAGACAAGTGTAAATGCACCAGGATCAAGCCATACACGTAATTCGATATGCTGATAACATAGGGCGATCAGATCCGGATCAAGTGTAAATGCACCCTTATACAGGTCTGACTATTTGCTACCTGATGCCTTTGATAGCAATGCAGAGAGGATTATTGCAGGATGGGTGAAATGTATATACAATATAAATGAACCATCAGCAAAAGTATGTAAACACGGTTTCAGCTATAATGAATGTATATCTAGGCAGGAATGCTAATACATACACACAGATACTGTATATGTAGCCAGTCTCTCAGACAAATTCTCCTTGGTCACGAACCCGAAGTATTAAAGGATAGCGTCACCTCTGGGCCAATTAATTTTACCGAGTCTAATTCCAAGAAACTGTAGATGGGATTATTACACATATAATAGATGAGAAAAGTAGGTGTGAAATAGCTAGATTACAGCTGCAATATTCACACCTGCATGTACCCAGCAGAGTAGACTCTAGCTGTTTGCTCAGCTCCTCTGTTTCCCAAACCACCATCGGCCAAAGCGAAGAGGACTGCATCCAATTTTAGATGTAAACTTCATTAACATAATATGACTTATTCATGTGCCATTATTCTTGCTATTGTTTTTGAGTGAGTGTGTGAACTCCTGTAGTCGTAAACTGAAAGCCTAGATTGAAACCTGAGAAGTCCTATCATTACTGTATAGCAAAACCATGCACCTGTGTGCAGTGGGCACAACCAGGGAGTGGCTATTACAATGATATACACGTACCAACTTTGTGGGTGGCATAGCTAGGCTACTGCAAAATTTAAATGGGACCAGATGTTGCCTTCTTATAAATATTCACTAACATTCAACCAGTCCTGAGGCCACACATTTCTATGAATATCCAAAAGATTTGGTTCGGTGTTCACTTTGGCAGGTGTTGGGGATACGACTGAACAAGGAATATAGCGTAAAGCCTGCTACGTAGGCAAACCTGCATGCTGCTGTTCGATTCTACAGCAAGGTAAATTTTGACACCTTGCAAACTGATCTAACCAAAATAACACAATAACTGCCTCATTCAATAAATTATTTAAACTATTGTGAAAAGCAACAGTTGTTGTAAACTTTTTTGTCACTGAGTATCAGCTGAAAATCGGCTGAGGAAGTGAAATCCAAACCAGGTACTGTAGTACGGCCCCTATGTCATTTTAGTGTCTTGCTAATTATACCATTTTATCCATGACACTAAATATGTCATCCATTTGCCATACTGACACAACAACCCCTCCTCTTCGACTTCAATATTTTTTTTTATTTTGGGGAGGCCTTCCAATTCTGGGATTAGCTGAAAATCATATTCTTGAGAGTTACTGTACAAACCATACCTCCATGGTAAAACAACATTTATAGAAGACAAAGCTGTAGTGTAACTTAATTCACAGCTGATGATAAGCACCAAACAACAGCATGGATTTGTACAAGAATGCATGTATCAACCATTAGGTATCTGTTTCAGGTAGCCTTGCCACTAAGATGTCTAACTTGAAACTGTCCCAGATTTTTTGCTTTATCTCTTAAGACAAAGAATCTCTTGCTGGTTGGCTCTTTAATCCTACAGCTTTGTATGCAAGAGTCACACTTCATAACATGTGATTACCAGTGAAGGATGATCCTTGGACATGTGTGTAGCAGTAAGCACCATGCTAGACTGGAACCTAGCTGCAATTATTTCTTGGTTTGAGAAGATGTGCTATAACTGTCAAGTATCTGTTTAGAAGCAGCGCCTTCTGAATGGAAAGGGGTGGAGGAAGATGGGGGATACACCCTTCCCCCTCCCGCAAAAAAAAGTTTGTAAATTTTTAATTATAATTACCCTCACTTACCCAAAATAAGAACCTGGCAAATCTTGATAAGAGACACGAGGTGAGAGACGGGAGATATATGTAAATCTGAAAATTCTGAGGGAAAATGGAGAGGGGAGAGGGGACATATCCTGCCCCTTTGGCCCCTCTCCCACATTACAACTACTGACTCTCTCATCTGAAATCCTGCAATAAGCCTAAGCCTTGATACACACAGGGTTCTAGCCAGCCTAATTAAACTGCATGCACCCACTTTGGATTTCACATAGTCAGTTTGAACCTGGCTTGAAAGATCAGGCTAGCACCCAGCAGTTTGGAATTCTAGCTAGCCCACAATGATAAAGGACCATTAAGAACAAAACTTTCAACCATTTGCAACACTTCCCTAGGCCAAATGGAGATAATGCTAAAGGCATTTATCCTGCTAGTTGCCACGTTTGAATATATTCCTGGCTAGAACCCTAGACACACATTTGTAAACAAGGATATACGGTTTTGAATACAACATCCCATATGGACCACTATGCATTACCATGGCAACATTAACATACAGTCAGATTCCATAACTTACCTTCCCATCAAAATGTTCTCATATTCAAACAAGTTTGCAGGTTAACAAACAATTAAATGTAACAAAGAATTAATGGGATATATATAAACAATTTTCTTTGCCAGAGGAGTAAAGGTCAGTGTATTACTTGTATCTCATAAGATATTACAATTGAGCAATGAAGCTTGATTGGTGGAAAGAGTTTAAACATGTTTCAGAGACAGAAGGAAATAGACGCTCAAAGTAAACTTTGTCAGTGGTTTTTGACCCATTTAGGAGAAACCATTGAGGCATATTGGATAAATTCAGTTGAAGCAACTGCACAATTAGATACTGCCGGTCAAATTTCTAAAATCCCCCCCCCCCCTCCCAACCAAGTTATTCACCAGTGACTTTACTTAATACCCCTTGCTATGTACATCTTATTTGTATTAACCTCACTGAGTGCAACTCTGAGCAGTTTTGACACTGTGCCCCCAATGTCCATCAAAGTAGCATTTCGGCTAGTAGCCTGCCCTCCTTACCCTAGGTCAACCACCTGACTAAACTTGGCTTGCTGTGAACAGGTTGCTATAAAGAGCCAACTGGAGCAGATTTAAGCAGATTAAAATCCTCTCTCATTTCAATTTTGGTACTTAATTCTGCTTAAATATTCCTAACTTAGTATTTCAGACTTAAAATTTTCCAGAAGGGTTGTAAAACAATATATTTGGTTACTCTGTCTCCAGCAAGTATACAAACAGCTCGACCACTGAGAGCTCAATTCAAATAATGACGTAAGTACCATGGGTATGTTCTGTAGTTTTTATGCAATGGAATAGTTTTCATGTTTTAGAGACCCATGCACACATAATACTACTGTTATTACTGTATACTTGTATCCACACTATATGTCCTTCCATGAAACTAATTTTGGAAGGTTTAAGACCAAAGTATGCACTGCACATGGAAAAATTATTAACCTAATGTAAAATTCTATAGTTTGCAAATGCCATAACTTTATGATAAGATATAGCATGGAGGCATGGTACCACCAAATGGATCTTAGGCGAGGAAGTACATACAGTTGTATTAAATGTGCATATAACAGGTTATGACATGTTCTTGAGTATATCATACATTTGTGAAGCATGTGCATGTACTGCAGTACTGTAATTAGTCATGGTATTAACAGACCTATACCTGTAGGGTGGAATTTGACCACTGAGGCACGTAACACACCTACTTTCCTATAACACTTTTGCTTAATAATATTGAGTGCATGTGTAAATGCCAAGTTGAAAGGGTTACCTACTGTACATGCACAGTGTTTACACTACAAATGAACATACTGTACAACCTCAAATTTGCATGTGCACTTTTTTTACGACCTAAAGCAATGGTTCTCAGGTCTTTTGGGCCCAGGCCACTTTCACATGAGTTTTTTTACTTTAACTTTATTGTAACAGGCAAGGCTTAATTCCTTCGACAGCTTTTTTTCTCATAAAAATTTTGCACCCCTCAGGTTGTCCGCGGGCACCTATATGGCTATAGCTCTTTTATAAACCTGCTGCGTTTCCCATACATTACATTGTACACGACTTCACAATGTATACATTTACATACACATGCATAGTCATTTTCTACATGAACAACCTCGCAAATGGCAATATGACGTCAGTGCAAAAGTCCAATCAAATGCAGCTTTAGGAAGGTGTTCCACATACACGCTTGGACTTCAGCAACCAAAGAAGTCGCACTTCCTACCAGTCGGCCACATAGAACAGACGCTTGATGATAAAGCCATCAATAGCAGCTATCCTACAGTGGAAATTATTTCGACTAGCATTACTACTAGGATTGTCAGCGCAAGGAAAAATTTATAACAAGCTATTTGTTTCACCAATACTGACAGTCTCCCCAAAACTCCCTGGTTTGTGAATCTACGAGCCCCGATACTTACCTCCTATCTACAATTGTAACCCTCACTTACCCGTATTAAGGTCCTGGCAAGTTTGATCACACAGAAGAGGAGGCCGGCCTCCGCTAGAGGGCGGCCTCCCCCGTCCTCTTCCGCTTGCTGAGTCAGACAGACCCGATCTTTGGAGAACCCCTGTGACAACATTTAAACACGTGACACATGGTTAGGTTAGTTAGGCCAAAAATACTCCACACCACAATAACATGAACCACTGACACAAGTAAAATAATAAGGTCAGAGACCGTTCTCACCTTGTTATTACGTCAAACAGGTGGTCCCGCCAGAAGGCCCTCTCTCAGTGTCAGGAACAGGTACTATGCCAGACGCCAAAGGATCAGGTGTCGAGTGAAGACCCTGTACACCGAGGTTAGTGGATGAGTGTGGAGTGTAGACAACAATACATGGTCACAAGGGCCAGCGATCGGATCCATCAGTCAACATCGGGGTTGGGAGGCGGGAATGTAGATAGGAGGTAAGTATCGGGGCTCGTAGATTCACAAACCAGGGAGTTTTGGGGAATCTACATCGCCCCTCTCTTACCTCCTATCTACAATTGTAACCAGACTAGCACCGAGGCACCGGCGGGAGGTTCTGCGATCGGGAGCTGGAACTTGTGAGAACTGCTCTGGCGAAATCACCCTCGGAAGAAATGATGTTGGTTAAATAGGATGCCACAAAGGTTGAAGGCGTTTTCCAGGCCGCTGCTTCCATGATTTGTTGAAGAGGGATACCCTGAAACCAGGCGGCGGATGAGGCATGTGCCCTAACATCATGAGCCCTGACCTGTTCGTCGTGGTTAGCGTGAGGTGAAATCATCTGCACGATCCATTTGGAGATAGTGTCTCTGGAGGCCGGAGAGTAGGGGGTCCTTGGTAGCAGGAACAGATTATCGGCCGTCCGTACGGTAGAGGTCTTTTGGAGGTACCATTTGAGGCATCTAACTGGACAGACGAACGGTCCTCCCTGACTGAAGAGGTTGAGGCAATCGACGGTAGAAAAATGGGCCTCGGAGTGAAAGTTTCCGACTGGTTTTTGGATAAAAAGTCCGGGTCCGGGAGGAGGTAGACCCCCTGGGGGGAAAACCTGATGAATCCCTTCTTCGTTGAGAGGGCGTGGATCTCGCTCCTACGACGGGCCGAGGCCGCTGCGACTAGGAACAAAGTCTTCTTAGTAAGGACATCCAACGGAGCGTCCTGAATGGGTTCGAAAGGAGGTCTCGACAGAGTCTCAAGAACCTTGTTGATTGACCAAGACGGGGCCAACTTTCTAGTCGGTGGCCTTCTGTTGAACATTCCCTTCAGTAAGCCTGAGATTGTTGGATTTGTGCCAACTCGGGAACCGTCGGAGAAGCCGGGGTGAATCAAAGCTATCGCCGACCTGTAGTTTCTGATCGTAGACACCTGCTTCCCCTCATCAAAGAGGGAGACGAGGAAGGAGCAGACTTCGTTTACCGTTGCTTCCAGGGGATTGCAAGCATTAGCGTCCGCCCATGATGAGAACTTCTCCAATCTGGTGTCGTAAGTCTTAGAGGTGGATTGCCTTCTAGCTCCGGCTGCAAGGCTAGCAGCTCTTTCAGAAATTCCCTCCTCCTGCAGGCGTTTGGTGATAATTTCCAAGCTGTCAATTTTATGTCGGTCAGTCTCTGGTGCCGGACCCTTCCGCTGTCTTGAGTTAGAATGTGGCTGTCCGTCGGAAAGGCGAATGGCAGGTCCACTAGAAGTTCCAAGATAAGCGGGAACCACGCCTGGTTCGGCCAGAAGGGAGCGATTAACAGCATCTCTCCCGGCGACTGAGCCAGCTTTAACAGGGTTGTGTGAACCATGCTCCAAGGTGGAAACGCATAGGATGACAGGCCGGTCCATCTGAAGGAGAGAGCGTCTACCTTCCACGCTAGAGGGTGGTGGAACCGGGAGCAAAAAGTGGGAAGCTTGGTGTTCCTGTAAGTGGCGAACAGATCCACGCACGGACGTCCGAACAGGTCGAAGACTAGATTGGCCCATGGTTGTGATAGCTCCCACTCGTTTTCGTTCCGTAAACCCCTGGATAGGGCGTCTGCCTGGAGGTTTAGCCTCCCTGCCAGGTGGGTCGCTCTGAGGTTGATGTCGTTCCTCTGACAGAGCAGGAGTAGATCCCAGGTGTCTCGGCAGAGGCGTAGGGACTTCGTGCCCCCCTGGTGGTTCACGTATGCCACTGCTGTCGAATTGTCGGATAAGATCGTGACGTCAAAGCCCTTGAGGTCTGAGATCCACCCCAAAACAGCATTCCTTATCGCCCGCAGCTCCAATACATTGATGTGTAGGAGTTTCTCGGAGTCGGACCATTGGCCGGCTAGAGACTTCGGGCCCCAGGTGGCTCCCCAGCCGGTGAGAGAAGCGTCCATGGAGATCGACGTTTGAGGCCTGTGAAGTCGGAACGGTCTCCCTTGGAGGACATTCTCGTGATGGGTCCACCACCTTACGAACGGAATCACCTCCTCTGTGACCGGAATCGGAGTAGTGAGCGGATCCGTGTCCGGTTTGAAATGGAACAGCGTGTGGAACTGAACCGGTCTCATGTAGAGTCTGCAGAAGGGTAGCACTTCTACGAGGCTGGCCATCAACCCCAGCAGTCTTAACCATGTCCGGGCCTGGTGGGATCTTCTGGAGAGGATCAGAGTGGCCACCTCGGCCAAGGCTTGGATTCTCTCTGGAGTCGGAAAGGCTTGGCCTAGCGAGAAATCCAGGATCGCTCCTAAGTAGGTAACTCTCTGGGAGGGGGTCAGTAACGACTTTCCGGTGTTGATTATCCAACCTAAGGCTTGGAGTGTTTCCACCACGAACTGAGTTGTCTCCACGGCCTGTTGTTCCGAGTGAGCTAGAATAGGCCAATCGTCCAAGTAAGCGAAGACGAGGACCCCGTGTTTCCTTAGGAAGGCTAGGACCGTCCTGGTTATGCGTGTGAATACTCTTGGAGCCGTGGAGAGTCCGAACTCCGAAGGGCATCGCGTTGAAAGCGTAGTCTCTTCCTCGGTAACGGAAGGCTAAGAATCTTTGGTGTGATGCGTGAATCGGTACGTGCAGGTAAGCATCTGTTAAGTCCACTGACGTGGCCCACATTCCCCTGGACAGAGAGGGTATGATCGATGCCAGGGTTTCCATGCGGAATCTTTTCGGTCTGATGAACGCCTTGTTGAGAGGCTTTAGATTTAGGATGGGACGCCAAGTGTTGGGTTTCTTGGGCGTTAGAAAGAAACTGGATCGGTAAAGCTCGTGAGCACTTTCCGGAGAAACCTGATGAATAGCTCCTTTCGAGAGTAAGTCTTGGATCTCCTTCTCGAGGGCCAGGCGCTTGTCTAGATGGGCTGGAACTGGAGTAACTCGGAGCAGGCCCCCTACTGGAGGCGGACTTGTAAACTCTATCAGGTAGCCATGTGATATTACGTTCCGGACCCAAGAGTCCGGCTGGATTCTTCCCCAGCTGTCTTGGAACAGCATAAGTCTCCCCCCCACCGCCGGAGGCTGGACGGCAGGGTGGGCACCCTTAGGGCCTCGAGAACCCCCGACCTCTAGACGTTGTGGACGAAGCCGGCCGTCGAGCTGTACCTCTCGAGGGGTTGAAGGCTCCCCTCTGGGGACATCTAATCTGCCTCGTAGAAGAAAAGGAGGGTCTCCTGGAGGATGTCCCCGACGATTGGCGAGACTGGGTGGAAGAACCTGTTCTCCGACGGGACGACTGATATTGAAGGCGGGAGGAACTTAGGTTGGCCTTCTGTAGGTCTTTCTTCCGCTTAGCCTCTGTTTGCAAATGTGCATCAAATTGGCCGCCGAAAACATCTTCACCCGACACTGGTAATCCCATAAAACGGCGCCTAATGTCCCTTCCTGGCAGCCTCATGGAGTCCAGGATTAACTCCCTTTGGTCTAAGACCGACCTCACGGAAACTCTTGCGAACTGGTCGAAAACTCGTCTCGCAATGGGTCCGATCAAGCTAGTGAGAGTCGACAGATCCCTTCTCGGGATTTCGGAGGACGATTGACGGGAAGCCTTCGAGAGAACCTCCGCAATGAGTAAGAGGGCAGAAGAATACTTCAAACCAACCCGCGAGGCTGAGTCCAGTTGGTGCAGAGTTCTAAGAGAGCGTCTAGCAGTGAGAGATCTCAGTCTACCCAACGAGTCCGCCGATCCGACAGAACGTAGGTAATCCTCGGCAGCTTGGGGAACAGAGGGAGCTCTGAACAGATCCCGCCAGTCTTTCTCGTCGACACGGAAGGCAGCATTCTGGTTTCTAGGAAATGCGGTCCATTTCTTTGCCGCAGCAGCTGCTCTAAACCGGTCTTCACATTCCGCGTCTACCGGTAAGGATTCTTTGACGGAGGAGGATGGTCTGTTTAGAGTAAGTCTAGACTTGGAAGACACTTCCGGCTGGACTGAGGCTGGGTAACCCAGCTGAGCACGCAAAATTCCTACCGCCTTATCAAAAATGTCCGGAGGTATGTCGGTGCCAAACAAGGGTTCATCTTCCGAACCAGAAGCATTGGAGTCCAACTCCGAACCCCCAACTTCCATAGGGGGAAAAAGTTCCAATTGGGAATCCTCCCCTTGATCAGAAACTAAGGGGTCTTCCACAGGAGTACTTGAAGGTTGGGCCTCAGGTTGAGACGACATCCCTGAAGACTGGCCCACGGTGGGGGCTCGGCTAGGGCCGCCCTGTGAGAGGTTGGTCAGCAGGTTCAGTATCTGAGACAAGGCTTGTGAATTCTCCGACGGACTACGACGCCGGTGCTTACGGTGCCTGGGCGATCGTGATGGTGAACGTGATGATGAGGAGTCGGAGGAAGACGAGTGTCTGCGACGACGTTTCTTATGACCCTTGTGGGACTTCCTTGATTTGGAACGACCTCTACCTTCCGAGGCCCGTCCTTGATCGTCAAAATCGGGGCCTCCTTGCGGGGCTCTTGTACAGGGAGAGCCAGAGTCTGAGGCAATGAGAATTTCCTTACCACCAGTTACCAGTGGTGGGCGTAAGTTAGGAATCCCCTCGGAGTTTGTCGAAACCTGTCTACTGGAAAGGCCCGAAGGCCCAGGCAGGAGGGGATCCACCAGTATTGCGTTTACATAATGTCCCTCCGACCGAGAAGGATTGTCTTCCAGATAGTTGCTCGGAATCAACATCGGGGCCGACGAGGCCAGAGAAGCCGGAGTCATCTGGGTAGCCAGTACCGTCGGGACCGTGGACGTCGAGGCTATCACAGCCGTAGAGGAGGTCTAGGTAGAAGGTGCCGTGACCAAGATTGATGAAGAAGGCACCGAAATAACCGCCGAAGTAGCACCTAGGCCTGGAGAGTGGTTTGGGGAGGGTCGGCTCGTTACATCCGTATCAACGGAGGCCGTATTGCTCGGCACCAATGCCATAGTTTGCAAATATACCCTCTTGGTTCGGCGGAACCATTCATTCCGGCTTTTTTTGCCGATTGATCATTCCGTTTCTTGGCTTTTGCCTTTCCTTTTCAGCCTTCCACTTGGCTAACCACTTTCCACTGATCAGTAAAGTCACGGCAAATGTAACATCTAGCGGACTGAGAACACGATCGGCAGGAAGGACAGAGGTCGTGTTCATCCCATTCCATAGCCATCACCTTCTTACACGTACGGCATTTAGCTCTCATGATCTGAAAGGATAATAAATAAAAGGTTAGCCAACACGCCCGGTCCTCAGTCGAGGACCGGGGAACAAAGGAGAGAGAAAAGCATGCATACATACAAGTATGAATGGCTTAAAGAGCAACCGAGGCAGCGCTTCCACGCTCCACTGAGCACGAAAGGATAACCCCGGCCAGTCCACTGGACTCGCCCGCATAGCGGGTGACTCAATACAATGGCTACAATAAGGCTTAAAACGACAACATAGGCAACCATGCAAAAAAGGGCGGCCATTACGAAACACCTAGAACAAAATGGCCGAAACATGCGTAACAACACGGGAGTCCCGAAGGGCATCTCCCGGAGCAAGGAAAACTGGTAAAGGCAATAGTATAAAAACACAGCATGCAAATGATCCTCATAAGGCACAACATGCACAACATGCAAACGACTAGGCATGAGAAGCTCCGGAAGGAGCAAACTACACGAAGGGGAGACCAAGGACAAGCTCCCCAACAAGAACTCACTAAAAACGAATGGAATCGTACCCGAAGAGGGAAAAGAGGGGGGGGGGAAAGTGGACTCCCGCGTCCACGAAGCCCCGAAAACCACCCGCCCTCAAGGCACTAGGCTACATCGCGGAACTGGTCCCTGTAGAAGGCCTATGGCGAAAAACACGTTGCAAAAACGTGACTAAGGGCGGAACCTAAAAAGGCCCGAAAAAGATCCCAAACGAAATTTATACTCATCAAAACCCACTGCAGAACACTTCTGATACCAATTCTGAAGGAGTCCACATGGAAGCAAGCTCCAAACTTCGATAGAAATCCAGAAAAACTCTGAAAAATGCGCAGGATCACAAAATACGTGTCTAAACTCTGAAGAGGCAAGTGAGAAGAGGACAGGGGAGGCCGCCCTCTAGCGGAGGCCGGCCTCCTCTTCTGTGTGATCAAACTTGCCAGGACCTTAATACGGGTAAGTGAGGGTTACAATTGTAGATAGGAGGTAAGAGAGGGGCGATGTAGATTCATATAGTCGGGCAGCAGCTAGCTGCTACACGAAATTTGCACCAAAACACTGTAGTGTTGCATGTGGCAGTAGCAGTTCCACTACAAACGAAGAGCACAAGGTTCTGCCTAAGACGCCATTTTGTCGACGGCAAGTACAACAGGAGCAAACAGTAATAGAGGTGAGAATATCACATAACCATCTCTAAAAATGTACTTACCTACATCAAAACAAACTTTCACTATTCAAATGTTTACAGAACATTAAATTTTATGAACAACCACAAACATCACGATTCCAAAGCCTTCCCATCTAGGGTAATAAACAGCTGATGAATGAACATGATAAATTATTTATAAATATTGAACCTATTACTTATGGCACACAGTATATTGTATTGACTCCATCATTACACTATAGAAAACTAATGCTACTAGACTGAAGCATTATAAACTTAATTATTTTGGCACATGTACCAATTAACTGTCAGAATAGCTTAATTGGGGTGCTAGCTGTTTTAATCCAGATGTTCATATAGTAAAGAATACAGTGATGGTGCACTGTGCAAGTACAGTACCAACATAGGTTTTATTTACAATATAAATTAGTTTCTAAAAAAATTTATATGCTTTTGGGATACTATGTACTTTCCCTGCGGCCTTCAGAATAAAGCAATGCACCCAGTGACATTTTGTTGGGCCTTGGCTGGTGGCCAGGATATTTGTCAAAGCCTGTGTGACTATGCATAACTAGTGCATTGTAACTATAATGCCTAACTCATCAAAAACACCCAAACTGTTTTTAAGCTCCACCCAAACATGGAGGCAAACCTGAAAAGGCCCAGATAGCACAATACGTAGCCTAAACCATGGAAGTACCAGGTCAGAGTACTTCCATGCCTAAACATAAATCCCATAGATGCCTGTATGTATGTATACTCCAACTTCTATTACTAAAACGTGATTTTTGTACAAGAGCGTGACATCCTTCCCAACAAGACCCAACATGCATGAACCTCTGAATCTATTAGTCCTGAATTTGGGTTGACCACGCAGGGTCAGGCATCATCACCTTTGCTCATGGTGTTTTAAATTACCACCTACAAATGAAAAGGAGAAGTTCAATCACAACTTTTTGTAATCAAACAAAAAGAATAAAAAAAAACAAAAATAACTTGTGTACAGGACATGCCAGACTTCTCACAGACAGGGGAACCACTGAGCTGCAAATTTACCTCTTATTGTCTGGATACAAACATTCCACCTCTCTGAGTTAATTTTCAAGTTCCCTCAAATACAGTAGTGTAGCTGTTAAGATGCAGGCCTACTGTACGTGTACTATTACAGCAATATTGGCGGATACTAAGACTTGAAAACAGCAATGCCAAATGGCTTTCAGATGGGTAGAAATTACATGGAACTAAGGCATTATAGATCTATATGAACAAACAGAGCCTCAGACTGAAACACCAAAGTGCCTTTAATAGAAATAATACAGAGGGCCTTTAACAAAGCCACATTACAACCTACCCTGCAACTGTGAAGTAAAAATCAAGGTACAGTATTAAGAAGGAGCCAAAAGGCCATGGCCTCTGGTGCCTTGAGTGATTTCAAGCCTGGGTATGCATGAATATTATTCTTTTCTTTTTTTATTATCACAATATCACAAAATTGTGGAAATAAATAACACTTACCAACCCAATCAGAGTCCCAGACAAATACACAAAAGTGAGCACTTGTCCAGTTAAGTTCAATCTTCAAAGTTGCAGCGATTTATTTTCATGCTTTAAAATTGCAGAGATTTATTTTAATGTTCAATTCAAACTGATGCACAGGCCATGCTGCAATCATTGCACATTTTTCTAACATTTCTCCTCCTGTTCCTTCAGGGCAAATATTGCACTTCCATGGTATACAAAAAGTTTCATTCCTTTAAACTTGTGACTTTTACACAGAATGAAAAGGCATTCAAAAATATATTTTGGTTATTTCATTTTCAAGGAACTGGCTTTTTATGTATGTGATGACCCTAGGGTATACACAGATTTAACGCTCAAAAATTCATCTCGAAGCTCTCATGCCAAAAGTGAACACACAAGTATTGACAGTTCCATAGCTATATTGTAAAAGGTGTTTCAAAAGCAGTTTATGCCAGCGCACGACACATATCACTTAGACCACATGGGATTAAAGTACACTGCAATGAAACTGATAAATTTATCCTGCAAATTTGCTAAAAACTGGAACCAACAGAGTTTAATTTACTTCCTGCTTGATGCATTATACGGATCTAGTCTCCATTTATCGAGAGCATTTTCTTTAATACCTGTATCTTACAATGGAAGCATAACCTCGGAAGTACTTGCCATTCCTACAGGCTTTTCAATATCCCAAGACCACAAAGCCATGGCTTTCAGTGTTCAACAAATCACATACGTAGCATCAAGGAGTCACATCATTTTATTTCCTGGAGAGATACCAGTTTATACTGCACCTTTAATCTACTTTGTTTCCTTTCATTCTGAAGAGTGGCAACATAAGTTTTCTTCACATTTCATGAAGGATTACATCCCAACTGTTTGAAAAATACAACATCTTTCACCTGTCACATAAATTTAAGGAATTATTGCTTTCATATATATGTAGAGGTGGAGAGAACATTTTCAGGATGGGGAATATTAACCAGGAAGTATGCCCACCCTAGGAAGGGGAAAAAGGCTGGGAGGACACTTCACAACTTCATAGGAAATCCTCATCCACAGGGAAATTTGGTTTGGGGGTATTCTCCTCAATGGGGAAAATTTTACTAGGGTAGCTAGGGAAGGCAGGGGGAACAAATTCCCATCACATTAGCTCCCAGTTGTTACATCATGTAGGATCTAGCCAGCAGAGAAAGATACATAGAATTATGACCTAATGTACAGGGTATGCATTGCAAGTTCTAAAATAGCAAGAACCAGTATACACCAGTTCAAAGTATGGTTTACAGCCTGTACCAGAGTGGTAGCCAAAAAGGTCCACAGATGACCAACCCAGGGGTCTGAAAAACCAGGGGTGAGAAAACTAGGAACCAGAAAGATTTTCTACACCTGTATTCTAGGGAGGGGGGGGGGCAATGTTGCAACACTGTACACACTCCCTTTATAAACACATATGGCACAATTTCTATCCTTTAAAGAAACTTTACAAGAAACTGGCTACATTTTGATTCCTATTAGTTCCCATTGGTGTTCAAAGTTAAATCTTTATATGAGCCAAGCTGGCTCTTCCCCATTGTACACTGACTAGCTAAGGCTAATTAAAAGGAGTATCGAGCAGCTGTAGGTACCCTTATGTGCACTGTGCTACTGGTAACTGGTAACATCAGATTCACTATTGAATCCCCTCCACAGGTTCCCAACAAAATTTCTTTATTGACCTGATCTCCTTCCCATTCCACCAGCCCACCTACTGTACAAGTATTTCACATGATGGTATGGTAGCACAAGTATAAAGATAACTGACACTATGTTTACTACTGTGGGCCTAGATATTATGATAGTTTAGTGTTTGGGTGACTGTTATCTTAGTATTTCTTAGCTTGTTATTAATAAGGGGAGTAAAGATACTACAAAATGTAGTAAATGAACATACTCTGGAGATTTAAGTTCCTTCAGTCATTACTAAGCAAATCCCAGGAAAATTATTTGGAATACCTCAACAGGTGGATATTGTACACAGGGATGAAAAGACTGGGGACTGAATCTGACAGATCTCTGTCCTCAAAAAGAAAACAATTTCCACTATTTCTACTTGAAGAAAAGACGACTTTTTTCACAAATTTGCACATACAAATAATCACGTCCATAAACACTGACTAGAATGCTGAAATTTACAACTTGTTTCAAGTTTTACAAGACAGAATGAAAAGAACTGTTTTTACTTATTTACGGAGAAGTTGCTCAAATGAACTTGTGTGCTACAGTATTTTTAATTTCAATTTCCTCTTGAAGCATTCTTTCACTGTTTTCAAGTTTTTATGTTTAATGTTTTTCATCTTTCCAAACATTTATCATTTGGCACAACATTCTAAAGTGATAATTCCTTTATAAACCTTGACAGGTTAATACTTGCAGGCAAGTACAAATCAAAGCCCCTGAAGATGATATGAAGACAAAGAGCCCAAAATTGGTGCCACCTGCTTTCTTGATCAAATAAATATTGTGTGAGGTACAAAAAGGGGCAAACGGCTTGCCATGCTTACTTCTGAGAGGAAAAATGTTCTACTACACAACCCAAATGCAAGAAATGAGTTTGAATCTTCCAAGCAGGCAACAGATGGAGGTATGATGTTTTCACCCTAGTTTCACATATTTGTGCATGTGCAGCTGAAGCTAAGATATTCAGGTGAACTTGTGCAAGAAATCCACTTGGCAAACACAAGAAAATTTCCAAAGAGGTTGTCCGTCGCCACAATGCCAGATTAACAGCACAGCAGCATTCAAGTCTGGAACTATTTTAGCCGGGTCATACTTAGCATTTGACAAAATAAAAGTGGAGTCAATAAATCTGTCACTTTTTATCATCTTTTGAGATCCCTGTAAAGACTGTCTCATTGCCTGAAGTGGGCTGATTATTCATAATGGCACACGGTTAAGTTGGTGAAATAGGGGAAATGATCAAAATTTCCACTTCAGGAAATGGTTACAATAATTGTGTGACAGATGACTTATCCTGGGATGTTCATTGTAGTCATCTTCAAATCCATACTTATCACACTGTAATCCTGGTGCTAACAATTAGGCCTGATGGTACGTGAAGGTACTGTAAGTTGGGGCATTACATATGTATGTAAATAGGAGGTGATGATCGAGGACTGGGGAAGGGGGGGATGAAATATTTAAATACACCAAGGCACATAAGAAGGCACAAATCCAAGAGACAAAATGAGCAATCCAACAATCATAGTTGCAGGGCTCGAAATAACTTGAAAAAGGGCACAGCCAAAATGAGCAAAATGGCCATCGGTCCATGTTATTTCAATGGACATTTACTGAGGGGCATCACGGCCATCAGAAAGGGCCCGACGGCTACGGCCGTCGGTGCCGTCAGTTATTTCGAGCCCTGTAGTTGTAGACGTGACTAATAACTAAGGTCACTGTCTCCCTGGAAATTCACCAGGTATCTTTCCCTCATGCTTAAATGTTAACAACCTACTTCACAACAGATCTACAACAAATACTGTGAATCACCAACAAAGTTGCTAAATACAACAGCTAAAAGGAGAAACAATACGTGCTTTTGCAGGCTTTTCACAATTGCCGACAAGTTGCCCAGAGCACTTTCACTACATTATGTACATCATCTTAGATGCTAAGTGTCAAAGACATCTAGGTAATGGATGACAACTCTCATAAAAGTGTTCCAGTAATGTACGTAGTTAAAATTTCTGTCAGGTGATAACTTACAGTATAGAGGTGATATAGTCACACACTGAGAGAGACTGATTTGTAAAACAGCCTCAAAGGTGTCACAAGATGTAAACATGCAATCATTGATTTAGAATGCAACAGACCATAATACTTTCGATATATTTGAACAAAGGCAATTTTTAATAACACAGCAGTAGAAGGCAGCCTCCTGCAGAGGGCACCCAACCTAGTCCTCTTCCTGCTTTCCAGCACCCTCTGCCACAGGCAGCCCTACCACTGTGTTATTAATACTCGCCAGGGACTTATGGCACATAAGTGGGGATTACATGTGTAAACTGGAGGTCATTAGGGGCGAAGTATATAGATGTCATCACTTGTGCCCAATGATACCTTTACAATGCCCCGCACACCCCCTCCCCCCACAGCACTTACTGTAGATCTGTCATCTCCTGCAGCCGCCTCAAATAAAGATCCAGTATGTATTACAAAGGACAGAGGGTGGGGGTGGGATGAAGGAGAGCAGAAGTGCAAAAGTGATGAAGTCATTGGGCCAGCTGACACTCCTAAATAATATTCAAAACATCCATCTGAGCTGCTTAATTGCCAAGAACAATTATACTAAGGAAAGAGTTGTAGGGTGGGGTAGTGGGAGGGGAGAGGGAAGGAAACTTTTCAGAGTATCATTAAATGGGCACCACTTGGAAAGGTGTGTTTATGTCTTCCATTTTATCCTTCCCTCAAATTGGTAGTGATATACATAAATGCATCCCAAAAATTTTCCTGATATTTTGGCTGTGCAGCAATATGACTTTTCTTCATAATTTGCCCTTAGAAACCTACACTATAAACCATACTCATTTTTTTCCAACAGTGCCAATTAACTGCCCAAACATTTAGCCTGAGAGAAAGTGAGCTAATGGTTTATATATTGTGCATTACAAACAGTGGGGGAGAAAAAAAAACTTGGACAGTTTTGGGCAAGAAAAGGCATGGATAACTATATACAATTTTAATGGTCAATAAGACATACTGTAGCTCTTGTGGTGTTACAGTACGAGCTTTGGAGTCTATAGGCAAGATCACCACATGTGCTAAATAATCAGTGTCAATGGGCTACACAAAGACTGAAACTAATTTGTGGTCTAAGAAAATCTGTTTCATTTTCCTGGTGGAAATTCGGTTGTCTTCTTCTTCCTGGTCTAAGGACTTTGAACATCATAAATTATTGATAACATATCTCAAAAATATTCACAGTTACTGCCAGTTGGGAATTTACCTATTCTGTTCATTTCCTTTTTCCATTGCCTGGGAGTTGATACATCACTGTTTTATCCTCCGCAATCTCCAATAAAGATATCATTATCCTAGTTAAGGGTGTCTAAAGTTGGTAGATTAGCATCATGATCCATTTAACTTTATCAGTGCCTTGATAACTCTGGTGATATGATAATTATGATGACAAGGATATTCACTGTGTTTGACAACCAGCTAGGTCAATGCCAGGCACAGGACTAAACTGGGGAACTTGAAAGGACACAATGTCACACTTTGGCCTAAATGTTGCTTAACATGTACAGGGCCACATAGTCATAGGACACAATGACTTTAATTACCACTTCAGGGGAGGACACTATAACAGCAAGAAAGGGTACACTGATGCTAGTATTCTCTGGAAGGACTGAAGGGACACAATGACCTAGTAAATGCTGCAATAACAAGGAAAGAAGAGACACAATGATAATTTAGTGATTTTGCTATGAGAGTAGAAAGGTGAAGCTAGACATACATTTATACATACTCAGGAAATAATTTATCCCAAATCGCATCACATTTTGCTACACAAGATGAACATGGACAAATTGCTACGCAAATGCAAAATTGTGTAGCAGGTTTTGCAATGTATACAATATTAGGGTTTTTTAATGATTTTATGATAGAAAAGCCCAGAAACCTTCAAAACTCAATTATTCCCTGCACGCTGGACTTACGGTTTGCAACTCCCAACATTGTATCCGACAGCACTGAATTTCAACAGGGAATGACCTTCTTGGACTGGTCATGTGAATTATGTAGATGGTTGGAATATTGAGAATTTACAAACTTGATTTCTAGCTCACCATCTTAGCTCAACTGGATGGTGACTGAAAAGATTTACTCATATGGCACAAAAAAGGGCTGAGAAGGAAATAGTTATGTACCTGCATTCCACCTATTACCATTATCCCCACACTGTTTGTACTGGACCATTAACAAAACATAATGCATCAAGGATGTTAATACCCCACGTGGCACTCGACTGTCCTGCCCAGCACTAAAACTCTGGACCCAGTACTATACCTCTAAAAATTTGTGAATCCTTTCTGGTAATTTAACTTTCATCTGTCACAAGAACACTTCTTCTCTTTCACTCTTCAAAGTTCCCCTTCATAGGATGGTGATCAGTGCAACCAGCATTCAGAAAATACTAGGCATATCACGGTATGCACAGTACAATGAAAACTTATGTTGACTTTGGTACAGTAAAGAAAAAACTTAAAATCAACTCCATGCTTTAATACTGTACTATTAATCCCAATTCACACTACATGCAAACGATACGACGTGATACAATACAACACTATATAAATGTAAAAGCCCCTTCACACTGCAGGCAACTATTTCTTCCTCTAGATGATATTCCAATGAACAATTGGTCATTTGATCTATCAAAATAGCAATTCTATGTCATCATTTGTCATACAAAATATTGCTCGGCAACAAGTGGGTGAAAGTTAATAATTATTTCAACTCAGTTTTATCACATCGTATCATGTCAAGTCGTATTGCTCCTACTCCTAGTATGAAAGAGTTTAATTAATTACATTTTTTTCAACTCTTTAATCATACTGCATCGAATCATGGTGCATTGTACAGTACAGTACCTCGTGTGAATTAAAGGGCCTTTACAGACTACTGTACCTCGATATGAGTAGGGAGATGGTATTTGACAATAGCAATTCCCTGATCTGAGGTGAATAGACATCAAAAGGGAAGAAATAAGCAAGCTACGTAACCTGACATGAATAGCGTTTATTCAATTCAGTCTGAGATTAGCTTACAAGAAGGATACACGTGCACCACAGTAACAATGTATGTCGGCACTTAAAATTACATTGCACAGGGTATTGTTTTAAAATTCAAATCCAATAGAGGGATTTCAGTCACGTGACTTTACCCAACTAGACACAATTTTGAAGGGCAAGATCACGCGTCTTTTTTGTTTTGACGAGCACGCGTCCATTGTGTCACAGTAGTATCTAGGGTTATGCTGTGCACGTGTGCTGTAAATATGCTTACTGTGTGTGTTTTGCCCTTCAGTGCCTGGGAATCCATTGTGCGTGGCGTCACATGAAATCCCTCTACAGGAGAATTTACACCATTTGATCACTCCCTGATCCATTGTGTTCCCAAGAAGTGTTTCATATACCTGTTAATTCTTTATTTTAAGAGCAACCAGAATGCACAAATGCATTGCGGTTTCGATGAATATAGCACTTAATGTGTAATCCCAAATAATGCCAATTTGAAATGTCCTGTTTCTTACAGTCATTGGTTGAATGTGGTCTTAAAGAGCTGGAAAATTACAGTTTCATGTTCATATTTGACCTTGGGAATTCTTCGGAATTTTTGCTTTTTGGCCTCTGGTGATTTCAACCAGCCTCTGATTCTGACAAAACTTGTAGGGATTTTCTGATTGATTAAATACAACACCATGTGAAGTATCCAACCTTCCTAACTTGAGCTATCTTGTAAACAAGGTTTTCAGAGTTTGACCCCAGATGACCTTTGACCTCCACCATAAATAACAGGTACTGCCTCTCACCATAAGTTATCCACATACTATGTATGAAGTCTATCCAAACTTCCTACCTCGAGATGTCGTGTTTAACAAGGTTTTCAGACTTTGACCCTCGGTGACCCCAAATGACATTTGATCTCCACCAAAAATTGTATGCTTTGTACCTCTGAAGATTATGCATCCACATGCCATGTATGAAATCTATCCAAGCTTCCTACTGTAAAATAGTGTAAACAAGGTTTTCAGACTTTGACCCCTGGTTACCCCAGATGACCTTTGACCTCCACCGAAAACAAAGGTATCTTCCTCTTACCATTATACATATACATACCACGTATGAAATCTATCCAAATCTATCCTACCTTGAGATATCGTGTAAACAAGGTTTTCAGGGTTTGACCCCTGGTGACCCTAAATGACCTTTCACCTCCACCAAAAACAATAGAGTTCTTTCTCTCACCATGATGCATCAACACACCAAGTATGAAATCTATCCAAGCTTCCTATCTTGAGATATTGTATAAACAAGGTTTTCAGGTTTTGACCCCTGGTGACCCCAAATGACCTTTGACCTCCATCAAAAACAATAGGGTTCTTCCTCTCACCATAATGCATCCACATACCAAGTATGAAATCTATCCAAGCTTCCTATCTTGAGATATTGTGTAAACAAGGTTTTCAGAGTTTGACCGCTGGTGACCCCAAATGACCTCTGACCTCCACCAAAAACAATAGGGTTCTTCCTCTTGCCATAATGCATCCACACACCAAGTATGAAATCTATCCAAGCTTCCACACTCGAGATATTGTGTAAACAAGGTTTTCAGACTTTGACCCTCGGTGACCCCAAATGACCTTTGACCTCCACCAAAAACTACAGAGTTCTTTCTCTCACCATAATGCATCAATACACCAAGTATGAAATCTATCCAAGCTTCCTACCTTGAGATATCGTGTAAACAAGGTTTTCAGGTTTTGACCCCTGGTGACCACAAATGACCTTTGACCTCCACAAAAAGCAATAGGGTTCTTTCCTCTCACCATAATGCATCAACACACCAAGTATGAAATCTATCCAAGCTTCCTACCTTGAGATATTGTGTAAACAAGGTTTTCAGAGTTTGACCCCTGGTGACCCCAAATGACCTTTAACCTCCACCAAAAACAATAGGGTTCTTCCTCTCACCATAATGCATCAACACACCAAGTATGAAATATATCCAAGCTTCCTACCTTGAGATATCGTGTAAACAAGGTTTTCAGGTTTTGACCCCTGGTGACCCCAAATGACCTTTGACCTCCACCAAAAACGAAAGAGTTTTTCCTCTCACCATAATGCATCCACATACCAAGTATGAAATCTATCCAAGCTTCTTACCTTGAGATATTGTGTAAACAAGGTTTTCAGAGTTTGACCCCTGGTGACCCCAAATGACCTTTGACCTCCATCAAAAACAATAGGGTTCTTTCCTCTTACCAGAATGCATCAACACACCAAGTATGAAATCTATCCAAGCTTCCTATCTTGACATATCGTGTAAACAACTTTTTCAGGTTTTGACCCCTGGTGACCCCAAATGACCTTTGACCTCCACCAAAAATAATAGGGTTCTTCCTCTTACCATAATGCATCCACACAGCAAGTATGAAAACTATCCAAGCTTCCTACCTTGAGATATCGTGTAAACAAGGTTTTCAGGGTTTGACCCCTGGTGACCCCAAATGACCTTTGACCTCCACCAAAAACAATAGGGTTCTTCCTCTGAATATGGGGCATCTACCTACCAACTTTGAGAACTGTCAGAGTTTCCCTTCTTGAGATATCGTGTAAACAAGAAAAGTGTCACAAACACACACACACACATACACACACACACACACACATACACACACACATACGCACGCACACACACACGAACATACACACATACATACACACACACGCCATCATGACTGCATAGGTTTCTCTTTTCATCGAAACCAAAAATCTGTGACCTGCTATGACAGAAATGTGGAAAAACTTGGATGTTTAGCACCATGATACACAACTGATTTTCTACATCACATGCCAAGATAAAGGACCTTGAAGAAACATTTTCAACATTCTGTATTTCATTGTCACTCTGGAATACATCAAACTGACTGAAAGCATTTACATTTGTAGACAATGCTTAAAAGCCCACCCCTCCCACTCCCCAAACCTGCTTGACATCTAACAAACTAAGCACATCTGAGAGTGGTATACAGTACCTAATGTACAGCCGAATTTAATGGGATGTGGAGCCTACAGGGACAGAGTCCCTCATACGGGTTCCAATCAACAAAAGGTATTTTGAACAAGGAGAAGTCATCCTAAGTAACTAACTCCTTTTTGAAAATGAAACATCAATGTCTGGGGTTATGCAAAAGTCACTTTAAAAATGAAACATCTGTTTTTGTAGCAAGCTACAGTACAGTATAAAAACACTTTTGGGCCATTCCATGAAAAGTGGTCCTGACAGGGTAAAATTAGAACTCAGTACTAGGTGTCTAATTTCAACTCTAAAGATTAGTAGACAGGTGCAACTTTCACTTTTAGTAAAACTTGCATGGATTCAGTCATTCCTTTGGAAAGTGCCAACACCAAAGAATTTCTTAGATATGGAACACTTAAAATACTGAATTATAGGTAAAAGGTAATTTGAAGAAAAATGAAGCAAAATAACTAAATAGAACATGTCTTTCTTGATTGCAGCTCTGAAAAGCTATCCCATTATTCATTTCTTGAGCATTGCACTCATAATTTATCAGCTATGTGGATCAAACACAATGTTTAAATCTGGTCATTGTCACTGTGACTTACGTGACAAAAAACATGCAAAAGTTTTTTTACAACAAATAGGCAATGCCAGAGACAATGATGAAATACATATGCAAAGGTAGGGTGGGGGGTTAAAGTAACTTATCATCATTTGGAAACATTTGATTCCAAAACTTCTTTTCTATTAAAGTTTGAAAAGTGTGAATTACGTGACGTCACGTAAGTCACAAAGGGTGGCGTGACTTACATGACAGTTTCAAGTTAGCACCTTAACACAATATGATAAGTGAATGATAGTTGGCATTTCTGCCCCTCTATGCAGATAAGAAATCACTTATTTTTAACCAATCCTAGCACTTCAAAGACTCCTCAGGTGTTTTAATAGTCCCATGATTTGGTCTCAAGCCATCGCGTAGTATTTTCAAAACCACACTCAGAACTGTAGTGATGAAGCCAAATTGTATGGCATTTGATTTTGACCTGGGTACACTGAAACCTACAGTAAGAGAAGCCAAAATGTATTCTTTTAAATTGCAAAATGGCAATGAAACAAATTATTGCACTCTCTGTCTTGAATTTTAAATGCCATTTAGTATGTTTAGATCATACAGATGGAAGTGACTAGTATCAAGAAGATATAGTACCATTCAAAGAGGTATTACTTAGGAGACTCAGTCCCCTTGTGGTTGTGATGAATGCAATATACTGTACACACTTACACAGGCCAGTAGGGTACAATAATCACCCAACATCAAATTTTCAATCTAGTTTAAAACATATCCAACAAATTTAAACTGCTATGTATCCTCACTACTCTTCACTCAGAGGTCTTGTAGTGGCTGGGTACGCAGTGCACAGTACACCTTTATCATGTTTTCTAAACTGTGGAATATTGCATTATAAGATTTTAAATGCCATTTTCACATAATTTTAGTACAGTAGCAGGCACCACAACAAAACCCTACTGTATGTATTTGACTGTCCTTTTGATGCATACTAAGAGGGGAAGGAAAAAGGGCTGTCTTGGTCTGTACTAGCCTTGGAGGGATGCAGTGCATTGCAATATGTTCATAAAAATCACTTAATATGGAAAATTTGTTAGTACAGTTCAACTTTGCCAACAATCATCACCATTCTCATCAAAGCCATTTTACAGTAGTTACTGTATAAGGATTTCTCAAGAGTTACAGGGAATGGAAACCTATGGAATGTAATTATCTGCTGATACACCGAATTACAAAAAAGTATACTGTAGGTATGCCTCTGTTGGGCCCTTCTCGTGTTCATTTTTACAGGTCTCCCCTAGATGAGCCATGTCATGTATAGTGAATTACGAGGACCCTGTACAAGTAATGAGAGTGTGGCCTAGATTTGATGAATAGGTCAAACAAGACTTTACAGTTATTGTTGGCTACATTTGTCTTTATTATGTCATGCTCACTGAGACATTTTTTGCTAATCACATTTAAAAATGCCCTGACTTGATAACATCTGCCAGTACTCTTCTTTCAGCTTTCTGGCTTGACCATGCTGAATGATCTAAAGCATACAGTTTACCTAATTTTTCTCTCAGTTTACAGTTTCTGGTCAAAATTGCTCTCAAAAAATTTTAAGACTGAAACTAAATTGGTGAAAATTTTCCTGTCAAGGATCTTCAGCAGCTACAGTAACAAACAAGAAAAGAAACAAAATGCAATACAGAAAGACAACAAAAGTGATCAGTCAATGATACCACTGTTACACAATTAGCACGTATGGAAATGCCACACAAAATGGAAGACTTGTGTACCAGTGCATGTACTTCTGCGCAAAAAGATGTGAATTGTAAAATCTCTTTAAGATTAGTTCTTTTTCTCTATCTATGTTAATAGCCTACTACTTCTGAAAATGTAAACACAAGTAAACACCCAAGTATTCTTAGGATTATTGCACTCTTTCCATAGCAGAGGAAATAGCTCAACTGAAATTAATATTTTTTGGAACAATTATTTGTAAGTTATGGCTGGCAGGCAATATAAGCATCAAAGGGCAGCCATGGAGAGTACATTTTCTTTTTAAATGCACTGGAATGAAATTATTTTGACCGTCTTTCTAGATACAATTGTTATTTCACATAAATGACAATTCTAGGTCAGATGTATAGCATAATGTGTCTCCCGTAACAAGCTAAATGACTAGTTAGTTGGAAACTGTTTGTTTGTGACTTACGTGACGCCATTTTGTGACTTACGTGACGACAAACATCTGTTTGTACCGTCTCAGGAAAAAATTCTAAGAACTCAACTTGACCTGTTTTACATAGACTATTATCTTCTGTTACCAATCCTAAACCTAATTATCCCTTCCTGCCTAACACTTCACAGGATTCTCACCTTTTGTTAATCAACTTGAAAAATTGCAATTCTCTGAGTGACTTACAAGACGTTTATTGAGGGCGCTATTGTTCATAGCACGAGGGTGGAATTGAAGATTTGTGAAATTCAGAAGAGAGATATCATATGACATTTTAGGAAAAAGTACTTTTTGGAATACTAGTTTTCCTTTCATGGTCCATAGGGGGGGTTTTCCACTAAAATTTCAGCAAATGCTGTGACTTACGTCACGTGGAATGGCCCTTTTAATGATCAACCATGAAACATAAAATGTGTTTTTAACTTTTGTGAGAACAGAAAAATGGTACCATTGCTGTTCTCATGAGCATGACATCTTACAGGTATGAACAAAGTGTGTTTATTAAATGAGATTATATTTAATGTGCAAGTGACTCACAGATCACAAGGTGTGCCCAGGTAAGTGGAATAGATTTCATACCCATCTATTTATCACACGTGTGACCCATGAACTATGGAGCCTTTGTTTTTTAGTCTTAGTGCATGGATGAAAAAAAACAATAATTTGAGAAACTATTTGCTTGAAAAATTTTGTATTTTATGGGAACTTTTGGCAAGGAAAGAGAACTCTGGCTTATGATTCCCAATCCACACCAGGTCTGTCTTAACCAGAGGCATCACACACCAACATCCAGGGTTGACTTCTCAATCTGGGGGCATTAATTACATCAGTTCCAGCCTTGTCAGTAGCAACACAGTAGGCTGCCCATGAAAGTTCAGGTACTTCCATGGTCTGTCCAATAGTGCTAACAGGTAACAGGGGTGTATGTCGGAGGGATGGGGGTGGGGTGTTGCGCATGCCCTCACAGGTTGATACACTCGATGTTTGCCAAAACTGAAGTCACAACCCCTTGGGTTGAAATTTATACACATGTGTGAGTATGAGGAAATGAATGATAAATTCAGCAAAACTGTGGCATTTTTATAATCATGAAAACCTATAAAAAAAAATTACAGGAAAGTTAACATTCTTCCCAGGAAATAAACATTTTTTGTTTTTTTTTTCAGTAAAGAATGTATTGCAAAGTTCCCACTTGAATTCAAATTGCTCATCTAGAACTTCTGAATCATGCACAGGCTACATTTCTCATTTTACTACAAAACAATTCATCTGGATATTGTATAGCTGTATACTGTGCAGAAGAGACATGTTCTTATTCATTCTGCTTAACCTTCAAGCCACATCCATTACTCACTAATATCCATATCCTACCTTAATGAAATGCCAATTGTCAAATGTGTTTCTACACTTTTGCTGTGGGGAACAATACATTGCACAATCTAGGACAGTTCAGTACATGTGCACAATACAGCAAAAATGAAGTCTGAACAATTTTCTTCAAGAACGCTTTAAAGAGCTTGAAGTTATAATTGTAAATTTATGAAATGTATATGGTCTTACCACTCAAAGTAGATTGATCAAATGTCAAGTACTGCATATTAGGTCTACAGTAATAGCTATGTACAAATGAAAAATCTTTAACCAAAAGTTTAAATGTGTACATTTCATTCATTTGAAAAGCATGAGCTATCAATATGGGATATATATGGCATTTTCCCATCATGCTCTGCAAGATCTGCACTTCCCTGATAAAGTGACATAACATATTTATGGTAATGGGTTTCACTCTCAGGGGAAGAAAATATTTGCCAAATTTTCTGATAAGATGCTCTATTCACTTTCAACATTGAGCATATCTTCAACACCAAATTCCTGAGAGCCTGTGGGAATTAGTCCTATTGTGTGCTTTAAAACACATGTATGAAAGTTTGATATTATTGATCCAAAGGATTAGCTACAGTACAACCACTAAGGCCAATAGGATTCCAAACCAGATTTGTAAAGAATATTTTATCAGTTTTTGAGAGGGATCAAAATGACATGCCCCGTTGCACCTGTATTTGAAATATGCCTACTACAGACTGAAGCATATGTATACACTTCCAAAATGCACAAGTAGGCCTACTGTAATCAGTCCTTGTATGCAAGCATATTAAGACCCACATATTACTGTGTAATATAAACCTGTCTTTGCACACAGTACTGTATAAGGTGTGTACAGTAGGCCTACATACTGTGTGTAGTAAGTAGTGTCTATAAATCCTATTGATTATGTACATTATCCCAGTATAATTTACTCAAAGAGAAGTTTAAGAAAAATCATACCATACCAATCTTTTTCACAAGGAGTGTTGGTTTACCATATCATCTAGTTCAAAATTGCACATTATGGCTTCTTTGTCCTACCGAAAAATTTGACACAGACAGCCACTATACTGTGTTTTTTTTTTTCGTAACAATTTTGAGATTTTCATATCACACAATACAAGGCAATTTACAGACCTACGAAGGCTATCAGGCAAATTGTGGAGAAACAGTGATTGATGCATTGTGCTGGGCTATACATATTACTTTTCTTTGTTACCAACCATGCCCACAAAACAAAGAAATATATACAGAGTGTCTCGTTTGCAAAAATTTTCAAATGTGGAACGAATAACATTATTCAGGTAATTTACAAGTACAAAGGATTTTGAATAAATTTTAATACAGAACAACTATGGTAGTGAATGGGGTGTTAAATGACTTTGAGGCCTTTGCAGGTGCACTCTCACCCGCCGTTTGTTTGCTGCGATGAGACTCTTCTAGAATTATCCTTGGACTTAAAGTTTAGGTAGAACATAGAGTGTTGACAAAGGTCTTCCACAGAGGAATTCAGACAAATTTACAAAACTACAGGCAGAGCACATGCACTACTCACCCTTCACTGTTTAAATATTAAATAGCATACAACCCCACAGTCCTAGAATTAAAATTACCTAACAAAGGCAATCTCTTAAATTTTTTAAGTTTTTACAGTAAGAATGGTGAAATGTAAGTTTGATCAAAACAAAAGTTACACTTCCTCTATTTGGTTAAGGTCTTCAACTGTCAATAGGGGAGGAAACTTGGTCCTACTGTACAGTATCTTTCAAACTAAAGGGGCAAATGTTCCTTTCACTCACCTTTCATTTACATGACACATTCTACCTAGGCTTTCACAATATTTCCAGAAAAGACAATCGATATAATCGGACCCCTAATAATCGAAATTCAATTATAATCAGTTTTTTCCCCACATTACTTGCTTAAAGTAACCCGTTGTGCGAATTGCAGCTTCACCAAACAGTGTGTACTGTATGTGACCTGTACATGAGCACCAAATCAGGGCCAGTCTAGCCATGCAAACTGTCACAAATCCAGCTAATGTTATGTTCTTTAGTTTTAATGTGAATTTTTGTGGCATTAAATGTTGTAATTCCCCAAATATGCTTGAGATTCCACGATTTTTTCAATTATTTCACGATCACTTCGATTTTTACGATTATTTCGATTTTTCAATTTTCTTCTCATGCAATAATCATACCTTAGAATCGAAACCGGTTAAAATTCAGTATGGATATAATAATTGGTTAACCGTAAAAGCCTAATTCTACCAACCCCTCTGCCCCCTCCCCCACCAAGAAGATGTGTCACAGCTGTGAAATGTCCACCACAACATGTGTAATATCCACCACAACATGTGTAATATCCACCACAACATGTGAAATAGGGGTGGATCAAGGTTAAGCTTAGGTTGTTCCCAAATATACTAACACAGACATGTGTTAAGGTACTGTATGTTAATATCCACACAATACAGTATTGTTCTTGATTGCATTTATGAGAGCTCCTTCATTGTCAAATATGGTCAGTTTATAAATTTGGATTCAGAGTCAAGGTCCTACAATGGTGTACTTATAACAACTTTATCATACAGGGGTACAAAAGTAGATCTGAATGCCCACCCTACATAATGTATACATGTATACTCCATAAAAATGCAGCCCCGTCTAATATTCTCCAGGACTGTGGCCCTTTGACTCCACCCTCATCATGACTCATTAATGTTAAAGTCAAATTTTTCAATGTTTACTGCTAGTCTGCCCTAAAGGGTACACCATCTCCACCCTCTATCTAAAACTGGAATGTTTGCTACCAAATTCACCCTGGCCTATACAATATTCTCCAGGACTGTGGCCCCTTGCCTCCACCCTAAACATGACTCATGAATGTTAAACTCAAAATTTTGAAATGTTTGATGCCACTCTGCCCTTATGGGTACATCTCCACCCTCTAGCTGAAACTGAAATGTTTGCTATCAATCTGCCCTTTAAGCTAACTCCACCCTTCAAAAGAGATCAAAAGCTGCATATCCATGCATGCTACTGTACTACTCTACCCTTCAGAAAACTTCACCCTCAAACCAAAATTATGACACATCAATCCCCTGTATTTGCTTCCACTTCAACAGGGTTAAAACTTCAACTTCCAACTGAAATAAAAACATTTATAAATATCTGCTACCACTATGCCCTCTATCCTGGTGTTTCAATGATGTCACTAGTATTCAGCATGTGTTTGTTCAACATATTGCGGCCCTTTCAACATTCATTGGATCACAACAGTAGGCCTATACTGTAGTTGCAGTCCTGCTGTGTGTGTGTACTGTTAACAGTTGTACGACACCTGCACACAGCAGCACTGCAATCAAAATTGTGTGTCACTGACATCAAATGCCCAGATGCCTATTTAGAGTGCCTTTACCCTCCCACACACTCCAGTAAGTATAAAAGTATTAAAATCAAAGTTGAGTGTTATTCTAAGAAGCTGCTTTTCAAATATAAGATGTTTACGCCATGTAAAGTATCTATACCAGTAGGTCCTACAATTGTAACTATCTGTCGTTTCCTGCACATACTGAATTGTACAAATATGGGATCACTTTGATTTTACCCTTATAAAAATATCTGCATCTAAGCACCCTTACAGACCTGAATTACACAGTACATGTATGAGCAACACTTTCAAGGCTTGTCATGTAAAAAGTTAATAAACATTGCATTTCCTTCACTGACCATACTGTGAGCACCTACTGTACATACGTTGCCACAAAAGTGTGGACTGACTGTTGACTTAAAGATGAATTCATTCTGGCCATGATATATGGAAGAGTCAAATTATGTTGACAGTTTTGAAATAGAAACAAAATTTATGAGATCTATAACAACCTCCTCTGCATAGAGATATCCTGTACCTGTTCCTTACAGTTATAAAGACTGATCAATGTAGACTTTAAATTTATGGAGGATTCACAGAATGAACCCTAGGAAAGTGGTTTAAGCCTCAACCCCAGGGGTCAGTTTTACATCCCCCACTCCAAAACTTTGGATGACCCTGGCTACCAGTATAAGAAATATTACTTCACTTACCTTGGCTAAACATGTAAAATTAGGAAAAAGTATTAACAACTGTAGCTGGGATTTTTTTTTTTTTTTTTGTACAAGCTGTTTTTTTTTTCTTTTTCTTTGTTCTCTTTGCTTTAAGTTCTAGCTTCTTTTGACTTTTCTTTTTGTTTTGTTGTTGTTTCTTGTTCTGTTTTATGTACTTGCTTCTCATTTTATAACTTCCTGTGTCTTTTGTCTGTGTTTTAGCTTGATAGTTGCTTACTTGCTATGTTCTATTCCATGCCAACTGACAATTTGATCATTTTTAAGTAATGCAACAGGCCCATGATAAATCTTCATTTTACTTATTTTATTACATTCCTCCCATGCTATTGTACAGTATGTACACTGAAAGTTGACCTAACCTAGCATTAACCTCCTTCACTTACGAATCTCTTTCACAATGATAAGAGCACTTCCATGCTAAGTTGCAAGTAATTTATTCCCAGTTCCACACTTACCTTGAATCAGAGCAAGGAAACTGCATGCTTATGGGTTACAATCAAGAGGTTTATTGTAACCAGTCTTTGTGTAGAGTAAGTGCAGGAGAGAGATAATGACTTATTTACAGTTCTGTCACCAAAGGTATCCAGTTTTGAGTTAACATTCACTATAAAGTTAATCCCATGAGGCACCAGCCTTCTTTGAATACATGATAATGATTTCAGCTTTAGAAGATGTTTGAAATGCACAATAGGATTTACTAAAGCAGATTATATCCTTTGGGTGTATTCTAATAAACCAGGACCCCTGCTATCCTCACTAAAATGCCATAGAATGTGGATAAACTGGGAACAGTGATGTCATACTAGGGAACTAGGAACCAACTGTCAGAGTGTTGTGCAAACATAAAACATTTACTATCAAGTTTAAGTTTAGATGCGACATACACTGCACTGGTCCTGACACTGCACACAGTACCAGCAAGCAGCACTGATTTAGTATGTGTACATGATGTTTGAAAGAGGACCACTAAACATTTGTGCACAGTGTACAGCAATTTTAAAAGTAGTAAAGACCCAAACTAGAAGTTTGGGGTCCATCAGAACTAGGGGTGCTGGGGGGCTACAGCCCCCAAATGTGACAATTTCAAGCTAAAAGGGTGTTTACCTTAAAGGCTCTATAACCTCACCCCAGACAGTCAAAGTCCTCCCTACTAAGTTTACTTCTAGCCCCTCCTGCGATGAGTTTGAAGTGCTCAAGGTAATTTTGATACACGACTGTGTGTGACCTTAATTGGGAAAAGCACCCGACTGTAAAAGTCATCACTGACCAACTAGAGGGGAGTTATTGTTTGAATGAGTGTCAATCATAATGCAGTCACCAATTGTATTAAGAACTACAGGGCTATTCCTAAATAGGTTTGGGAGCATGCCTTGGCCCCTTTAAAACATCTAAAACTACCTTAAAAATTGCCAAAAGATATGGAGATGAATGGCCAACAGCAGAATTCATCTGACCGCAAGAAAGGTAAGACCTAAATTATATAAGTCCTGTCAACATTTCCATCACCTAGGCCCTATACTGACATCACCGATACAGTGTAAGAGGATGTGCCTTATACAGTACACTGTAACATTATACACATAGATTCCTCATGTGCACCAATCTAAGTCATTTGAACTTGGCAATATATTTACAGATGAGATACTGTAGCTACATAGACAGGTCAAAAAAGATCACATCAACAGAGTAAGTTGATTTTAACTTTTGAGTCTAGACAATTTGAGGTTAACTTTTAGAGTTCAAGGATTTCAGATCATAAACATTTACATTTGTCTAAACAAAAACCTTCAAACAATACCTGATAAAACTTTATGCATCAGTTGTAAAATTTTCACCCTAAATGTACAGTAAACTACACCCCTAAGTCAATCTCTATTGTACTTACTGCAACCAACCATAGCTTCAGAAATTGAAATATCTTCACCAATAAATTCACAACCAATGATGAGAACAAACAAGTCCCCAGGGTCCAAGTCTGCACTTTCGGACAAACATGCATGACCCTCAACACACTGCATTACTTGAATAACACCAAATTCCAAGCATACTGAATGAAAAAATTTGCTCTAACACACCAAGAATTGTTTAAGACTTGTAACAAAATTGTGGAGTCTGAAAGTCTGAGAGGTCCAGACATGGATCTTTGGAACTTCCCAGGTCTGAGCCCCCTAAAAAACTAGGCGAGTCCATGTCTAGCTTTAAGCCGTACTATAACTCTGGTACTACCTGGAAAACCACAAAACAAGTGTAATATTCGGAGGCCGAAATCGATAACGACAGACAGCTAGGATGGTTGCTAGTCAACATGCTTTATTCGACATCCCGGTAGTACACAACTAACATAGCACTCAGTCACTAGCACATAACACTCCCCCTCTTAAAACAGGAACCCCAAAAGGGGGAAAAAAAAACAACCTTCCAGTTAAACATAAAAAAAAAGCTACTGACCTAACTTCTAATTACAGGTCTAACACTTCCCTAGGTTTCTTTAAGCGGGATGAACGGCGCAGTGCTGTGGTGGACGGTGAGGTTGATGCCCTGTTGCCTGGATTTGATGGTACTTGGGGTGTTGGTGGGGGTGTATCACTCTCTCCTACAGGTGTCTCCCCCTTACCCGTAACGCCTCTTTCGGCACTTTCTACTACAGCGGGCCCGAGAACATGTCCATTGGGGTCTAACGAACTGGCTCCCGACCCACTGCCCCCAATTTCTTGGTTATCTACTACACTGGGATGCTCTGCTTGATCTGACACCTCTTGACTGGCACGCGAGCGCAATTGATCCAAATGCTTGCGTACCACCCGTCCATCACTCAAACTTACATCATATAATTTTTGACTGGGTTGACTAACGACTTTACCTGGTAACCACATTTGCCCTTTAAGGTAGTTTCTTACGAAAACATCGTCATTTACCTGGATTGAACGATCTTGTGAGCATTGATCATGGTACTGCTTTTGACTGGCTTGCTTACTCTTTACATGTTGCTCCAAGCTTGGGTGAACCATACTGAGTGGTACCCTTAAGTCTCTCCCAAACATAAGGAAAGCTGGGGAATTTCCAGTTGTTGCTTGAGGGCTGTTCCTGTAATTCATTAGGAACCTAGAAACCCTAGTCTGGAGACTGCCCTCTGTTACTTTTTTCAAACCATTTTTGAACACCTGCACTGCTCTTTCTGCCTGACCATTGGAGGCAGGCTTGAAGGGTGCACTTGTGATGTGAGAAATACCGTTTCTGCTAACAAAGTCCTGGAACAATTCACTTGTAAATGTTGCCCCATTGTCTGATACAATGGTATCGGGAATACCAAATTTTGCAAACATTTGCCGGAGTTTCTCAATTGTGGGCTCTGCTTTAATTGAATGCATAATCTCCACTTCTAACCACTTTGTCCTTGCATCTATGACTATCAAAAACATGCTCCCCAGAAAGGGGCCAGCAAAATCTAAGTGGATCCTTGACCAAGGTCTATCGGGCCATTCCCACATACTCAGGGGCGACTCTGCAGGCATATTACGAGTTAGCTGACACTTATCACAGGTATTAACACACTCTTTAATACTGTCATCAAGACCCGGCCACCCCACATGACTGCGGCTCACTGCTTTCATGACTGTTATGCCTGGATGCCCTTCATGCAGTTCTTTGATAATCCTCCCCCTACCCTGGGGAGGTACTACTACCCTGGCCCCCATAAAATACAACCATTATGCACACTGAGCTCAGTCTTACGTCTTTCATAGACATTAAACTCTGATCTATGCCTATAGTGTGACCACTCTTTCGGCAGAGAAAATATACCAGTTAAAATACAGTGTCTCACATGTGATAACAAAGGGTCCCTATCTGTCCAACCTTTGATTTCTTTGCTACTCACTAGTGACTTGCCTGAATCTAGAGATTCCATGAGCAACACGACATCCCCTGGGAGGGGTACCTGGGTGTTCGGAGATGGGGTGGGTAGCCTACTCAGAGCATCCGCTCCAAAATTCAGTTTACCCTCCCGATACTTTATTTTATAGTCATAAGCAGACAGAGTAAGTGCCCAACGTTGGATTCTACCTGATGCCATTTGTGGGATACCCTTATTCTCATTAAATAAACTCATTAATGGTTTGTGATCTGAAACTAAAGTAAACTGTTGCCCATACAGGTACTGATGAAACTTGGTAACACCAAAAACACACGCCAAACCCTCTTTCTCTACCATACTATAATTCCTCTCTGCACTAGACAATGTGCGGGATGCATAGGCTATGGGTGCCTCTGAACCATCACTGTTAACATGAGCTAACACAGCTGAAATACCATAACTTGAAGCATCACATGATAACACTAACTCTTTTGTACTATCAAAATGTGCAAGCAGAGTTTCGCTGCAGAGCATGGACTTTGCTTTTCCAAATGCCCTTTGCTCCTTTTCCCCCCATGCCCATACCACCTCCTTCCTCAACAACCTAGTCAGGGGTTCCAAAATTGTGGCACTGTTTGGCAAGAAGTTTGAATAATGATTCAACATTCCCAAAAATGATCGAAGTTGGGTAATGTTTTGAGGGGCTGGGGCCTTCTTTACATCCCTGACACTGTCTTTAGTGGGGCTGACACCATGCTCTGTGATTTTCTTACCCAGGTAAGTGATTTCCCTGGCATCAAATACACATTTCTCATACTTATGCCTTAAACCCTTTTGTTCAAGCCTGTTCAGAACTTCCCTCAGATTGTTTCCATGGTCTTCCTCTGTGGGTCCTGTCACAAGGATATCATCCAGAAAAACAAGGGTATGTGGAATGCCCTTCAACAGGTTCTCCATAATCCTCTGAAAAATTCCGGGTGCAGATTTTATACCGTATGGCATACGGTTATACTGAAACAGCCCTTTGTGAGTGTTTATGGTTGTGTATTTCTTTGAGGCTTCATCCAGCTCCACTTGCTGATATGCACTGGTGAGATCCAGTTTTGTGAAAACCTTACAACCAGCTAATGTTGCCATTAAGTCCTCTATTTTGGGAACTGGGTAACCATCCAACGATGAGACCTGATTTACTGTTAGTTTATAGTCCCCACAAATTCGTACACTTTTTCCATCCGATTTGATGATTGGTACTATAGGACATGCCCATTCACTGTGATCTACTGGGGAAATCACCCCTTGTTGCTGAAGTCGCTCTAGTTCTTCCTCTATTGTCTCCCGTAGTTTATATGGCACTGATCTAGCTCTGAAATATTTGGGCCGTGCATCTACATCCACATATATTTTGGCTTGGGGGCCTGTATACTTTCCTAGCCCTTTCTGGAATACTTCCCTGTGCCTGGCAGTCATGTTGAAATATAACTTGTTCACTGTTAGGATTTTCTGCCAGTTCAGTCTTAATTCTGCGAGCCAAGATCTACCAAGAAGTGTGGGCCCTTCTCCTGACACAATTATTAACGGTAGAGTCTTCATTTGGTCGTCTAGCTGTACTTCAACCTTAGCCTCCCCATGAATCTTAACTTATTCTCACGTATAAGTACGTAGTTCAGTTTTAGTGGGGCTAACCTTTGGGGCTTTGCATCCAAAAATGCTTTTGTACGTAGTTTCACTCATGAGTGACATTCCCGCCCCGGTATCTAGTTCCATTCCTACTGAGATACCTTCAATTTGTACCTGTACCAAAATTGGTGGATTCTTCCCGGAGGGGTTGTAAAACAAGTTGTATGCTGTTCCCGTAATCTCCTCACCCATATCCTCAGAACAATCTGCCTCCGAGTTTTCACGAACTACGTTGGCCTTTTGCCCACTGCGGTCTGGATCAGGCTTTGACCTACACGCCCTTTTGATATGTCCCTTCTTTTTACATGAATGACAGGTTGCCTCCCTGAAACGACACTCAGCCCCAGAGTGATTTGTCCCCAAACAACGATAACATTCACTCTTTCTTGCACTTTTATAGTACTTCTTGGTTTTATCACTGACAGTGACGTTAGTGTCCTTTCCCTCCATTTTCTGCAAATTAGGCCTATCTAACTGGCCTGGTTTGTTATTTGTAATAGTCTGGAAATCTAGGGCTGCTGTAAAGGAAGCCTCAGGGTTTTCCCTGGGCCTTTTGAACGTCGCGGCCCGCGACGTTCAGACTTCAAAAACAGGAAGACCGCGACGTTCAAAAAACAGCCGCGATGTTCAAAAATTCCTCCGGTACCCTGAAAAAATGTTACTTAAACTTTGTCAACGATCGTCTTTCCGTTAATACAATGTGCAGTGAAATCACAAGCTTATTTCCGAAACCTTGTCACGGCAAAATTACGAGCCATGTAGTACTACCTTCGCGGTAATATATTTCGTGCTCATATACGTACCCACAGTCATACACGCAAGTCTCAAGATGCAAACAGAAAGCTAAGCTCAGCGTTCGGTATGTATGCATGCCACACACGTACACGGAGTTCAGCAAGACCTCTTTAATTCACACGTTGCCCGCTCGGCGGACAATCTATATTGGCTGCACTCGTAATACCACATGTAAACATTCCGAGATCGGAATATGCAGAGTGAGCGTGGATGAACACCGGCGAGATTCGCCTTCCAACACAAACCTGGTAAACAATTGAACACCTCAACCAGCTGACCCGCCCAACCCTTTGAAAATCCCCTGTTTCATATCTTCATGGTCACAAAAAATAAAGCCCCGCCTCGGAATGCAACTCCAAACTTAAAACTGCATTACCAATCTCGTAACTCTCACTCAGCTGCACTGCCAACCTTGCACACTTATCACGTTGACTGTCGTGACATCGCTAAACCTTCGTACTAGGTACTGAATATGTACCCTCAAGTTTAAATTTACATGTCATTATTTGGTAATGATTACGTACATTCCAACTTGAGCAGTCAAGTAAACTATACCGTGAGACGCAACCACAGGTATTATAATTCTGTGGACGCAACTTGCAAAGCCAAAACCAAATGCCCCGTTTGGCAGGTTATAGGCGGGGCTTGTGTCTCAGAATTTTCAACCCAACGAATGAAAGAAATATCAGCATTTGACCAACAATATTATTGATAACGTGTCCTTTCTAAAAATACGTAACTTTGCATTATCAGGGCCGCCAAACAATCTACTCAACTTACGCATCTGGCTGGTTTCAAATCTTCACAATATGAACACATTTTTTGTGTCGAAACTGGGTAGAAAATTCGTACCAGAGTACCCAAAAAGCATTACCTGTCGGGTACCCGACCGTAAACCTTGCAAAATCAAGCCTAAGTTCAGTGCATGGTATGCACATACAATTCAAGACTCCACCCATCGGCCCCTTATCTCTGGTCGGATCGATCTGTTGAAAACAATACGTCACATTTTCTATATCTACAATGTGCCGTTGGTTCTTAACAATCGTGAGTTTAGAAATCAGACGGGAATTAATAATTTGACCATATTTTAGTGCAGTTAGTACAAATTTAAACAAGCCCTATCACTACCTCCTGTGGCTTTGTGTTCAAGTGTGCCGTAACGTGTGCATCGGAACCAAAAAATAACATCCAGTTTGTCACTGCAACTTCTGTACTGTAATGTACCTCAACCATGTGATCAAATTTCTCGTAAACTGTTTTCTTGTTACTCTTATGAAAAATCCACCTTCGTGATAATGACAGTAAAAAACTTTCTAATGCATCTCCTAGCCGAGATTTCACCCGCACAGCACCGTTAAAAATGTACGGTAAGATACGGCAGACACCGTGTACGTACGAACGTTCGTTCGTTCGCTGCCTGAGTGCTCTCTCTGCTGTAGTGAGCACATGACTTTGGCAAGTTCCATTTTTCGCAAATGGGGGGTACGTAAAATACTGGGAAACTATTTTGCTCTTATTTTGCCATATATTTATGAAACTTTGGACGTAAAACTTTTGCAAGTAGTTTGAATAGCAATAAAAAATTACGAGCAATAGGGTCATTCTCTGCCAACTCAACAAATTTTCATAAAATCATGGTCGGGCACCGACCCAGATTTTGCTGAAAAAATTCCCTAGTGTAGTTCAAGTAGTAGATAGAACACACCAAAAATTTTGGGTCAAAATTCTTAGCCGTTTGGGAGTTACGGCCCATTGAAAAGTGGCCCAAACCCCCTTCTTTGCATGCCCGAATTGCATGGTCCACATCTCGGTCATTTTTGAGGGCCTATATCTATACAGAGAATAAAGATACAATGCTGAAAACACCTACCTGGGATAATTTCTGCCCAAATTTTCAGAATCTGGCATCAAAAACACTGTATCTGGCTTAATTATGAAGATAAAGAGCTCTAAACATTGCATTTCATTTTAGGCGTCAATGTGATTTATGATATTTGGACCCCTGTGGTTCAATCGACTTCTATCATATAAGTACCATTTTTCATATACATAATATCTGGTGGGTGCACTTTGCTCTCACAAAGTTAACGACCTTTAATAACTTCCATGACAAAATGGTTGGGGGTCAAACATGGTCCCAGAGCCAAAAATCCAAAATTTTGATGTTTTGGGGGGTTGACCTTTGACCTTGTTTAACACCTCCCATGAACTTGAAAATTTTTTTTTCATTAGCTCTAACCCCCTTTTATATTTAGTTAAAATTTCAGAGAGGGGTTTTTCCTCATTCTTGCCAAATCATTTTTTGAGTTTGGGTAGGTGGTCAATGTCACATACACATTGTACAATATGTAGGCCTACTGTACATATACATATAATAGTACAAACTACTCGTGTAGCACACATGACCTTATATCATGGCCTGTTTGTATAATTTCAACCACAGAAGTAATACTATTTTCATTTACAGTTATCTACTTAGGAAAAGACATTTTAAGTAACTTACAGTACAAACTTGTAATAATTGTACTATTAAATTTAACAAGTATGCACTGTATGTACAGTATACAGATACTGTATAATACAGCACTAATACACATACAGTAGCAAATGTTGTCTAAGAAATCAAAGGGGCTGTCGTGCCCATTTAAGACTTGTGGAAAGATATATACTTATTTTTAAAGCCATGAGCTGTGCTTAAACAAGAATGATGATCATTAATTGTATTACCACACTGCAAACAAGGTATATGTGAGCTATTGGGCTACACTTGTGGTACACTCACTACTAATTTCTGTATACATGTGTACAGTATATACACAGTATATACACTGTACACTGCTATGCGAAATGCTGTACCACCTACCCAACTCAAAGATTTTTTAATTAAAAATGGGGGGAAACCCCTCTCTGAAATTTTAACCAGATATAGAAAAGGGATAGAGCTGTTGGTAGAAAAAAATTTTAGTTCATGGGAGGTGATAAACAAGGTCAAAGGTCAACCTGAAAAACATCAAAATTTTGTTTTTTTGGCTCTGGGACCATGTTTGACCCCCACCCATTTTGTCATGGAAGTTATTTCAGGTCCTTAACTTTGTGAGAGCAAAGTGCACCCACCAGATATTATATATATGAAAAATGGTACTTATCTGATAGAAGTTGGTTGAACCACAGAGGTCCAAATATCAAAACTCACATGGACGCCTAAAATGAAATGCAATGTTAAGAGCTCTTTATCTTCATAATTAAGCCAGATACAGTGTTTTTGATGCCAGATTCTGAAAATTTGGGCAGAAAATACCCCAGGTAGGTACTTATAGCTTTGTATCTTTATTCTCTGGGAAGTTATAGGCCCTCAAAAATGATCGAAATGGCATGCGCACAAATTGGGCATGAAAAGATAGGGTCCGGGCCATTTTTCAATGGGCCATAACTCCCAAACGGTTTGGAATTTTGACCTGAAATTTTCGGTGTCTTCTTTCCATAAGTGGAACTATGCTTCATAAAAGTTTCAGCAAAATCTGAGTCGGTGTCCGACCGACCTATTTGTTGAGTTGGCAGAGAATGACCCAATATTAAGATAGGAATCATTTTAGTCTGTAAGGTAGAACCAGGATAGAAGTAACGGGAAAGAAGATTTTTTTCGTGCACACAGCGCAAAATACACCTTGAAAGACTGTACGATTTTAAATCTGATGGAGTGAATTTTGCTTCAGAAAAAAGTTTCTCCACCAAAAATACGAAGTTTTGGCGACTGATTCGAGTCAAAAGAATATTATCGTGGTTGTAATAAGTGCATACCATATGTAGACATAACTGTATCACCAAAATTTACTTCTTCAGATCATGAAATCATGTCATGTTAATGTTAATGTAGTGATAACTTGACAAGTATGAAATCTAGCAACATCGAAAGTCGAGCCACGTGCCGTGTATCCATTTGGGTATGTGTTTATACGGCAGAGATAGTGTAAAATTTCTAGTCGGTCTTTCGCGCTACTTCTGGGCCTTAGTTTTGAAACGTTACTCATCCACACGCACTGCGTGCAAAAATTTATGAGCTGTCTTTCGACGTTCATTTCTAGAGATAGGCTAGGCTATTATACAGTATAGTAGGCCTATGTTGTTTCGTTATCTAGTATAGGGGCGGCTTGATGTTAGAAACACGCATCGCGGGGCTTGTTTCTGGTGAAAAATGCAATGTAACAAAAGCATGGTACGAAACAGACAAAAGCAACTTCATTTCAACATAATCGTGAATGAGATGGGGGTAAATACATTTTGTTAGTTGCCATAACCATGCTATTTCGTGAAGATCAAAAGGGAAAGGCAGAAAAACTCTACCCAGGTAAAGTAGTAAAGTACTGTGTGCGCTCTGACGTACCTGAACTGTGCTGCATTAGAAATTGCGGTAACTACTAACAATAGCCAATGATCGCTATCATTTGGAGAGGTTAAAATATTACGAGTTTGTGAGCACCAATGGTGAATATTTTGGCAGAAACTTAAAGAAGTTCTGTTGACTAATTCGCCTCAAAAGTGCCACTATTTTGCGTTTAGACACTTCTAAAATTCAAAAAATTTCGAAAAGGGGAGGGGGACACCCCCTCCCCTTATACCCCACCCCCATGCCGGCGATCCACTGTCGCTGCAAATTTAACTCTGACTCTGAGAGTAGTCGTCGCTGGATCCTATCATTGTTAATCCCAATTACTAACCTATCCCTCAGCATCTCCTCCAAACTGTTACCAAACTCACACGGTTCAGCCAGCTTTCTCAGCTGCGCCAAATAGTCAGAGATCAGCTGCTCTGGTTCTCTGGTGCTGGTATGGAACTTAAACCTACTGACGATGATGCTGGCCTTAGGTTGATGGTGGTTTTTTACTAGGGTAACCAGTTCCGAAAATGACTTATCTGTTGGTTTTGCCGGCGCTAGCAAATTCTTCATTAGACTATATGTCGCGGAACCGCACACAGTGAGCAGTATTGCCCGCTTCTTCCCATTGTCCTCAATGTCGTTCGCGAGAAAATACTGTTCCAATCTTTCCGTAAATTCTGTCCAGTTTTCTCCTTCCTGGAACTCTTTGAGTATTCCCAGTGTAGCCATGGCGAATTCAGTTTACGGAACGCACGTTGAAAATGGGTCCACTCGTCGCCAATTGTAATATTCGGAGGCCGAAATCGATAACGACAGACAGCTAGGATGGTTGCTAGTCAACATTCTTTATTGAACATCCCGGTAGTACACAACTAACATAGCACTCAGTCACTAGCACATAACAACAAGGGTAATAAATATTGCAAATTCAGTTACACATGTGTATATACACACTTTATTGCTATCTAGATTCACTGCATGTATGACAAGAATATCAAACAATGAGTTTACTAAATTATTCTTTTGCTGTGACATAAATGTTAAGAAAGGAAACATCTAGCACAAAATTTTGGCTGATCAGCGACAAATTATCCAGTGTGGTACATCAGTACTGTTTACAGTGCTGTGATTACCCCACCCCCACCCTCTCCCCTCCCCTCCTGCTACTAACTACCCTTTCTTACCAAATTATACATAGCACATCATTACCACAGTGCTGTGATTACCCCCCCCCCACCCTCCTCCCCTCCACTCCTGCTACTAACCAACCTTTCTTACCAAATAATCCACTGTGGCACAGATCAGCACTGTTTACAGTAGTGTGATTACCCCCCACCCCATCCCCCTCCCCTCCACTCCTGTTAGTAACCACCCTTTCTTACCAAATAATCCACTGTGGCACAGATCAGTACTGTTTACAGTAGTGTGATTACCCCCCCACCCTCCTCCCCTCCACTCCTGCTACTAACCAACCTTTCTTACCAAATAATCCAGTGTGGCACATATCAGTACTGTTTACAGTAGTGTGATTACCCCCCACCCCCATCCCACTCCCCTCCACTCCTGTTAGTAACCACCCTTTCTTACCAAATAATCCACTGTGGCACAGATCAGTACTGTTTACAGTAGTGTGATTACCCCCCCCCCCCTCCACTCCTGCTACTAACCAACCTTTCTTACCAAATAATCCAGTGTGGCACATATCAGTACTGTTTACAGTAGTGTGATTACCCCCCACCCCATCCCCCTCCCCTCCACTCCTGTTAGTAACCACCCTTTCTCACAGAGTATACAACCGCTACAAAAAGTTCAAACAGCTATGTGTCAAAGGGCAGTCCAATTCAACTTCAAACAACCTCTCTCTCTTTCAGTTGAAAGTTCATTCACACTTTGTTAAACTCCTAACTTTACTGCACTTTAATTCCTAAATGTCTCACTGTAGTCTGTAGGACTAGGACAAGATTACAAGGTAAATGAACCTTAACAGTAAAGCTGTTGACAAAACTTTTTGAATTTGTGTAAGTTTGTAAGACACAATGTGCAAGGTAAATAGCATGTTTTCATGGTCACACACTTGAGTGAAGTCTGCTGTGCATCTTTAAAGTGTACCTAAAGTCTGAAAATTCAAAAATATATATTACAGAGCATGAAAACTGAATTCCAATGGTCCAATTCCCATCTTCACAGGACTTTCTTAAGCTGAGATATAAAATGTTGAAGTTTATTCACTCGATTTAAAAAGGTAGATTGCGCAATAATTTGTGATGTCATTGTTGTACTACTCAAATTACAATCTTTGTATTTCTTTGTTTTTCTGAAAGCCACCTCACTTTGTGCCAAAATGTGATCGCGTTCTTACTGCTTTGGGGTGACTTGACTATATAAGCCCTCTCTGTACAGCATGTCATGCAAGAAAACAGGAAGCGGTCAAGGTCATATAAACATTTTTAATTTTAAAAGAAAACAAAGCATTTAATGTGAGTTGTACAACAAGAATGTCAAAAATTATTGTGCAATGAACTGTTTGGATTTAAGTGAATAAATTTTAACATTTAATATCTCAGCAATGGAATAAGCTATGACAATGGGAGTTGGATCAATAAGATTAATTTTGTAACCTCTAAAATATATATTTTTGAATTTTTAGACTTTAGGTCCACTTTAATTACCCAATGACAGGAGTGGGTCTAGAAAAGCGGCTTTCAAAGGCAGTTCATTAAAAGAATGTTGCTGACTGAATAGATTTAAAGAACTGAATCATTGGTTAAAGTGGCCATGACATGTAAATTGGAGTAACGGGAGACTAATTTAGCCTAAAGTACACAAAAAGCTCTTTCCAAAATTGTTTTCATCACCTTTACAACCTTGAGCATTAAAAAGAAATAAATGTTTCAAAAAATTGCACCAAAAAATAGACTGTTGAAAATGGGATTTCAAGCTAACACAATAATGACGTCATTTTAGGAACACCAGCCTCCGTATACCGAACCTGGCGTACAGCATAGCCTATACACACGGTTAAGAGATAGTAATGATTGTAATTCATGGCATGTCTTGAATTTGAACTTTATTTTGTCTGTTTGGAGAGTGGTGTCAGTCTGTTATATTTTGGGGGCTGCAGTAGGCTATTACTAATTACAAATACTCTTGATTCATAACCAAATAATGAAAAAACTCAGCAGTGGACTGTTCGGTTCGGTCTGCAGTAATACGTACAGTGAATGGACTGGCAGCAGCCAGCGAAATACTGTGCACACTCGATCATAGGCTAGTTCCACGATTTCCACTGACACTAAAACGAAAGTAACCTAAAGTTCATGTTTTGACTGCCTACATAAAACTTTCCAAAATCAAGTCCCTATGTAATTGCACCAAATGCTTCTTATGCTCGAATTGTTGTGGTGTTGTAATTTCACCTAACCTAACAGGCTCAAATTGATACGGTTCTATGCTCCATAACAAATTACTCACCCCCGACGTCTTGTTCAGCATCGCCTTCGCCTTTCTGATTTCAAATCCAAGAAAACTCACTTTCCCAACATCCAACATACCTGTCCAATCAGTGAGTTGCCCTTAGATGGCAACTCCCTGGTTCGATGAAGAACCACTTTCTCTACAACCTGAAACAGTACGGTGCTGGCTCAGATCCGCCATGCCAAAGGAAGTCTTCAACTTGATTTCACATGGTACCTGCTATGAGACAGTGCAGGTCATACATTGTGTAGTATCAGGTATGCTGTGTACTGTACCCATGGAAGTATTGCTTCCAGGCTGTACTGTACCTATGCTGTTGCATTGTGAATGTTTGTACATGCAGCTACTTATCATGACACCAAGATGAAAAACCTGCGTGAAATGCATTTAATTGACTAAAACAACCGGTATGAGCACAAGAAAAGGGATAACAATTCCAAAATTTACAACTTTTCACAGAGATTTTACATTGTAGCGACCTTCGTAACAAGTACAATGGAATGCAAACACTGTATCAAATGTCCGAAGTATACCATGGCAAAAAACGTGCAGTTCCTAAAGTGATGTCACATGACATAACAAGATTTTGAAAGTTTTGGGAAGACTAACTTTTCAAGGCTAGAAGAGGGTGTATTTTTCTCAATTTTCAAGCGGAAAAACAAGTTGTAAACAAACAGAATGGTTGATTTTTGTTGTAGAAAATGTATTCCTAAAGATACCAAAGGGTTTAAACCGTTAATTTACACGTGGCATAGCCACTTTAAGTGTTTCCAACTTGTGCTCATTGCTCAAGTGTTTGTACAGGCACATGCAAAGTACTACTGTATATAGAAAAGGCTCAGTTTGCCCCAAAAAATAGGTCCAAAAAGAAGATCTTAAAAAACCAAGAAACATGAGAGAATGAAGTATCTAGAAGAGCATGATAGTCCTAATTCCATGGGAAATGAAATGACATTTATTGTGGATTTTAATATGAATTTTGGCTATTTTTAATGCTATTACATGTCCCCACCTTTAAAGCAGTGTCAACCATCCCTCATGTATAACAAAACTGTCGCTTGGAACCACTCTTTGGGGGCAGCTGGTAATGGTGGTTAAATGCCCAGGAGGCAACTACCTAAGCTAAGGCTACATGCTACTATTTGCATATAACTCAACCTACCTTAGAAAGCCAAGAACTCAAGATTATACCCAAAGAGTGTTAAATCCTGAATTTTATTAACTAGGTCTTGCCAAGGCTAAAAGAAACTTTGCACCTTCATAACACAGGCAACACAAAACATTGAAAGGTTAGTTTTCCCAGAAATTTAGGGGAGGACACAATCTGGAGAACACTAATTAATATTTTTTAGGGAAGGAAACAAATGTTTAGTAGGGCAGAAAACTAACAGACTAGAAAAGAATGAACCACCCACAAATGTATTGATTTCCCTTAAAACACTGCGTAATATTTGTCAAAATATTGAAAACAGAATGTCTTCCTTAATATGTACACTTGTCTATTGTAACTGCAGCCATCCCCAACCAGGGTTTTCATTAGGCTTCCAATCTCAAGACTCCTGAAACTCTCAGCTTTCTTTTTGGAGCATCCCCCCAAAATTTCAAGGGTTTCCAAAATGTGCCAAGAGTCCCGTACTTGTACTGTAACCTATACGATACGTATGTGTATGCACAAGATATGGAGCTATACCCTAGCCCTTCAGATAGACGGACATGTATTGAGCTTCTGTGTAAATGGAGCATATCCCAGGTATAATAAAATAGGCCTACGCAGTTTATTTCTATTGTGCAATAAGTATGCATGCTTTTACACAAGAATCCATCATAACTACTGCAAAGTGTGAGGTGAAGATGACGGGTGTTTTAGTAGGATCATGAACTGTACCATGTGACTGGAATATAAAATCAAGCTAGCTCTGTACTTCTCCACACTGAGATCTGACGACATACCTACTGTAGCCTTACATATGTGTTTGTGTACATTACAGACTTACAGGTATGCTGCACGTCTGGATTGTCACAATTAGGGCTCGAAAAATATTTTTCAAAGAGGTAGCCTGTCGGGCTTTGTGGTAATATAGACTGTGGTAGCTCGACAAGATTTTGTCTGAGCTTGACAAACATGAAATTAGTATCAAGTAGGCGTAGCCTGATTCTTTCATTTGTCGCATGAATTATCTATGAAAATTAATCCACAAGATGCTTTAATTTTTGAACGAAATAAAGATAAAACATTTCAGATTTTGTCATTTAGTACTCTAGTAAACCAAAAGTGAAGCTTTTCCATAAAAATAACTTTATTTTTGATGGCTTGTACAGTCCACTTACAGTAAGTCCCAGTTAGGCTCACACACAGCTGTGTGTCAGTATGGCCTTGAGGAATGGAAACTCAGAGCAGACTTCTGTGGCTCTGTCTTGAAGGTGTATTAGACTGGTGTTTTCATCTAAATTGGAACGGCTAGAAGTTGCCTAAAGTTAGCAGGATAATTTTTTGCTGTTTAGGGGGAGATTATAGCCAGTCTGGAAAACATGTACGTCATGCCGAAGATGTTCGGCATGGCACTCAAGCGGTTACGCCAAATTGCTGGGGTATTTTATCAACCTGATTTCTATTTGACGCACCTAGCGTACAGCAGATAGTAGCATAATTTTTATTAGTGTTCGACCGATCATCTGTTAGATAATCGGCATCGGGCCGATTATCGCACAATCGGTAAATAATCGGCATCAGTAAAATTTTGTCATTCAACCGATTACCACCACCGATTATTTGAAAACTGGAAACTGGGCTAAAATACACTTCAAAGTTTCTGCAAAAATCTTTATAATTCACCAAAACACGCATTTCTTTAAGTTCCCGCCCAAAATATCAGCGATGATACTCCCATAACTTGCAACATTTTAAGCTCTCCAAATGATACCGATTATCGTAATTGGTGCCGTAACTCTTGTGCAGCACAGTTCAGGTGCGTGAAAGGGCACACAGTATTACCTACAAGGTGTGCATGCCACGGACTATGCCACAATCTGCATACAAATTGTACTACGGGAAGAAATGACTTCGCGCTACGTTTTTTCAAGTTTCAGTGCTAACCACATCATCTGAACACATATGGTGCACGTACGTACTGTAGCAACTTTGGAAACTCGAGGCTCATTATCCTGCATAAATTATGCCACTTCCCAAATTCCTTTCGTTAAGTTTTTAATTACCTATGACCCGCACATGCGCACACGTAATTGCCGTACAGTTCTTGCGAAGTTGAAGTTCACCTACGAAGCACACCAGTACAGTGTGTAATACATAATGCAAGCTAAGTGCATTGCCCGCGCTTTTTACGTAGCACATTGGTCATGTACTTGCTCCGTGCTCCTAACTGATGAACGAAGGGAAACGGGCCCGTGTTAAATTCACGCTGGAACGGCAACAGTTTTTCGATTACGGGAATTTATCGGGAATTAGTTTTACGTTTCATTTGGAGATTCTTTTACATATGACGTAAGTGTTGGGCAATACGCTTTAAAAAGGGTTTAAAAAATATGAATCCATATCGTTATGGAGCCATGAGATGAGTAAATCAAGTAAATTGAGTGGAATGTTTAGTGGCCCTTAAGTGCCAAGGTAGATAGTTTTGCTTAAAACTGGGGTGGATAGGCTACTATATAGCACTACGACAGTCCAGTACAGACCTTTACACGGATTCTTTCGACATGATCGGTGTATTGAACCACTGTAGGCAAAGCCATATGTAAGCCGACAGACTCTTTGGTTAACGTTAAGCCTGTGACATCGTACGAAAGCATATATTTATGGTTGATTTTTATCTCAGTATTTCGAGAGGAAATTCTTCAAAAAACAATATTCCATTTGTGAAACGTGGGGTACTGTTCTTAATCGTTCATCTCCAGTGTGAAGGTTATGTTACTGTGTGTGAACAAAGTTAGAAATATGCGACTGACGGCGAGAAAACATGACCTTCCTATAAATGTAAATAATCGGTGATCGGTAATCGGCATCGGCCCGATTGTGTAACTGAATAATCGGTAATCGGTGATTACCGATTATGGCATAATCGGTCGAACACTAATTTTTATCTTGCCTTTCCGTTGACGTAAATCTTCGGCGGAGAAAAAACAAACTTTCCAGAATGGGATTATAGGGCCTTTAAAGGGCTACCGGCCGAAAACCCCAGCATGCCATATTTTGTGAGATGGTTTTCGGCCACCCCCGAATATAGTAGATGTCATTTCAACTGAGTGCAGGATCAGCACCACACATACTAAACTCATATCCATTTAAAGTGTCCAAATTTGGCATGTTTTTGACACATTTAAGTTTAGGTAGGAGCTTTATTTTGAAGGGCACATTCTTATCTCCAACCGTAACGTCTGGAATATATGACAATTGCACTCCGTCGTTACAAATTCAAAGGGGAGATCTCAGTACATTGCCAGCCATATTGCAAGTGGCAAGCATTACTGTATGTATGTAAGAGAAACCCTAATATATGGTGGAATAGTTTACATAGACTTTCTATGATGAGGGTGAGCACAAATAACGTGAACACAACTATGTGGCCGTTAACCCCCTCATTTACCCTAGGCCCTGGTCAGACTTTTCTGTGTAATCCTAAATGTTACACCTTCGGCCTAGGCCTAGGGTAGGTCTAGCCTAGGGTACCTAGGCCTAGTTCTCACGTACACGTTGTTCCCTGAACTAGGGCCTAGGCTATTGCAACGCAAACTTTTGACCGCATGTTACTGTGAGAGTATGGTGTGGGTGAGTTGCTGCAGTGATTGTTGATACACGTATGCGTGTGTATGAACCTAACCGTAGCTATGGGCTATGTCACAATTGAACAGCTACAATAGTGTGAAGGTCCTAGTAACAAGATTTCGCAGCTTTATAGAACGTTTAAAAAACAAAACTCATTCGTTTGTGTAAATCAAAATTTTTGGTCTTATTTTGGACACTAAGTGCAAGTATTCTTAGAATGAAGGGTCTTAAACAAATAAATGACCCATAGAAGTCAATTAGGCCTACTAAGGTCGGAGTATAGGCCTAGCCTAGGCCTAATTTGAGAAAGATCGAGACCATTCAAAATTTTTGAAGTTGCAGTAGGCCTAGCCCAATTTTGACAATGGGTATATTGCTGACCTAGTATGGAAAGCCCCAAAGCAACCCAAATAGGGCCTAGGCCAGTACTAGGTCAGCAGACTGCGGACTAGGCTAGGTCTATGCCTTTCAGCTTTTGCATGTTTCATGGTGGAGCCTAGTCCTCAGTAAAGGCCCGTGTATAGCCGGTCGCCGATAGCTCCCTATACACGGTCCTTACTCCGACTCATTGAAAACTCGGGGTCTTCGACCAGCACAGTGCTGGTCGAAATTGATTTTCTTCTTATTGCAAAGGTAGGACCTAAAGTCTTAATAAACTACCATAACTTTTCCTTTCCGTGTCTTACACTTATATTGCAGTTGTTTTTTATCACTTTAATCCTCTAAAAAGTTCCGAAAATTTGAAATAAAATCATCAACTTTGCCACTTCGTAAAAATTTACTGTAGCGTTCGAAATTGTTGTTGACATCAGAATGCCGTGTGCGTAACATTGTGACGTCACGCACAACATTTTCATTACTGTAGTTCCTATACATACACATGGCAATTGGCTCTGCAAACATTTTTAGCTGACGTAACCATGTAGCTTATTAGCATACCGATGTAAACAAAGTTCCATAGTCACACAGTAAATTTTATGGCTTGAAAAAGTTGCTGATTTCATTTCACAATTTTGGCACTTTCCAAAAATTCTCAGTGATCAAAAACAGATGCAATACTCCTGTAAGATCTGGAGAAGAAAAGACCTGGTGGTAAAATAGGATTTTTCTTTCAAAATTTGCTGTGAGAAGAAAGGGAGTAACTATAGAATACCCTGCCTCAGGAAGTAACCTCTTTTTAAATCATGGATGTGGAGTCGTAGTGCATCTGTAGCCAAAGAAAAATCTCAAACTGAAGGCCAGGGTGTCAAGTCTGTTGCGCTGAACCCTTTTCCACATTTCCATACATATCATCTGGCAATTAGCTTCAGCTTCATTTAAGAACAACATCTGACGTCATTGACTGGTCACCTCCACTGAGCATCCGGGGCTGGATGCTCAGTCCCAGTCACAGTGAGTGAATATTATTAATGGCAATGACACCATCAGGGTTGGGTTTTTGCCGGAAAAAACCTGTTTTTACCGGGACAGCGGTAGAAACTGGTAATAACTGGTAATAACTGGTTATTACCGGTAAAAACCGGAAGAAAATGGAAAAAACCTCTTCTGGCAATCAAGAGAGTGTAGTTGTTGTACCCCATTGCACATGATGAATAAATCAGTTGAGATAAAATTGTTTACATTCATTAAACTTTCTATTTTGCCTAAAAAGTAATCACTAAAATTTGCCAAAACAGAAAAAAGAGTGAAATACACTGTTGTTACAATAGTACAGTACTGTAAGCCCTAACATGTTAATTGTAACCACAAACAAAGCAACCACATGCCAACAGGAATAGCCTGAAAACTAAACTTGGTTTGCAAAATGACCAGAATATTGAGCAAAGTTTTACAAAATGAGGATTAATGAAATTGTCTTTTTATGAAAGTTCTAAATATGAAATTTCAATCACCAAGTTGATAGGGCATATCTGTTATACATAAGAATGGGCAGGAGAATGGAATGGACATGCAACTTCCTTTATCATGTCAGAAACTTAAGTTTGACACAGCAGAGAAGCATAAATGCTGACTAAGCAGCAACTTGAAGTAAAGGAGTTTCATCAAGGGAGCTTCTCTGAATGTTTTAAGTCCACTATACTCAGAAATAATAAAGAAGTTATAGACGGCCAGCCATGCAAATACAAAGGGACTATTTGTTGACTAAAGTTATGTTCCTGTTGAAAAACTTGATAACCCAAATAGTAATAGTAATGTATGAATGAAGGAAACTTATTGGATTGCAAGCACTTTGTTTTACATTTGTAAACACTTTTGGAGAATGCTGGCCTCTGATTGGTCAGTTACCCATGTTCTTATCGGGTACAGAGACAAAGGGTGTATGGAGAGCAACTGTGTGATCACGTCCGGACTGTAAACACACCCATGATATAGTAAAGTGCTGGTCTATTTAAGGTGAACATTCAAATTAAACCAGGTACACTAATACAGCAACTGCAATTTTTTTTCCCTGTCACTGCTCACATTGAAAGTAAAAATGCTGGATGAAACCTTCGAAACTTTAGGCAACTTGGGGGAACAATTCATGATTAATGGAAAATTGTTAAAAAAGGTAGCTTTTCGCTTTTAGGTTCTCCAAAATTAAAGTATATATGAATGGGAATAAAGTCATGGTGCCCATGTCTTTATATCAGATTCAAACAGGCTATGATGTCACAGGTCTCTAAGCCCACATGTGTGACATCATAGCCTGTTCAAATGTGCTATAGAGATATGGGCACCATTGACTTAACTCCCAAAAGAAAGTGGAAATGTTGAAGGAAGGTGGATGGTTGAGTTATAAACAAGACAGTACTGTAGGCCAATGTAAGACATTGAGTTATTGCACTGTAGGACCTACAAACCTGCAGGTTCACGTGAAAGGTATGCCCAAGAGTGGGGTTAGCAATTTGCCAGTTTTCACAGAAAAGCTTCCCATCAAACTGAAAAAAATCCTTCAATTATTCCTTGAGTTTCCTTCCTATTTTTCTGCATTATATAACCTAGTGTATGTACACTTAATACAAAAACAGTGTAAATCTGGCAAAAAGTGGCCAAAATCACTAAACAAATCACATTCAGGCTTTGACATGGTATATTGTTGCCTGAAATGATTAATCTTGATGTAACAAAATTACTTTCATCTTAAGACTTTGAAAAAAGCATAAAAAGTACTTGTTAACAACACTTTATTCAATTTCGCAGAATAGGTTTTTTCCGTTTTTTCCATTTTTCGGCAAAAACTTGTTTTTACCGGGACGGTTTTTACCGGTAAAAACCACCGGTAAAAACCGCCTGTGGCAAAAACTGCCAACCCTGGACACCATTGACTGGTCACTTCCACTGAGCATCCGAGGCTGGATGCTCAGTCGTAGTCACAGTGAGTGAATATTACTAATGGCATTGACATCATTGACTGGTCACTGCCACTGAGCATCCATCTGAGGCTGGATGCTCAGTCCCGGTCACAGTGAGTGAATATTATTAATGGCAATGACACCATTGACTGGTCACTTCCACTGAGCATCCGAGGCTGGATGCTCAGTCGTAGTCACAGTGAGTGAATATTACTAATGGCATTGACATCATTGACTGGTCACTGCCACTGAGCATCCATCTGAGGCTGGATGCTCAGTCCCAGTGAGTGAATATTATTAATGGCAATGACATCATTGACTGGTCACTGCCACTGAGCATCCATCTGAGGCTGGATGCTCAGTCGTAGTCACACTGACTGGTCACCTCCACTGAGCATCCATCTGAGGCTGGATGCTCAGTCCCAGTCAAAGTGAGTGAATATTATTAATGGCAATGACACCATTGACTGGTCACCCGACTGGCGCTTCCACTGAGCATCCATCTGAGGCTGGATGCTCAGTCAGAGTCACAGTGAGTGAATATTACTAATGGCATTGACATCATTGACTGGTCACTGCCACTGAGCATCCATCTGAGGCTGGATGCTCAGTCCCAGTTGCAGTGAGTGAATATTATTAATGGCAATGACATCATTGACTGGTCACTGCCACTGAGCATCCATCTGAGGCTGGATGCTCAGTCGTAGTCACAGTGACAGAGATATGAATAGTAATTAAATCCAGCCTGTGACCACGACTATGACTGAGCATCCGGATGCTTAGTGGGGTTAGTAAATGAGGCGGGGTATTCTATAGTTGTACCGAAGAAGGACAATATCAACCATTACACAGACGGCTTATTCCCCGCTATTTCCAATGGTCAGTGTAAGGACTGTGTATTGTGAGCAATCGGCGAACGACCACAGGCCTTTACTGAGGACTAGGTGGAGCCTAGTCCGCAGTCTGCTGACCTAGTATTTGGGAAGCTTTGGGGCTTCCCATACTAGGTCAGCAATATACCCATTGTCAAAATTGGGCTACCGCAACTTCAAAAATTTTGAATGGTCTCGATCTTTCTCAAATTCACGTATACTCCTACATAATTGCCCTCTACGGGGCCTTATATGTTTAAGACTCTTCATTCTAAGATTTTTTGCACTAAGTGTCCAAAAAAAGACCAAAAATTTTGATTTACACAAACGATCCTGGGTGCGAATGGAGAATCCGTGACCGGAAGTTGCGTAAATTATAACTTAAAACTTACAAAAGATCAGTGGCAAGTTAAGTTCTAAAAGAACCAGCAGTAACGTGACAAGACAAGCTGTTCAACAGAAAGCAACAGTGGGATTTGAACGCGGAACATTGCAAGAATACGAACGCGGTATAAATCTCAGTATAGCGATCCTATGGGCTAACCGATAGCGCTGCGAGCCGAGCTGCCGGCAAACGGTTTTAAATATTATAAGTACTTACAGATATATACGTAGGCTATAATTATACATGTATACGTATTCTATACGTGTATCCCTACGGGTATTTAACCCTAACCTTATCTCTATGCGTACCATATGTATAACCCTATCCCTATCCGTATGCTATCCGTATGCCTACTATGTATGTAACCCTATCCCTATGCGTATGCGTACCCTATCCGTATGCCTACTAACGTATATAACCCTAACCCTATACCTAACCCTAACCCTATACCTAACCCTATACCTATGCGTATCACGTACGTCACTTCCGGGCACGGATTCTCCATTCGAGCCCGATCCTGTTTTGTTTTTTTTAACATTCTATGAAGCTGCTAAATTGTGTAACTAGGACGTTCACACTATTGTGAGCTAAATAGCACGCACTGCTGTTCAATTGTGACAAAGTCTATAGCTATAGTTACGTTCATACACGCGCATACGCGTATATAGCAACAATCACTGCAGCAACGCACGCAGACGATATTACTCTCACAGTAATATGCGGTCAAAAGTTTGTGTTGCAATAGCCTAGGCCTAGTTCAGGGAACAAAGTGTACGTGAGAACTAGGCCTAGGTACCCTAGGCTAGGTGGAGCCTAGCCTAAACCACAGGCGCCCCTTAACATTGTATAGTATACCATATACTATGTAGTATATATAGACGGAAAGGTATGTCACAAATCTCCGCTCTCGAACAAACAACTTACGTTTCTGGCACGATTACTGCACTTTTCTCACCAAATTTTGTCAGTGTCGAGACTTTTGATCTTAAGGTACCTCAAGGCAGCTCTTTTTCCCGAATAATTTCACTTGGCATTGTCTGAAGGATGAAATTTCGATGGAGTAACAGTATGAGGATGGTAGCTGCTGATAGGAGAGCATTCAGCACTTCCACACTATGTAATAAAATACTCCTAAAATATTCTCTAAAGTTCTCTTAACTTTCTAAATTTCTTCCAAAATTTGTTTAATTATGGTTTACTTTTTATTATTGCAAATCTTGCAGATATATATTAGCATCAATATGAACAATTTTTGAACATCAAATTTCATAAAATTTGAAAACCTTTTGAAAAGTGGAAGGGCTAGCATTTTCTACAAGCACTTGTGACAGTTGAACTGTAACTGTTGTACAGTCTTCAACTGCCACAAATGCTCATAGTAAATGCAAGCACTTCCACTTTTCAAAACGTTTTCAAATTTTATGAATTTCTGTGTTCAAAAATCTTGCATATTAATGCTAATTATGTATCTGTAGGATTTGTAGTAATAAAAGCAAAACATAACTGACAAATTTTGGAATGAATTTAGAAAGTTAAGAGAACTTTAGGGAATATTTTAGGAGTATTGTATTATATAGTGTGGAAGTGCTGAATGCTCTCTATCAGCAGCTACCATCCTCATACTGTTACTCCATCGAAATTTCATCCTTCAGACGATGCCAAGTGAAATTATTCGGGAAAAAGAGCTGCCTTGAGGTACCTTATGATCAAAAGTCTCGACACAGACAAATTTGGCGAGAAAAGTGCAGTAATTGTGCCAGAAACGTAAGTTGTTTGTTCGAGCTAGGAGATTTGTGACATACCTTTCCGTCTATATATACTACATAGTATATGGTATACTATACAATGTTAAGGGGCGCCTGTGGCCTAAACTAGCCTAGGCCTAAATCAAATCACATTATGAGCCCTGTCAGTGTCAGTAGCCTACCTGAAAAGAAGGGAGGTCGGTAGGCCCCTTAGGCCTTAGCCTAGGCTAGGCCTCTGGCTTGGCCTAGGCCTATGTTCACAATTCAGGTTCGTCAAACAGTCTCAACCGTTTAAGAAATGTTATCTGCACTGTAAGCATCTAAGTTAGAACTGTAGCCTAGGCCTTATACTAGTTAGGCTAGGCCTATAGGCTACACACTCACCTCAAATTTGCAAGTCTGGCCTACTCGCTGGACTTAAAACTGTCTAGGCCTAGGCTACATTGTGTAGCTTAGGCTCTTCAGTTCTAGTTCTACGGACTGCTTGTAGCAGACAATCATAGTTGGTTTACGGTCGTTTCGCCCCCTTGCCAGTTCGCCCCCAACCAGTTCGCCCCTCAAAAACCAGTTCGCCCCCAAGCGATGACCAGTTCGCCCCCAAAGACCTACCAGTTCGCCCCAAGTCCTGACCAGTTCGCCCCCCAAAGTTGACAATATACCTTTGTTATTTTCGGCATTTTTGTGCCTTTTCTTCCTTTATGTTGCATCCTTTTGATGCAAATATCGAAAATTACACAAGAAAATAAGCAGAAAAGAGTTGTAGTGCCTAATTCCTTTTGGACGTGGCAGAGAATACCGCGCACATGACAGATGATTGGTTGTTCTTAGTTGATTGCACATGTGATCGAGTATATAAACAACAGCAGGCCTATATTCGGCGTGTGCTGTTTTTGTCGGTATTTTACCAAATATAATTCCATGCATTTCTTAAAATACAAGTTTCCAATATACCTATCTCATGACAAGTGTATTTAAGTAAGGTGGAAATGTAATCACGAACTTAGCAAGAAACCACTAACAGTTAGACTTCAACTAGCAGGAAAGATGTGATGAGCTAGCTGGCATCATGTTATTTCAGAATCCCTCTCATCACTTTCGTTTCCACATTTCATGCCATTTTGCTGCTGCTTTTGTTAAAAAATATAATCGAAAAAGAAAATCAACTGCATTTGAATTTTTTTTACAACAACTAACAGTTAGTGTAAAATCGAGGGGGCGAACTGGTAGGTACTTGGGGCGAAACGACTTCCACTTTGGGGCGAACTGGCAAGGGGGCGAAACGACCGGGGCGAACTGGTTGGGGGCGAACTGGCAAGGGGGCGAAATGACCGGGTACCTCATAGTTACCAACATTGTAATTTGTACAGTGTGTTACTCAGTAGGCCTATGGCCGGGTTAGTTGGTTTGTTAGGCTACATGAAGTTTTGCGGCTCAGTTTCAAATCCGTAGGGGCAGATGGGAATTCTCAAGTCTCAAACGTAGTTTGGCTAGAAGTAGAACTGACAGTGACAGTTGCAAGAAGGCCTAACGTTGATAATACTAAGAATTCTTACCCGTTTTATCTTCGCGATTGATGTGCAGCAGCCTTTCCCCAAGTAGTATTTCAAGTAGGCCTACTGAAAAGGCAAGCCTTTCGTTATTTGGAGCAAGGCTAGGAGCTGGGCGAGCCGAGAAGATACGGTGCGCGACTGGACTACAGAACTTTGCAGACTTGCAGTCTGCCCGATCCGGTCCTTCGTCTATTTTACGTCATACATAAGGCTATGGATCATTACTGTGCGCAGTGAACTAACGTTGGTACCTCCGCTCTGCGCGGAACGCATGACGTAGGCACTCACGTACACGTACACTTACAGAACCTGTAATGTACGTAGGCCTACTGTACCTGATTTAATGATACAATTTATTCGATCCGTATGTATACAAAACTGAAGACTTGCTCCAAGTTGATTCGATCAGCTGGTCAGGGCCATCGAACTAACCTGTAAAGTTGCGGTCGGTACTATACAGCCTAGTACAGGTCGTATTAGCCAGGGGTAAGGGATGCAAGCTCCCCCTCCCCGAGTTCGGGAAAGACCTTTTTCTAGGAAAAACTTGTAGGAAATGGACAAGGACAAGGGCTGAGTGGAATTGTCTATCCCCAGCTGTTTAGGGAGGCCCCTTCATTTGAAGCTTTCAAAAACCAACTACCAACTATGTAAATTGAACTTGTCGTCCTTGAGGAGATCCCAAGTAAATTAATTTGTCTGCTAGCCGTTACACACCTACAACCGTATATCACGTTTGCGGAGAACTGTTTGTAGTATTACACCAGAACCAGAACCAAATGAAACAACATCAGGCAATTTTCTCACTTAGCACAGATTCTCCTCGGGTTCTTCTTTGAACTAAGTATCAATGCTGTAGTCTTAGCTCGAGACTGGTCTTGGACTCGAGACCGGTATCGAGTCACGAGTCACGATTTTAAGGACTCGGACTCGTGACTTGGACTCGGACTAGGTCTCGTACAGTCCTCCGGACTCGTGACCTGGCTCTAAATTTCCCGAGACCGACAGAATTTGGGAGTGGGTCACTTTTATACAATTAATCCGTCGTCACACAGCTTTACCTTGTCCTCTGAAGTTTTTTATATTTATTTATTTATTTATTTATTTATTTATTTATTTATTTATTTATTTATTTATTTATTTATTTATTTCTTATTCTACCAGGGTAGCCCAGTCAACAGATTTTGCATAAAGTGACGTGCGACATCGAGGCAATACGAGGCCTTGTTTAGCCCGGCGTGTGCAATAAGGATGTACATTTTGAAGTTTTGTAAAGTTACGTTTTAGATAAGGTGGGGAAATATCATTTAAGAGTTTGTACATCATAATACCCCTATCAAAGAAAAATTGTTCGTCTATCGGTATCCAACGTAGTTCGTTTAAAATTCTGGAAGATGGAGTGTCCCATTCGGCACCGCTAATAATCCTCGCGCATCGTCTTTGAATTGATGATAATTTACTTGTGTCTCCTTTGTGTTTATCAGCCCACACAGTACTACAAAAATTTAGGTGTGGAAGTATAAACTCATTATATAGCATGGATAAATGGTGTGAATCTAAAAAGCTACTGAATTTTTTAAGCAACCCAATTTTCTTCAAACAATTGCTGGACACAGAAGAGACATGCTCATGAAAAAGTAATTCTTTGTCTATCATGACACCTAAACATTTCTTTATCTACACATTCTATTCTCGTATTATTAATTTCAATATGTAAATCACCTCCTCTGTCTAGAAATCTTCGTCTCTGACTACTTGTCAATAACATACATTTGGTTTTGGCAACATTAAGTGCCAGTTTGTTTTTATTAATCCACTTCGTAATTTCCGCCATATCAACCGTTAGTCTACGCTCAATATCATTGATATTACCACTACTCCTGCCGCGTAGGAGGCGGGGGCTGGGGCTGTATTCCCCAACCAAATGATTTTTTTTTCTTGAAAATTCGGGCAATATGCTGAGAATTTTTCGGGCACCTACTGAAAGAAAAATAATGCAATGATGTAGCTAAAGGTAATTAGTTAAAAATGAACTTCCTTGGTAATTTAATTTCTGATTTGAATTGCACCAGCATCTATGTATTCGGTATCAATTCACCAGTGTGCTTTTTATGATTAAACTTATATTATGATTATCAATGGTGCATTTAGGGTGCCATTGAGCCATGCCCCCTCAGTGATGCCATTTTTGTGTTCTTTTTTAGAAGCCTACCTAAAATACGTAAATTTTTTAACACAAATCTCACTTTAAAGGTAGCAAAACTAATCACCTTTAAGAGCGGAAACGGTTTCAGAGATGAGCCACTTTCGAAAGGAAGACCCTCTCACGTAAAGAGTACCAAAGGTACATCTAGGCGTGCAGAGCCCGTTGGGTCCGGAAAATTTACAAATAAAAGTCGTCGATATATTCCGATTCAACTTGTAATGAGCAGTGTGATGAACGCAAGAAAATTTTGACATTTCGCAACAATTTTTTAATAGAAATGTTAAAAGATCGATTGTTATTAAAAGATCGATTGTTGAAAAATTACAACCACCTTACCTCCAGTACAGCTTTCCCGCCTACACCGATTTTCCCAACTAGACTTCTTCTTGAATTCCTGCTTTTCCGCCGGCAATACAAATTTTAGGGAGCAGTATCTTGTTGGGAATGCACTGTAACACCACATGACCAATAAAAGAACAATCGCGCTCTGCCACCAGACCCATATATCGTGACACACAACACAATTGTATAAAGGAAGTGTAAAAATTGATAATTTGTAAATTCCTGTTCTTAGTTTATACTTTTCCATAGGGGACTTGGACTCGAAGCTTGTGACTCCGACTCAAATGCCGGTGACTCGGACTCGGCACATGAGGACTCAAACTTGGACTGGAACTCGGACTCGGGAGTTGGGGACTCGACTGCGGCACTGCTAAGTATGCATGCGCACAGTGTACAAGACTGTAAGTTTCAAATGTTCCATACATTGACACCAAAGGTATCATCAGGCCCGTGGTCCGAGCAGATTGCCTATATAGGGACCAGGAGCCATGACACCCTCGTGAAAGTCATTGTACCCCAGTCCCAAATGGTGAATAGATGGATAACCTATTCCGGAACAAACTTTTGTGCAAATCTAAAAGACATAACAAGGGCCACATTCATGATCAACTGCTCATACTTTCTCACGTAATCCCTCTGTTCGTGTAATGCATGGGTAAATCTTAATCAAACTCCATCCTGTGGACCGTTTTATTTGTCGATCAATTTGCAAGAGATGAAATTATTAATGAATTTAGGAAAAATTGCACCCATGTTGTAGTATTGCTACTTACAAAACTTTTGAACTGTGTTTCGTCAACTGGAATAGTGCCCACGAGTTGGACTATTGGGCTTTTAAAACCTGTCTATAAAGGGAAGGGTTCTGAGGATGATGCAGATAACTACAGAGGAGTTACTCTCCTAAGCTGCATGGGAAAGCTGTTTACAGCATTACTTAATGAACGTATCACAAACTACCTTAACTGTACAGGCCTTATTGGTGATGAGCAAGCTGGGTTTAGAAGTGGGCACTCCACCTTGGATCATATTTTCGTGCTTTATTCCGCCATAGAGTTTTACTTAAGAAAGAAAAAGCGTGTATATTGTGCTTTCATAGACTATAGGAAAGCATTCGACCTGATTGACAGAGCCAGTCTGTGGTCCAAACTAATTGCTAACAACATCAATGGTAAAGTTCTCAATGTGATACTGTATATAACTTATATAAAAATGCTAAATTATGTATCGTAAAGGAGGATGTAAAGTCTGATTACTTTCATTGTAATATAGGAGTTAGACAAGGTGAGAACCTCTCACCAGTCTTGTTCAGTATTTTCCTTAATGACTTTGGGAGGTCTATCAGTAATTCCTGCAATGGTTTAAGGGATTTGTGGACTTCCATTAAGAATTATTTGAGTAATGATGATGTTGAAGTTTTCTTAACTCTTTTTAACCTATTACATGCAGATGATACAATTGTCCTAGCGGAAAACGAGAACGACATGCAAAATGCATTGGCCAGTGTAAAACAGTATTGTGATACTTGGAAAATAACTGTAAACGCAAAACAAGACAAAAATTGTTATTTTCTCAAGGGGTAAGATAAGGAATAAGTCAATTTTTACTTTTGGTGATGACACTTTGGAAATAGTTGATGATTACACCTACCTGGGAATTGCATTTAACTACAATAACAAATTTACTAAAGCTGTCAATAAGAAAGTTAATCAAGCTAGACGTTCACTACATAGTTTATTGAGCAAAACGTGCAACCTTTTGCTGCCCTTAGATTTGCAAATGAACTTGTTTGACCAAATGGTTCTTCCCACTCTTTGTACGGTTGTGAAATCTGGGGATTGGGGACTTCCCGCAGATCGAAGCCTTTCATTTGAAGTACTTGAAACAAGTTCTCAAGTTAGCGAAGTTTACACCTAACTGTATGGTCTATGGCGAGTTGGGCCGCCACAAATTAATAAAAACAATAGAGGTTAGGATGGTAAATTTCTGGTGTGAATTGATAAATAGTAATGGGCACAAACTGTAACATATGTTCCTTAAAGCTTTATAATCCTTTCATGACAACGGTTTCTATGGCTCATCCCGGTTAATTAAAGTTGAAAGTATTTTAGATAAGGCTGGAATGTCGTATATTTGGAATATCCCTGATGACGGTCTCCCCCCTACACTTACCCCTCCCAGACAAGGCCCCGTTATATCTAAGATTTGGCTTAAAAAGACCCTTAATCAACGCTTAAGTGATATCTATGAGCAAGACTGGCTGGGTGATGTAAACAGTAACCCTCGGTATAAAATTTATAGAATGTATAAGGAGAAGTTTGAATTTGAAAATTATTTGGTTATTCTACATTTTTCTCACCGAATTAACTTGTGTAAATTCCGTTGTGTAAATAGTAAACTCCCCGTCGTTGTAGGAAAGTTTGCCAATATGAAATTTCATGATAGAATGTGTGAGTTATGTGACAGAAATATGTCAGGAGACGAATTTCATTACATTTTGAGTGTTCTTATTTTACCAATGAGAGATCTGAGTTTCTGAAATCCTATTTTAAAAATGACCGAACTCTATCAAAATGAAGCACCTTTTTCAATCATCAAGTAAAAATGCCCTTATTAAGTTAAGTAAATTTTGTGAAAAAATACTGGAAACTTTTGCCTCCTAGGTAAGCACGATTTGTGACCCCTTTATATAATGTATCTGGTGTCATTTTGTCAAATTTTTAGTTTAAGTCCTGTCAAAAGTCTTTCTTCCCTCTTCTCATTCGACTCTCCTCATTATTGTACTAAGGCTACGAAATTGTTTTTGGCTTGTTCTGTTTACCTGTTTTTATCATCTTGTACTAAGGCTATAATTTGGTTTTTCTTTTGTTTTGTTATTATTTTTATTTGTTATCTCGTTTGTATAGTATTAGTCTCTTATGCCTCCATGAGGTGATATGGAGAAATAAACTGAAACTAAACTAAAACTGAAGTAACGAAAAGTGATGGCGCACTAATGTTATGCCATAATCAGTTTAAGATATAACAGGTATACAGAAAGCAATGAATCCTTCATCTTTCGCTATTTGCTGACCCAACATTATAAAACATGTACATGCATAGTTGACTTCATGCATGCAGGTGACAAATAGATTTTTCTATATATAAAGTTTAAATATTTTGCCATCGCTCATGGAATCCTTAACCTGTCACAGCAGGTGACATTGATTCGCAATGAACAGCTGTAAAATGAAAATCGATTTGCGCCATATGACTGCACAGCTTGTAAGATATACATAAACAAGTTGCAAACACCAAGCAGGCGTTGTTGAATATATCAACGGGAATTGTAGAAAAAACAGAAGGGGGGGGGAGAAGAAACACAAATAATCGAGGAGGGTTGGGCTGGCCGATTTGAGCTATTTTGAATAAGCTGCTGGTTGGAATTAATGCATCAAAGCCTTCCAGCCATACTGAGTTTTTTAGCCTCGTGCGTTATACTCCAATAAGGATGGCGCTCTACTTAGAGTCGTATGTCTGCGACCTCCTCTCCCCCCCCCCCCTCAGCCGGCTAAATTTAACCAGGCCGCCTCAGACACCCAGACAGCCCTGCAACTTACTTGCCCTATGAAGGCAAACATATACTGATGGCTAATTATTAACTAGGCCTATATGTGGCGCAATTATCGAACCACTCGTCTCTGACATTCAGGCCCGTACCCGGAGGAGTCAAGGGTCGATTCTACACTACCCCCATTTGGAAAATCCATCGCACAATAAAATTTTCCCACCATCAAACAGTGGCGGGCACGAGTGTGGGGGGATGCCCCAAAAAACTGTCAAACAGAATTTTTAATATCCCAAAAAGTTGCAAAAGGTCCGTAGGGGAGTGGCGTACGAACGATCGATATATTTTACTGGTAATTTTTCTCTGTCATAGATCTTTGGTTAACTGAGAAAATCAAGTTAAGAGAACGGGCATCGAGAGATTTTCATGTCGCAATTATATCGTGAAAGTACTACCTAGAATAGCACATCCATGATTCAATACTTTGAGAAGCACTCGTAGGGCGATGACTATGGTTTAAAACTTCAATGTACTACCTAACTGCCTAACAAAACGTATTGAAAAATGTTTTCGATTCATGGTGATTGCGCATTTATTTAGCAGATTTGCAAAGAATTACCACTTTAAATAAGTGCTTATCAGTCCTATGTTCCTTTGGTTATACGTGCTTCCTGTTCTCTTATTCTTTCGTAAGCTGTTAGAGCAGATTTTCGTTCACAGTTTGTAAAGATTCGATGACTGTGAAGAGCTTGGTGTGCTCTCAGTGTCATTTGGAGGTCAGGTGAAAGCTCCATACAAGTATTCTCATTTTGCAAATAACTCAGCTTCTGGGGAATTTCCCCCTGGATCATCATCATCATCATCGTCATCGTCATCGTCATCGTCATCATCATCGTCGTCATCGTCATCGTCATCGTCATCATCATGCCTTAATATTACCCCCACACTATGATGGATTTTCCTTGTGAAATCATGATAGGTTAATGCACCCAACATAGCCCTTCTTCTAAGGAGTGTAACGTGTTGAAAGTAAATAAACGTGTAAATTACCCTTCCCATTATTTTCATCTATGACTACAGAAAACCAGCTATTTAATCTAGCAAATTAAAATGTATCAAGAATTGTTTATTTCATGGACATGTTTCGGAGTTCATTTGCTGGCTTCTAATTATCCTGTACCCTCAGTCATCATAACGTCGAATTTCACAAAATCTGAAATGAAATAAAACCTGATAAAATCAGCCTCTGCAACCAAATTTCGGCGGTCGTGTTATCTTACACTGCAGGATCGCGCACGCGTGCAGACTCGCCCCCGTGGTGCACCTTCGATGCACTTGTGACAACAGATATGGAGGAGAGGTGATACTAGAGTCGTCGGGAGAATCACAAGTCGTATCCCAGTTGCGACATCTTACACACTCCACTGTGGGCGACCTTGAGTATCTGGTGAGGGAAAGATGGGAGCAAAAAAGCAAGGGGTGCAGCATTATATTAGTGGCCGCCCTGGACATGAGAAGCTGGGCTGAATGTTTCATTATAGTATCTAAATATCTCAATACAGCCCATTACAAACTTAGGGAATAACGCTAAAAGATGCATCTCCTTAAATGAGGGCGGCATTGTTGTTTACGAGGCACAGTCTCATATGTGAATCCGTGTTTCTTTCTCTGTTGATAACCGTGTAATTTAAATGTAAAGATACACACTGAGACAACACAGGACAATTGCAGAAAATGGCATTTCCCAACTGAGGGGCGTTCTGGCCCAAACCCACATTAATTTTCCCAAGGCGGAAATAATGGTATTTTTAAGACGTTCAATCTATAGACTAAGGCATTTGTTTCAGCTCACCGTCCCTTTCACCGACGGGAGTTGGACAACCCACGTCTATACCATAGTATTAATGAATAAAACTACAAAAATAAGAACCATGTTGAAATGAAGGGTAAGCCTACACTTATATACATTGTTTTTACGTGTGGTCGTACCCAGGGTAGGAAACCAAGGGTGCAAGACTTGAAAAACTGACTCTCTTTTGAGATGGCGAATCCTTAGCCCACGTTTTACGAAAGCGTGAAAGCTTGATAGCACGGTCAGGGGTGATTTGCTTTAATTTACAGATGACAGGGCCCCACCGAGATGTGGACCGTTCCCTCAAGGGCCCCTAATGGGGCCCAGGGGCAACGTCCAAGTTCTGGAATATTTCCGATATTGTCGATACAAGAATGAGGCATGGCTCAGGCAGTCAAATTTTGACTATCTTCTGATAATCTTAAATGCGCACTAAAGAGATTACAAAACTTCCCCATAGACCAGTTTGTATTTCGATAGCACCTAACGGAAGTTTCCGTTGATGCTGTAAGAGACTCTTCCTATGGAAGGAAGGAAGAAAGAGAGTAGGGGTCGCGTGGGGCTTTGAAAGACGTGGGCCTATGCCACCAGGCACGTAGCCAAGGGGGCGAAGGGGGCAGCCGTCCCCCTTGAGCATATTTTTGGTACATTTTAATGATTTTTTATGATATTGCTAGTAGCTCAAAATAAAAAAAAATGTTTAGATGCAACTTACAAGGCCTGGGAAGTGCCATTTCCAGCGATCTGGGAGGTATTTTTCGGTCAAATTTCCATGTACGCTTCGCGCTCACCTATGGTGGCACTACGCTTAGATAGTTTGCCTACCGTGGCTTCGCCCCCCCCCCCTTCCCTGGCAAATTTCTGGCGACGCGCCTGTATATATGACTCAATCTGTCCTACAGGTAGAAGTGATGAGAAAGCCGAAACTGGCGCACCGAAAAATTGCATTTTGTGAGAAGTTTCAATTTAATTTACTTTTTACTTTATAGTAGGCCTACATTGCTAAAGTTATCTATTTCTTTACACTCACCTGTAGTTGTCACTCCTGTTAGTATGTCATGTTTATGGTCAGCAGCCTGGTAATTAATGGAGAGCATCTGGTAATAAATTTAAGATACTTCACAAACTTTTTAGGTTGTCTGAGAAGGGAATGTTAAATCTCCTTGACTCAGTGACTTCATTTATCTCCTTTTCATGTGAACCAATTTGAGAGCTCAGCTAGAGGGATCCTTCGAAGTCTTGTAAGCCACGGTTTCAAGGGAGAATGCAGTCACCCCAATAAAGAATTGTATAGTAGACTATCCAATTTCCTGAATGGCTCTTGAGAATCACGTGACAATATTTTTCTCACTCAGTTGTAAAATTCACAAGGAGCAACTGCTTGGTTTACCTTGAATAATTATGTAATATTTAAGTCCTTAAATATTATGAAAGATACATGGAAGAGAAATAAGAAGAAATTTGTGACATTTAGCTATTGTTTCAAAATAAGTTTGGGGCGACTGCTTTTGACCTTTAAGGTGAATATTTCATTTTTAACCCCCCATACCGCCACCTTATCGCCCATTGCCCCCTAAGTTGTCAAAACGCCTCTAGGGGGCGATAAAGGCCCCGTTGAGAACCACTTGTCTAAGGCATTGTAAGTTAGAAGCAGCTGTTTCTGAAACAAATGTTTACTCTAATTAGTTTGGCATACTTTAGAGATACCAGATTTAGATGGGAGAGTGTACAGTACAGTGTGTGTGTATATATATATATATATATATATATATATATATATATATATAATATATATATATATATATATATATATATATATATATATATATAGTAGGTAGAGTGACGTGCGACTTTATATGAATGAGTCAATCCACGCTATATTACATAGTGGTCAGAACATCCGGGTGCATGCGGGAGGTCGCTGGTTCGAATCCTGCTTGAGGCTAAGTTTTCCATTCACAAATAAACATCCTATTTCAGTATAAGGCAAGTGCCTATGTTAGAGGAAAAATGGCCTAAGGTCATATATATATATATATATATATATATATATATATATATATATATATATATATATATATATATATAAAGTAGATGTTAAGAAGTCCAATATACAGTGTATACAGTGTCCAATATCACTGTATATTGTACATATTTGCTATATATTTGCAATATATCGAATACGTGCTTCAAAATGTCAACAGGCCTGTTGGCCTTCTTAACGTCTACTTTATTTTTTGTATGGAGCACACGTGGATTCCATCACCTCAATATATATATATATATATATATATATATATATATATATACATATATATTATTTCTATAAATTGGGATTTCGGCGAAATATGGTATGAAAAAACTGTTGGGACTGTTGGGAAAACTCGACCTTCAGGCGAAAAAACCGTTTCGCCTTAACGTTTCACACACTGTTTTATATGGGAATGCGTAACTCTGTACGCAAGTCCGATTCACAACATAATGTTTATGCAATTACTTAGCTGCACACTAACTTTTAGCACTTTTAGCACTTTTAGCACTTTTAGCACTTTTTACAACCTTTATCGACCTATATATATAATATATATATATACATAATTCATAAAGCGCTAAAAGTTTGCGGAAAATTCCACGTCGTGGAATTTTCCGCAAAACTGTTAGCACTTTTAGCACTTTTTACAACCTTTATCGACCTATATATATATATATATATATATATATATATATATATTATATATATCTATATATATATATATATATATATATATGCATTTGCTGCTAAGTTAGCTGTTACTTCCGGCGTTAAGGAACTCTGGACTTAATTAAGACAGGCTGCCTAAAAGCTGAGCAATTCAGTGGAAAACCGGACATACTACCACACTAATAAGCCCACACAGATTTCTTCCATATCATCTATCCTCTTGACTAATTCGTAAAATAACGTGCACCCCTCAGGGATGAATTATTACAAGACTGTCAAGTTTATAAAGATTTCTAATGCAGTTGCGTATCTGGTAAGTCTTAACCAGGGACGTAGTGAAGGTGTTTTCTTGGGGGGGGGGGGGGGGGTAGAGACTATGTTTTGCCGACAGATCTGGTAAGCGCGGGAACGAGCTTTAGCGGGTGGGTTCCAGGGGCACGTCTTAGGGCCAATGGTGAGGTCTAGGGGCAAATCCCCTCGTGAGGGGGACAGGGGGGGAGAAGCCCCCGTAAACTCTGAGGTTTAAGCATATTTCTGGGTGAAAAATTAAGTCTCAGGAGTGGATATAATTTTGTTCATAATGCATCATCAAATGCAAAGATTCACCATAATTTTGATGTATTCGGCTATTCCTCTCGTCAAGCCGCTATAGTTTTAAGCGGTTGGGATCCAGAGGTCCGCCAGTATTTCAGCTAGTACGTTTTCTCAATGTCATATTTACTTATCTGTGGCCTGGGGAGAGGTTTAAGTTAAGGGGAGGGGGTTCCCTCTCCCCTTTGAAAATTTTTGGAATTTGAAAGGTGCCTAGATTGCGAATGGTACAATATTTGAGTGGATTTCTGCCCTAATGAGGAACCTCAAAATTTACTCCCGGGTAGAATTTGCTTGTCACATTTTTATTGTGCGACATTTGCCTCCGTTTATGCGACATTGTTGCACAAATAGGGGCTGGCCAAAACACTGGGCCCGCCGTAAGGCAACTGGCGGAGGTCCAGGGGGCGAAGCCCCGGGAAGTTCTGAGGTTTTAGCATAATCTCTGGATTAAAAATTAGGTCTCATGCAGGATAGGTATGTTTTGGTTCATAATACATTATCCAATGCAAAGATTCCGGATAATTTTAATGTGTTAGGCTATTCGTCCCGTCATGCCACTATACTTGAGAAGCTGGACCTGTCGTTCAGACTTGGAACACTATGCGTTCAGCATTTGAACAAAACGCGTCAGGCGTTCAAATACGGTAAGAGTTCAAATAGGCGTCCGGCGTTCCAAAAGGGAGCAAAAGTGTTCATAATATCAACACAAGCGTTCAAAATATGCTTTGAACGCCAGGACGGGTTCTGTATCTGTTTCATTTTGGTGTTCAAAAATTAAAAGCCTGAGACTGCTGTGAAGGGAAGACAAGCGCGGCACGCATTATTTTTTCCCAGGATGTTTGTGGGTAAACTGGATCCTCGGGAGTTTGCAAAATGTGTTTGAAGTCAAGATTAGGTATAAGAAAACGGGCTAAGGATGCCTACTCCATGGGTAATAGGGTGCTGCTCCCCATGGTGATGATGAAGGTGAGGAATAATGTGCAGAAAGTGGTTTTTCAAGAATGTCATAAGACTGAAATAGTGCGCCTATATGGAAGCCTTTAATTTCCTTCAGGGTGGAGCCAGGATTTGCCCGACAGGAGCCCCGACGGTTGGCTAACAACCCAAAGCCTCATCGAGGCCGATAGAGTGCCGAAACGATGTTTGAAGGAAAAATTTGGCGAGCGAAGCGCGCCGAAAAGTTTGGGCTCTATTTCTAGAACATTTGAAAATATTTTAGGCTTTTACCATAGAAAATTTGAAAAAAAAATTGGGTTCTTAGGGAAGAAAATTGGAAAATTTGGGGGTTTTATTGAGGAATTTGCCCTAATTTAGATCAAAATTAAGTATATCATCGGGGCGACTGGCCGTTGTCGGGGACTGCATATTTTATCGTATACATAACAGCTACCCAACGAAATTGGAAAATTTCCCCGACGGGGGGCCGCCTTCCCCGACAGGGAGCCATGCCCCCCCCCCAGTGGCGTAGGAACCGGGGGGCCAAGGAGGCCATACCAATATGTTTTGAGGGGGGCCAAATGTCATTTTGGCCCCCCCCCCAATAATTGCGACAGTTTACAGTTTCGTTTTACCCATTTTTGCTCTTAAGAGGACAATTTCTCTAATAAAAACCTAAAATTTTCGGCGCGCTACGCGCGCAGGAGAGATATTCTGGTTTCTTCAATAGCTTCATTCTACATCACTAGATAGCGCAAGTCCTTTCCCCCTTACCATAACACGTAGGAAAGGTACACAGTTTATGTAGAGGTCGTAAATTTTATCCCATATTGCAAACCCTAGCTACTGATCTCTTGTGTGTCATGTGGTACGGCCAGTTGGTGAAGGACTCACCGAGCAATATTTGGTTATTTCATCGGATAGTCAAGGTAGTTCGATACAATGGATATTATCTCCTATACGGTCTAGAACCTCTACAGCTTTTCTTTCTTCTTGTTTTTAATAATTACATAGGCCTATGTTTTTTGTGAAAAATGACCCGAAAAATTTTCGCGCGCTTCGCGCTCTTTGCAGTTTTAAGTTTAGATTCCGAAATAAACATTTAATCGACTCGGGACTTAGCTTCTCCAGTATATACAAATTTTATGCAATATATGACCCGAATGAAATGGAGTCTAGTACACAGGCTCTCTTCAAATCCCACCTCACCAATACTCGACGGCATTGGGGCTGTCGGAGTTTCGGGTCGTTGGCCGTTTGCCGGGCAAATCGTGGGGCTACCTCTACTCAACTTAATAATAAGTTAACAGACTCTGGCTGTAGAAAATCTCAGTTCCAACTAATCCACTGAAATCCATGGGGGATAACTCAACGCTGAACAATTCTGGATGAAGTCGGATAGATTGTAACAGACTTAAAGTGTTAAATTCAAATCAAACTTTACAAAATTTGCACAACAAGGACACATCTTGATGGCTTCAAAAATCCTGGCAAGCGCCACTTCCGGTGATTTGGGATGTATTAAAATCTCAGAGTTTCTCGGTACGCTCCGTTCACGCAAACCTATGGTGGCGCTTTGCTTAGATAGTAAATGGGGTTCAAACTTCCAATCCTCGGACCCCAAGTCCAGGCCAGCTCAACTAATCTGTCCTCACAGAAATGTGCTGCTGCATGTTGTTTCTTTTGTTTCCTTTTGCTTTGAATATATTTTATTTTGCTCAAATTAAAATCGGAAGAAATCACATTCAGCAAATATTTTTTAGTGTGGGAAGGATATTCAAGGTCGAGAAGTCACATCTGGTCTGCCCCCCCCCCCATTGTCAAACATCTTCTTACGCCGCTGCCCCTGCCCCGCAACTGGAAAAAAGGCCGTGGTCGTCTCGACTTGAACCAATTGGATGAAAACTGGGACGTTAAACCTCATCTAACCTAACCCATCTGGCGCCACCACTGATTCCCGTTTTTTCTTCGAGTTGCCGACGGACTCAGTCACTCGTCCAATTACACCGACGGCCGTTGATACGGCCGTATACGGCCGTCACATGCATAACCAATTTGCCGACGGGGCTTCAACTTGAATGGGCCAATTAGATGAAGAGTTGAAAATCGAAATAGCGGATAACAGACTGGCCACGCTCTCCCGTTTTCTCTTTCTCTCTTATACTTTCATTCTCCGTCTTCCTTTTTACTCCCTTCCTTTCCTTTCCCTTCTCTCCCTTTTTCCTCCTTTCCTCTTTTCCTCTTCTTTTCCTTTCCCTCTCCCCTTTTTGCCGACAGACCAAAAATTTGCCGACGGCGACCAAATATTGGGGTGGGGTGGGGTGGCACTTCCCACCCCTCCCGCTCGCTACGGCCCTGGTCTTAACTAGGTATGGTGGCATGTAAAAGAAATCTCCTCAGAAGTGGTAGGTCTAAATAATCCCAAGATCTCTACGAGACACTAACTAGGACAACCAGAAGGTCACGACGCTAACAGGGGTTTGGACTCTGCTCCTGCAACCCAGTTAAAAAATTCGCAACAATTGGAATGTTCCCGTCACTACCCGCCTTGTGGGGGTGCTACAACCCCAGAAATGTTCAAAGTGTCGTCCATCGGGAAAATTTTGCCGGCTGTGGGGAATAAATGCCTCTTCCTTTTGCAATTACCTGACTTTGTTAGAAAAAATCATTTATTTGGGGCTACAGAAATGTCGGGAACTTTTATGATCACTTGGCCTATACAGTTTTATTTAAAGGAAATCAGTGTCGGGTGAAAATATTGCATATGGGGGCATATTTTGTATTTTACTTTTATTTTGACAACAAACAATATCCAGAGCATATTCTCCATTGTTTGCGAGAATGCATTGATGCCCTCTGGGACATTCGCATTGTTATCCTGATTTGCCACCCCTCCCCCACTCCTCTTACAAAAGAATTGCCTAGCCCCCACAACACGCACTCTAAGGCCCGAGTTGCCTACGTAGAAGGCTGTACGGCATATTCCTTGTTCAGTCATATGAGCTGAGGAGCTGAGCAAACGAAGTCCGCTCCGTGGGGTATAAGGCCCGAGTTGATCATACTGCAAGTATATACTTTTTTAAACAGCAACCTATTGCTGCTGTATACCCGATTATCCTTAACTTCAAACTCAAAAAGTTTCATTAAGTTGCCATGTGATTTCATCAGCAAAATATATTAAAATCTACATTTCTTTATAATGCCAAACTCAGCTGCAGCACTGTGTAAAGTTTGATTACTGACTATAGGCCTACGCATGGCTCTCAGCAAACTTCCTTTATGAGATCAGGGAGTCGCTATTCGTCAAATAGCAACTCACCGACAAGACACTGTTCACATGCTTAACAGCTTAACAAGAAGAAGAACAGTAGTCAATTTTTCCACACAGAACAAACTAAACACTTCCAACCATTGAATTGTTTCACTGGAGCCTGTTATTTGATCTATAGAACCTCTGATGTAATCTATTTTCACTGCATTATCACAGTACCTTAAATATTTCATCATAACCAAAGGAGATGGTTTCGTGTTTGTATAGGATTGGTAGTTATTCAATTTAAAAACAAGCACCAGTAAAATCAATCACTGAGCCATACTACAGACTTTAACAACTGATGTTCCCAGGTCAATTTGGCTTCTTTTAGAAGCTTCAGAGCTCGCTGATATATGATGCCATACAATTTCAAATTTGCAAAAAATTCACACAGAAGGCAATTTGAATGTAAACTAAAAGAATCAATCCTTCCACAAGAGGTTTTTTACAATGAAGCACTTGCAAATAAAACGTTAACATTGTAGTGCCATGCATGATCAGGTGTGTACTCAGGGACTGAGCGCTGGAAGGGCAGGGGGTTGCATTTTCCCTTTATCAACGGTAATTTTAATCAAGTTTTTATATCATCAAAATGTTGATAATTCAACATTGTTGAGAGCCTGAGAGAAGCGCTCACAATCACACACGCATTACAAAGGTGCGTTCACACCAAAACCGAAATCTGCTGAGTTTTATGGGCGGGACGCGGAAATTTTAATCCCAGGACAAATAGGGGCAAATTTATTTCAATGAAAATTTAGAAAATCGCTCCATTCGTTCTGAGATAACAAATTTCGCTTCCCGCTTGCAAAACGCAGCAGATTTTGGTTTTGGTGTGAATGCACCTTAATTTTACGTTTATTCTGTTCCAATCTCTTATGCTGAGCACCAAGTAAGAAGGCTATCGATTCATTTTTGAAGTCTTTGGTGCAGTGTGACTCCTGCTGGATGCTATAGTCTAACCACAAGGCCAGCAGTTGGTCAGTTGTATTTTAACTTTATATTGGTATTCCTTTAGACTTTAACTTCACCTTTTACTATAAAACAAAACAAAACAACTGAAAAACTTTTAGATATTTGGGAAATTAGACTAATTTGATATGAAAACAAGTGATACATAGAACAAAGACATTTTCACGTCTGGAATAAGAAATGCATATGGCCAATTAGTACACTGAAAGCAATGCTATTTAAAACAGGCACTGTAGTATTGCTAACTACCTATGTGTAGTGAAAACAACTACGACAGAGGGTGCATACATGCAATTACTTTGCACTCTCTCAGCCCCCCCCCCCTGGCAAATTGGTCAACATTAGACATGAAGAGAAAGACAAAGGGCTCTGGTCTAAGCCTTCACCCACCCTTACATTGCCTGCATGGAAGAGTGGCTTGACTCCAGCAATTCCAGACGACTGTGTATCTTAAAATGTAAAACGAGTGGGAAGGCATTCAGCAACAAACACTGCATCATTTGAAAACTGTCTGTATGAATGCTACACAATAAAATGGTCGTTTTGCACAGGAACTTTTATTGTACGTAGACACGACTTGCATTCATTTCTCCAGGTCCTGCATGCAGTTATAGGGAGAAAAAACACAAACTTTTAACAGTAACCAAGGAAACCGCTTATCAACTATCTAAACAGTTTCAAATCAATGAATTTTCCATTCGTTATCTTTTCAACATATTCACACCAGTTATTTATAGCCTGCCCATGTGTTTGCCACACTGTTGCATTAACAAAGCAGAAAGTCACCCCTTTCCCCCACCTACACACAAAGAAAAAAAACAAGAAAAACTCAGATTAACAAATATTATGCGTATTGTGAAGTTATCATTGACTTATATTTTACAATGAAATAATCAAGTTAACTCTGGAGTTAAGTTCAGTTGCAGTATTCAATATTTCATCACCATCCATAGTAATCACATATTAAATACTGTTACCCTCGCTGTCATGTGAACACCCCCCCCCCCCGACCACATGGCCAACCATTCAGAATGCTGCATTAATGACTGGAGCTGGGTGTATCGCTTATTCAATTAATCTCAGAAAAGACAAGATGTGCAGATATTTACTCACCCAAACAATTTTATTTTAGAAATACGTTTTAGGAATACATCTGGAAGACATTGCCACAGCCAAGGCAAGAGAGATGTCAGAGAATGACTTATCCGGTATCGTATCTCATTTGCTACAATACACACAAGTTGGTAGAATATTTACAAAAAGGCAATCTATGGAGTTGGAAATCATTCTTATATCACTACTACATTTCAATGATTTCATACGGTAAAGGTCATTACGCCATCAAACCAAGGAGTTGCTTATAGCAGTTCTCTGATCAAAATGTCATTTCAACAATAAAGTAAATTTGTTTGTCTGTTTGTAGAATATTTAAGTACTTTAAAGAGGGAGGAGACAATAAATCACTAACAAATTTTCAATTTGCTGGAAAGGGGAGAAGCAGTGTCCAAATAACCTTTTTAGGTCCATCGACTAAAGTATCCTCATCTTTACCAAAGCTATTATTTGTGATCTGAAAGGTTCTATTTTGTATCATGGAAAGTCCTTCGCATGCGCAGCAAGCCGCGGGGAAATGTTTTGTAGGTGTGTAGCCAGACAAGGTACTGAAGGGGGGCAAGATAGCATCTGGAGAAGGGACGAAAACTTTTCCAGGGAGAACGAGATATGCCAAAATCCATTAATGCAGTGGTGATTTTTATCTTCTAGAGGGAGAAAAGTTTTCCAAGGGGTTTTGGCTCCCTGCTGCCCCCTTGGCAACAGGGTTGATACTTTGGCGTATTGTAACGGCATATTTTGGTAGGAGAATGGAACATTTTTAGCACGTCTCGGCAAGTCTCTCTGACCAATCAAAGCAAATAGATCATTAATGGATACCTTCAAGACGTAAATAAGATAGCCCGTTACCATGACGATAGGGGAGTGGGAGCTGCCTTCGAGCAAAACGCGTCTTTCGTCACAAGAAAAAGTTTGAGAAGAAAAATTACTTATCATGTTACAGACAAGGGCGTCTTGCAAAAGTCTTTTTGGGGGGCCGTGAGAACTGGTGACTGGGTGAAGGTATAACCCTTACTCCAAATCCAGATATGGATTGATATCTGGATATATCTGGTTAAATACAGCCTTTATATGGCCATATCAAGCCAGATGAACAGCCAGATTTAGATGCCTTGATACATTATATCAAGTTTTATATGACCATATCAAGCCAGATATAACTTGATACAATGCAATTCCAGCTATGCACATAAAGTTTTATATGGCCATATCAAGCCAGATATAAATTGATATGCTAGATATGCAAATGAGCATTTTGTTAGTTTGTTTTATTTTTTATTTGATTTGATTCTCGGATTATGCTTGTTACAAATTAAGACATGTTTTGGCTACAGCAATGTCTGGGAATTCCCAGACATTGTAGTTATTTAGTGGCTACACTTTTGTTTATACCGCAGTATACTAAGTGAACTTAGGCAAATGATTTGCATGTTTGGGTGGAGCTTGTATCTAAACCTACATTTTTCATGATTTAGGAAGTTGAAAGTAAAATATGCACTATGCAGTAAACAAAATTTACAGTCAAATACTTAATAAAGTTCAACATAAGAAGACCATATCACTGTGATTACATATAATACGAAATTTCAAGGCATTTTTCTGTTCACTGTTATGAAATAAGATGAATTTATGTACTTAAGTCAATTCAAGCCAATACTTACATTAAATTCTTCATGGAGCTCTTAAACATTTACTGCTGCTGGTATTCAGTGGTGTCAGTTAAGTCAAAGTTTGTCCCTTGGGGACGTTGTTACTCCTTCGGGGAGCAGAACTCCTTCGGGAGTATTGTTTGGTTTTCGCCCCTGGCTCTTCGCCAGAGAGTAAGGGGACTTTTGGAAAAAAAAAGCTGGTATTCAGTGTCGCAAGGACGTTTTTACTCCTTCGGGGAGCAGAACTCCTTCGGGAGTATTGTTTGGTTTTCGCCCCTGGCTCTTCGCCAGAGAGTCAGGGGACTTTTGGGAAAAAAAGTGTCGCAGGAGTATCCTTGATCACGACGGCGGAGCTTCCAGGTGGGACCTGTTCTATTCAGCCAATCTAGAACGGGACCACTGTCGGGTGGTATCAGTTAAGTCAAAGTTTGTCCCTTGGGGACGTTGTTACTCCTTCAGGGAGCAGAACTCCTTCCGGGGTATTGTTTGGTTTTCGCCCCTGGCTCTTCGCCAGAGAGTCGGGGACTTTTGGAAAAAAAGTGTTCAGTGTACTTAAAAGCTCTTGTTCAGCGTCTCCATGGGGAATGTGGACTTAAGTCCTAACTATGATTCATAACTAAAGCAGATATGGTCCGGATACAATTTAATCTGTGCCATATAAAGACTTGTTCCAGATAGAACTTTATCTGGCCATATCTGGTTTAGATCTGGTTCTGGTTTAGATCTGTGTTATATCTGCCCAACTTTTTATCTGATTTGATATAAATTCCATATCTGGTGCAGATATTGGCCATATATGGAAATATATTCTGCTCATATAAGGACCATATCTGGTCCAGATAAAATTTTATCTGTTTCATATAAAGACTTGATCCAGATAAAACTTTATCTGGCTATATATGGCTTAGATCTGGTTCTGGCGTAGATCTGGGTTATATCTGCCCAATTTGTTATCTGGCCTAGATATAAATCCCATATCTGCAGCAGATATGGGCCAGATATGAATTCCATATCTGGCCCATATATGGAATTTCATATCTGGCCCATATATGGAATTTCATATCTGGGCCATATCTGGATTTCGAGTAAGGGAAGAGTCGTCGTGTGCAAAATAATTTTGGAGGGGGAAGGTGAAAAGTAGCAAAACCTAAGGCAAAGTGCTACATTTTCGAAAACAGTTAACTTCTCATATTAACTTGGCATGTGACGGGTTTTCAAACGCATTACAAAATCATATAAAAACCTTGACGAAATTCTGGGGGTCTGGGCCCCCGGGCCCTAATTGGCACGACGCCTCTGGTAACATAACTCGCGCCCTGAAAGATACATTGCTCTTTCGACCCCTGTCTGGCCACCAGCATATATACAAATGGTGATATTGTATGTTCCTTAACAAAAAATGTACGTTCCTTATATACCGTACATATTCATTATCCCACTACCTCATAGTTCCATCTCCCTCATTACGCAATGGATCCATTACCTCCACTAACTCCCTTATCCACCATCCCCATCCCACTACCTCAAATAGTGTTGGAACGATTACCGGTATTCACCATCGGTATCGACCGATATTCCCCATTTTCATCCTGCATCGGTTTCGGTAAAATTTACCTTAATTGCCGATATTACCTAACCGATATTTATCGTCCCATTTGTCATGAAAATGTACACTATTTGAGTATTTTGAGTGCAAGTACCAATACTTTACGTCATCAAAATGAAACGGCATTTCATTGTGGTGCCCCATAGCCTGTGGGTAGCAGAATGCTTATATCCCAAATATCGGTATCGGATCCGTCGGTATCGGCCGATATTGAGAACTGAAATATCGGTATCCGTAATGTCGGCTACTTGCAATATCGGTACAACACTAACCTCAAAGGTTCACCCCAGTTTACCTATATATCGATCATTCCAGTACATCTACACGAATCACCTCACTATGTCAAAGCAGGGAGTTGTCAAATAGCAACTCCCTGGTCAAAGATACATGCATCCATAGCACTATACGGTACCTCATAGATCTATCACTACACTGTACCTCGATATTTGGGGCGGATGACCCCTTTTCAGCATTAACGTTTCATTACTGGCCAACGGATTACGCCAACCTTATATAAGTAGTCTTCCTTTTCAAAAGTACCTTCGGTTGGATGCCGAAGGGCGAAAATCAAACTTTACCCTCGAAGAGGTTCTGCTCTCAAAAGGAGCTACGTCCCCAGAGGGGACACTATGACTGAACTGATCAAGGGACACTATGACTGAACTGATCAACCTCCTAACCTTCAGACCTCTACATCATCGATCTGTCATGCGTGGCTCCATTGTTAAACTGACTTAAAAGAACAGATACTGCACAAGATTTTAGCAAAATGGCCGAGTCTCTTGCAATCGGGTGGTTTTCGAACCCATCCGATTCTTTCATCTTTACCTCTGATATTTGATAAAACCATTATATCGCGTTTATGTAATGTCGATATGAAGACCGTATTGATATTATATGTCATTGCTTAGTTCCTCGCTAAAATAACCTTTCACCACATTGCTAACCTGTTATTTGTTACATTCTCATGGTTAACCTTTTCAGAAGCCTATGCCTCATACATTTAAATTATATACGGTAACTGGTCTTAAGCATATGGCAAAGGGGGTATGATGTAATGCACTATATGCCCCCTCGTGAAACTTACCATACCCCCATCTAGCACGGTCATTGCCCCAACAACAAATTCCCATAATGAATCTATGCACTTGGTCCTTAAAACATAAATCCCCTCCCAAAACTGGCACGCCCCTCCCACTAAATGTAAGCCCTTCCCCTTTATAATTCCAGGGTTGGAACAATCGCAAGATTGAGATTATCTCTTCTTCTAGGAACTGTCACAATCTCTGACGTCACAATTTCTCATTCACTAGGTCAAACCTCATAACTGTATTTATCTTCCTATGGAACTATCGTTGGTCCAATAATTGGACCAATATAATGGATCAATAATTGCCTACCTGTGGTATTTTTTTTTTTCGGTTTTACTGTAAGCGACTGGTCTTCGAAGGACCCCAAAAATCATTATATCACATTGCAAAGTGCATTGCATTATAACTTCATGATGATAGAAACATCCTGTGCTGACGGTGGGCAATCGTTAAGTAGGGTTGTTGAACCCACAGCAGTATCAACCTGATATCACTTATGAACAGTGGCGGATTTAACAGTGTCACCAGCTGCTGACAGGGCCCCCACAAATTTTGGAAAATTGGGCCCCTTTTTGTGTCGAGTCGCCTCTACAGTCTAAAAGCGTTTTTTATCCCTTTGTGCGCCCACATGACAATTTTTGTTGTGAGAATTCAGAAAATTATATCTCGATTTAGGTTAACCCCACAACCATGGTTTATAGCTTATTTTGTTGAAGACAGAATATTCTGTTCATTTATGCAAACTTTGAGGGGGGTCTACAGACAAAAATGCCGAAAATTTAGCTTAAAATTTAAAATTTTCGCATATTGGAAAAAAATCTTGAAAAAATCCTGACTCCCCTCCTCCCGACTACTTTGTAAATGTTTTTGTTCATGTTCTGCAAGGAAACACATCAAATAATACACATACTCCTTAAGACCACCACTGCTTATGAAGCTTAACAGAAGTATTTAAGCTTAAGTAAAATTTGACCTGTTACAGAAGTGTACTTCCTCTAAGCTCTCTGCTGAAATTTGCATTGAAATCCGAATGTGGTACTCAAGGTATTAGTAGATGCAGTTGTCACATTATCAACACAAAGTGAACTTGAAGCAAGCACAAGTGACTTCACAACTTTACAATAATACTCAGTCTTTTGCTTTTCCTCAAACTTAACAATTAATTTTCTCGTCCATAATATCTCTTCTTATCGTAATGTGAATGCAGTGAATGCATGAGAGGCATGGGCATGTTACAAAGTTCCATGGGCGTAAATCCCGGGGGATGGGGGATATATCCCCCCTCAACATTTGACTAGGGGGGGTGGCCCATGTAATCATCCCCCCCCCCCCAATGTTTCAGTCTACAGATACGTGTATAATGGAAAGTATATTTTATTCTTCATTTTCGTAAGAAATTTTTTCAATCTCGCTTCACTTTCTATCACAAATGTTTCTCAGACTATCAGAATTTTAGCAAATCGTTGGCAATCTATCAAAATTTTCGCGCGCTCCGCGCGCTTCCAACCTTACGTCAGTGTCACTCATATTATCAATATCTTATAGCAACTTTCGGAGAAGCACAGCGGCAAAAAGTTGAAAGTTAAAGAATTAATAGGTAAAAGACTGGCTTATGGCAGTGGCATGTAGGTTTGTTGGGCAATTGAAAGTGTCTCGATGTAGAGTCTGAATGCAGGTTTTGTAATGGAAATATTATTCGTCACTGTTTACACTCCATGTCATGACCATCATTAAGGTAATAATACACGAAACTGTTCTGATCAATACACTTTCCGAAGGACAGAGATACATCTCCAAACATCTGTGGGGACCTCGCATCAATATAGGATCTTTCAATCTAATATGTAGCATGATGTAGAAGGTTGAAAGTACGTATCTGCCGTTATACATTTTTCAAAAATTTGTACCAGAGCTTAACCAGTTCACGCTGAGCCATTATCGGTATAGATAGTGATTGTTAATACACTTATGACGAAAACAGCACTCTGTAACGCTCTTATTAGTCATTCACCCCGTTTGCTACACCGATCAGGGAGGTCTAATATCACCTTCCTGCACCTATACTCTCCCTTCCTCTCATTTTCCATTGCTGGCAGCTGTTCGTCCGGATTGAGTTCAAAAGTTGTAAAAATACGATAGTTGTAAAGTGTTCAGCGTCGTACTGTATATTATCATTTGGATGTCAGGTAGTATACGCATTGTCATCCCCCGCCCCAATTAATATGATTAATGCAGAGCTTCCATGAGGTCCTGTTCAGGTATCTGCTAGCCTTAGATGTCCTTTCATAATACAAAATGAAGGAAAGGACATATTTCGTAATAAGTCAAGAATGTTTCTGTGAACTCCACGCACATATTTTTGGGTAAAAACTTTCCCGAAATAGAAGGCAGTAAAATAGATAGAAGGGAGGGGCTTCAGGGGATTTGTTGACAACATATCTGCCTCTTAATAGACAACATTTTCTCCTCTTTCACCTTACCAAAAATTAGCATTCACTAAATTATGGACATTTTCGGCCATATATGATCAGTTCCAAAAACATCTCAAAGATAGCACCATTTTGCATCTAAAAGACCTTAAATCAATAAAAAAATTCTTAAAGGGGAGGGGGCACTCCTTCCTCAGGACGACACCTTTATGTAGTGACAAACGAACGATTAAAACTGCTGCATGCAAATGCAGGAACGCATGAAAAATAAAGGTGTAATTTACGAAGACTTGGGGGAACTGAGGTATTATTACGACATCATCTATGGTGCCCCCAATTACAAAAAATCTGAAGACGCCACTGATCTCAAGCCAACTTGCAGGTCTTATACTGATCTCCAAATTCAAGATCCAGTTGTCTGGGATGACCCTATATGTTGATCCCTGCCTTTTTGAGCTTAACAGGACATTGTTGCTCTTGTACAATTTCAATCCAGTGCAGCTTATCAAAGAGTTTTGTGCTCAGAATAGCATTTCCTAAATGTATGAATATACCAATAGCCTACCAAAGAACATTACCACTGAAATTAACCCCATAAAACAGTCTTCCTGGCACTTCTGAGACACTAAAACCCAGGAGCTTCCGGGGGCTTCGCCCCCTGGACTCCCACCGGGGCTTTGCCCCTGGACCCACCAGGGGCCCTAAGGCGGGCCCCTGGACCCCACCCGTCATCGGCTCGAGCTTCGCGCTGGCCGTGCACGCTTCGCGTGCACACTATCCATATTTGCGATAGTTCACTCCATCCCCCCCCCCCCCCAAAGTTGAAAAGAAATCTACGCCCTTGCAAAGTTCCAATTCGCAACAGAAAGTTCATATTCCTATCACCTTCAAAGTCAAAACGACACATTGAAAAACTAACAAAAAAAAAAAAAAAAAATCATTGCTCAACTGCTTGTTTTACGCCCCATTTAGGTCATAAACTTCATTTACTGATATCCTGAGAACTGCACGTAAAAACTGAGTGAAAATTTTACCAAAATGCTTACATTTAGTTCCTTTTCTCACATATTAACAGTATTTTTCTTAATCATTTCCTTTAAGTAATTCTTTTTGTCTTTGAAACAGACGTTTGCCTACCTCGTAAATTTTAATATCGAATTCTAGCGCCCTCATAACGTCTGGATCATTTTGTAGTGAAGCCTTCATTGCTTGTTTAGTTTCATCGTGGGATTCATTTTGGCTACTCGGTAACGTCCAGTTGATCGGACTTCTCTCACTCTTTTTATGCCACTTATTGTAATGAATATTACAACCCCTACCGTTAAAGGAATAATTATATGTATACGATATCATGGCGAGTGACGTTTGATATTCCTCAGTTAAACCAATCACTGAAAACCACTTATCCATGTTATCCAGAATAAAGTGCAATATCCTTTGCTTATCTCCTGTAGTTAACTTTTTAGCATACTACGTCTTTTCTTTGAACCAACACGGTACAAATCTCCCCCACGACCAACGGCAGATAGCAGGATCCACGAGTAACTGGTGGTAAAAATAGCTTCCCTGGTATATAGCCCATTCTTGTATCGTCAAACTTTGAACCGGAATAGGTCCACATAGCTGGTCTCCTGAATTTCCCATGCAGTAGAAATATGAAGATATGACACGATCAAGTGGGTCCCGTAGAAAAGTAAAATATGAACAGTTTCGTGCCATAAAATGACGGCACAATCCGAAATCGTAATCGCCCATGAATACATCTATGTCATAGTTTGAAAGCGATCCATTTTGAAGTTTAGCACTCACATCGAATACTTGTGTTTCACTTACTATCGCTGGTTTATGCTTTAAGACTTTTTTACTGTACATGTTATTTAAACATGACTTTATGGAGCTCCCTGCAGCTTTATTATGATGTAAGAAAATCATAGCGCCCTTGTGATAGTCCAAGGGTGTCAGGCCTTGTGTTCTTCCTATCAAAATGTAATTAGGAAGGGGGTTTCCCGGATGTACATATCGCCCAATAAGAGAAGGGCTAGGTTGAGATGTGACGTCTAATTGGTTAGGTCTTGCTTGACTCTCCGTTGAGTGGTGAAAACGATTTAGTCTGGATGAGACAAAAGAAATAAAATGCTAGAAAGTAGTAAGTAGCCTGCTGTAACGTTCTTTCAATTGCAGCTCTTGGAAAGAGGACGTAACGAATCCATTTGCCCGCTTAGCGGATATGTATTACTCCGGCGCCTACATTGGCTGCACTCGTAAAGATTGTGTACGTCAATAGAGGTACATATTCGACACCTGCTATGAAGGTAAACGAATCTATTGGCCAGCTGTAATATAGTAATAATGCATGGAATTAAAACCGTACAAGTTCATATGCCCGTAACATGTGTTTCCATTAAATAAGTAGGCCTGTATACTGACAAAGGGCAGCTGAGGAGTGGCGAGACTTAACTACTGGGGAATAGACGTGAAGGTAGTTATACCCGATGCCAAGGCATACTTGTCAATCCCCCCCGTACCCCTGCCTCAGGCCCGTAGCCAGACAAGGTGCTGAAGGGGGCGAAAAAGCTTCTAGGGAGGCGAAAAATTTTCCAGAGGGGGCGAAACATACTAAAATGCATTACGGCAATGCTAATTTTTGATCTTCGGGGGGATTTCCCAAGGGGGCTTCGCCCCCTTGGCCCCCTTGACTACGGGACTGCCCTTCCTCTTGCTGAAATTTGCGTTACGAAATCAATAAGCAAAGTAACTTTTTACATACAGGTTGAAAGCGCTCTGGCCTGCTGACGTAGTATTGTTTGGATGGAGTAATACAGATGATAAGCCCCTTCGGCTCGGACATGAGAGTAAGGTATGTTATGCGTAGCACAGGATTTAAAAGAAAATTACAGGGGGTCGTTCCCACAAAAACATTACTCGGAAGGAAAATCAAAATGTAACGAAGGCATATTTAAAAGACAAAGTTTCAGCGACAAAAGGGGGCTTTGGCACCCCTGACCCCCCTCCCACGCCTGTTGATGCCAAAATGCGGATGTCCCATGTTGGATGAAAAAAGCGAACTCTTAAGCTACGTACTGTACACAACGACACATAAGAGTATCAATTAGAAGTTGCTTAAATGAGTCTGTATTTGCGTGAATATCAACACATCGTTGTCTTCTAACGTATAGAGATATGGAAACCGGAAGATAGTATAATGAGATGTTAAGACGGAAAACATGTTCACGATGCGGCGCGTAGGTACGAGGGGGGCCTGGTGCCTGGGCCCCCAGATGTTTGCCAGCCCCCCCCCCCGAAATTGTGTGTGTCCTAATAAAATATGCAAGAATTTAGGACGGCAATCGATGCCGTGAACCCCCCCCCCCCTTGATACCTATAGGGCCCCCTAAAAAATTTATCCTAGCTACGCCCCTGTCACGATGTAAATGTTTCCACCAAATTAAATTAGCATTAAGTAAGTGAAAAAGGAACTATTTCTACTTAGGTTTCACTCTCATTTTTGAATTGCAGACTTTAAAGTTGAGCAGAGGCGTAAATCACACATTGCAACAAGATTTCAACTCCTAGGCTCCGTAACCAAAGCATTTGGAGGCCAGGCTCCCCTGCCCCTTGGCATGCTTCCCTGCTCAGCGGAAAATTCTATTAAAAATTATGCTTAATTTCCATTTAACCAAGACTCAGCGCCCCCCCCCCCCTCCCCGAGCTTGATTTGCCCCATTCTCTCAAAGTCTGGCAGGGGCGCAAATCTCTGTTTGAGGTGGGGAGGGGGAAAAATGCGTATGATGTACGCGTGAACATGAAACTGTGCACGCGTATGCACCGCGAGCGCAAAGCGCGAAGCCCAAAATGGGAGGGTACCAGGGGCAAAGCCTCGTTGGGGGTTCAGGGGGCCAAGCCCCCGGAAACTCCTGGGTTTAAGTATTTCAGACGCCTCAGGAAAACGGTTCCGAAGGGAAATTTTCCAGTGTAATGCTCCTGGGTTTGTACATTTAGACTTGTAGAAAGGGCTAGTGACTATCACGTGACTAGTTTTTGTTAGCTTGTGCTTTCGTCTAGAAATTGTCAGTCATGCATAATGGCTCAGCCTTTGATGTAAATTAATTTCATACGGCTTCGATCCATTGGCATCTAATACGATTTCCGTTGTATAACTGTATTTGTTGTCAGCAAAGGAATGTCAAAAGTTAAATTAGTTTTATCAATAAAATTAACTATTTTGCCCGAATTGGAAGGGCATGTGCCCCTGCCCCCCGCCTCGTACGCTTATGGCTTTATACACATAGGTCTGATATAAACTAATCTATAACCGTTAGCTTTTACTTACCGTGCAATACACAGAGAAGACTGCGATTGGTCTACGATGGCCTGGTTATTCTTACTAGATCTTGGTTCTAATAAATCGAAGATATAGTTACAGATGAATACGGTAACAATCCAAAGTATCATTGAGACTAGTTTCTGCCTTCGACGAATGGTTAAAAAATGTTCCATGCTCCTGAAAATGTTCTCTTCGGCTATTCTATAACGAATGAAATTTAGCTAGGTCCGATCCTGGAAGAATAATGCTGGATTTATGTAACTGGTATGATGTGATCAGCCTTACGTTACGTTACACGCTTTACGCTACCACGGTTGAGGAATAGCAACGAGTGTGTTTTGGTCAATAATATTAGGAAGACTGCCACCCTTTTTGTATTTTATTTATACTTCGAAGTGAATAAAGCTATTTATAATAATTTAATAATTGCCTTTCAGCTTTGCATCCTTATCACACACAAAATACGGTAAGTCAGTCCCCGAGAAGTCCTTTTTCAAGTGGTTTCCTTCACATCTGTATAGATCAGTGGATTGTTCATTTATCCTTTACACTTTCAAATTACAAAACCCTAGCTTTTCCTTTCCCAAAATATTATTCAAAACAGCCCTCAAATTTTCGTTCGACCATAGTTCACATAAACCGCTCATCCTGGGTTTTGTAAAATGGCGGGCCAAAACCTGGACAAAATTCCAGGATGCAGTGAATTGCACTAAGTTGAGCCCCAGTGACGTACCTAGGATAGAGGGCGAATCCTTCCCTTTTCACTCCCGACATGGGGTCGCCCTACGGAAATGGTCTTAGCGAAGGAGTGGCATTTAAATACTAGTCAGATAAGGTGCAAAATGGTGTTATCTTTCAGTGAAAAAAGTTTTGAATTGATTCTATGTTTAGAAATTCTCGTAGTGTAGTGAATATTTTTTATTTCTTGGCTGGCTTAAAGGAAAGAGTATATTCTTGGGGGAGCGTGTGACAGCCTCACCCTTTAAGATTTTTTTGTTTATGGTGGTATGTTAAGATGAAAAATGGTGCTACCTTTGTTAAAACTTTGAACTGATTGTAAAGTCCAAAATTTTCATTATTGAGTGAATTTCCAATTTATTTTGGCCGGATGCTAAGGGGAAGGAGGTGTCACCTAACTCTGAGAAACGTTTGCATGTGTATGATTACTTAAATTCAAAATGGCGCCATCTGAAAAGATAGCACTTAACAGCTTCGCTGAACTTATTGTATGTTTAGAAACTTCTTGTTATTTAGTGATTTTCTTCGGTTATTCCATGGCATGGCTCCAAGGCCACCATTCGTTGTCGCGTAGAGTAGGCCTATCAAGAAAATGTCAAAAATGCCTCCCACATTACGGGAAACGGTACTCAGTTCCTAGGCGCTGTAACTTGCATCTATTACGTAAGTACTCATATTCGTACTCGAGGCATTGTACTCGTACTCGTACTTGAGGCATCTTACTCGTACTCGTACTTGAGGCATTGTACTCATAATCGGGAGTTTGAGTACACTGCAAGTCTGCTACTTCTGTTAACAGCTAGGGCAATCTCATCCTCACTGCCTGTCACATTTGGTGTACCCCAAGGGTCAATCTTAGGCCCTTTGCTGTTTGTTTTGTTTATAAATGACATGGGTAAAATTATTAATTATTGTTCCGCGGATATGTATGTAGATGACACGACAGTTCACCTGAAGGGAAAGTCTATAGAAGTTTTAAATATTTAAATTAATGAGGATGTGACTTATATTAACACACGGTGTAAGAATAAAATGGTTAGAAACGGTTATACATGCAAAACTAATAGCATGTTGGTTAACGTGCGAAGCAGAGACGGACACTGTGGCACTGTGGCCGCCTTCCATTAGATGGCGCTATCTCAGAAATCATTATACACCCTATACAGTCTATACAGAGTTTCAGTCGTACTTTTCAAGTTGTCATAATAGGTTATATTATCCATACTTGAAAACGTTGGATTTTTTATTATCATTATTTTTTTGGATTCATCAAACACACAACAGTCTGTCTGAAGTAGGCTACATGTTAGCTGGCCTCGAGACAAAGGTTAAAATTCCATGTAGAGCAACAAATTGCGTATTTTTAGGGCCTCGGGTAAGATTAGCCTCGGCTAACCGAGTCACCCTCTGGAAACAAGGTTTAAATAAATGAAATAAATACATAAAATATAGTTGTTGAAGATACAGCAATGGAAAACGTATTAGACCTACGTGAAAAGACTGTTGGGGTCAGTATCGAGTGACTGATCGGCAGTACCTTGAAATAGGACTCTGTCTGCAAGCTCGTTTCCAGAATATTAGCTCTACTAAAAAGCATTAAACCAATTTTATTGATATTAATTAATACTTAATTACTTATACGCTGTTCGATAATGGTTATATCTTACCCATGCTGGGGGATAGGTTACTGTAGCTTAGTTTGGCCAGGGTATAAGCACTGCTGGTTTCAGTTTTCCAGAGTTTGACCCTTGATGACCTTTGACCTTGTTCACACACACAACAGGGTTCTCCCTCATAACATAGGGCACTCACATACAAAGTATGAAATATATCCTAGTTTCTTCTCGTGAATTTTATGTTTTCAAGATTTTCAGAGTTTGACCCTGTGACCTTTGACTTCCATGAGAGTTCTCCACCTCAGTTTACGGCATCCACATACCAAGTATGAAATGTACCTAAGTTTTCTACACTGAGATATTGTGTTCACAGGGTTTTCAGAATTTGACTCTCGATTACTCAAGATACCGGTATGACTTTTGACTTGACCAAGGTAATAGTTCTTCCTCTCACCACAGGTCACCTAAATACCAAGTATGAAGTGTATCTAAGCTCGGGCTATTAAAGGAAATTTGAAAATTTCCAGTACGTGTGGGGGGATTCTTGAAGAATTTACCCCTCCCCTTGTGAGCGAAATAAAGTAAATCGTCTTGGTGACTAACCGACGTCGGGGACTGCATACTTTACCATACACATAAAGGCTCTCTTACAAAAATGGAAAATTTCCCCGCCGAGGACCAAACTTCCCCACTGGGTCTATACCACCACCAACGATCATCCCATCTGGCGCCACCCCTGGCGTGTGCATCTAAAACTAAGGCGTTTGAACAGGTCTTGCATGCAGTAACGTAACTTTTTGCGACATTTGCCTGTTAAATATATCATAAAATGTAGTACCTCCGTGCAGTGGCTTAACTTTGGTTCAGGCTTCCCTGGGCAAGAATAAGATGGGTGCCCCCTGACCAAATGACATGTGCGCATGATGCAGCAGAGCGAATTAAGTTTTGAAAGCCACGTGCACTTACAAATGATACTTACCTTCTAATTAATTTTTATTTATGTTTTATGTAACTGATCATGTTAAAGATGACGGGTCGTCATATTCAATAGGAGAATATGCTTATGTTCGTATAGGCCTATAGTTCGAAAGTTGGGTGACTAGTTGCTAAAACATACTGTAATTATGATCAGACAGCTTGATGTCTTAATCTCAAGATTTCGATAGATAGTTATGGTCAAAAGTGTGATCTTATGCCAGGTCCTGGTAGGGAAAGGTTTCCACTTCCAAAAGTCCATTGCAAACAAAGTATCATCGTGGGTGCCAGACCCACCGGGTGCCCCCTCCCCCCAACTCGGGTGACCGGAGGTTCGCCCCCTAGAGCGCATAGCCTGTTACGCCGCCTCCGTGAATATATGGACATTTTCGAAGACGAGGTCTTTCGGCCGATGCAAGAAATAGCCTGCGCAGCGACTTTTAACTGTAAAAATATTTGTCAACGAGTGCACCTAAAGAAAGCACGACACATGAACTGTCGACCACATTGCGTAAGGAACACGGTTGATTACATCCTTTGAGATGAGACTTCGTATACCTCCCCAAGGCGCTAGTAATTGATACTAAAACATCAGTAGGCTAAGTAGATGAAATCGAGAAATGCTTTAAAATCATAGGCGTAGGAAGTTGTTCTCGAATGGGGGTTTGGTTAATTTGGCCTACCGTCCTGGGGGAAGGGTTCTTAGATGCAATTTGGTGCAACACAGTGGGGGGAGGAAGCATACTTCCGCCACACCACAACTTTTACTAGGGTCCCCCATGCTTCCTTAATTCTCCTATGCCAAAAATTCTGCTTAAAGCAACAATCAACATAACTGCCGAGATGATGTATATTGGTATGCATGAACTAATCGTGTTTTGATTTATACACATCATACTGAAAGTAACTCGTACGCCAAGCCACAACACTTGACGTAATACCTCCAATGACAAAATCTGTAATTTAATAATCGAAGCTGGGAGCTTCGATTGGCAATAGACGTGATAGTACCTCCACTTCAGCCGGCCAACAATTTGTTTGGAATCACCTTTTCTCGTTATCACGCAAGCCGGTTTGAAAGGAGAAAAGGCTTGACAATATCCCTTTTTATACCGGTTCTATTAAGGGTCAGTTCAACTTAGTGCCGAGAAATATTTACAAACAGAATTATAAAAAGAACAGCGTGATCATAACCAAGAAACACAAAAATCTTAACGGCCAACTGAGTATATCCGTTCAACAATTTAGAAGTTTCCGACATACCTACTTTATCAACAGATATTTCTTAGAAATGAAAAGCTAATGTCATTGTTCAGCCATGATCGGCCCATTGTCGACCGACGGCACCAAGTACATTCACTACCTTTATCATGTGGTTAGGTATACTGTATCAATTCTTATTTAAACACGCATCTAAATATTGACGAATTCCGGTCGCTTTGTTTGTACACAATCGGAAGTGTTTTGACCAAAAGTAATCAATTATTTACAGGGCAGTATAATACATGCCTTAAAAATTCTAGGAACAGAGATCTTGAATGCCAGTTTTCATCTTTGAGGAGATTACCGGAACAGTCCTTAAAAATCAGAGAGAAGTTTGCAGGTCGGTATTGTGTTTGCGGTCAGGTCTAGGTGTTGATCGGGTGTTTTTTGTCCGTGTCCGTCTCCTAGCACGTAAAAAAGCGCAGGTCGATCATGTCATCTGCTTTTTTAGGCGATTCTCATAGCAAATCGAGTGTTTTTTTCAGCCACTGAGTTTAGAACGGGACCACGCATGATAGACCCATGATGTAGAGGGTCTAGAGGTTGGTCAGGTCAGTCTAAGCTGTCCCAGTGGGGACGTAGCTCCTTTGGGGGAGCAGTACTCGTTCGGGAGTAAACATCTGGTTTTCGACCGTCGGTTCTTTGCCAGAGAGAAGAGGGAATTTTAGAAAAAGTAGCCTAGGTTAAATCATTATACAAGTGGCAAGGAGTTTCGAAAGAAGACTCATTATCTCGTGTGTTTGGGGCCAAATTGCCATCTGTACTCCGTAACAACACGCATGCCTCATGGTAAACACGATTAGTAATACGTCAGATCTTGGATTTCCATTAGGCCTACTGAACTTAAGACATAAAAGGTTACCTTTATAGCAGGTTTCGAACATGTACTCCTCTTTTGACGTACTTACTCTTACATCTACGAACAATGACAGACTCATCCAATTTGCTATATTTTTGAGCCCACTTTGATTTTACCTCTCGACTGTTGATTGGTTTCAAGATATGAATATTCATATTGCACTACGAAGATTCATGCTGTAACGTTCACTTTTACACAGTCAAGTCAATGGGACTTCATTGTGTGAGTTGCGGGAGAAATCACACACACTAAAACTCCATTGACGTTGGTCGTCTGAGACAGCATGGTAATCAGACTTGCTTTAGTCGATTTTTCGTTGAATATTTATAATTTGTGTTTGTTGTGATCGTATATTGAAAAGCTAAAAGCGTACAGTGTTGCGCAGTTTTACGCGGAAGAATTCTTGCGAAAGTTCGCCGACGTTGGTATTACGAGTGCGCCCAATACAGGTGCAGGAGTGATGCACGTCCACCAAGCGGGCAACATGAAAGGCGGATATATAACTACATTGGATATATAACTACAAATTGATAACACAAGTAGTCGCTCAACATCCACACTAGGCCTTTTTGAAAATTTCTCATGAAATTATGCAATTTGATGACTCTTCCAACGTAAATCACAAACATTAAAATGGCAGCAACTATGTCCCGTTTAGAACAGAGTAAGCAACTTTTCAGTCACAGCTCCAGTGATGGCGCCAGGATTTGATGATTGGGGCATCACAAAAGATGGTCCCACCCAGATAAGCCAGAAAGTCGGTGTAAGCGTGTATATCCGTATTAACCATAGCTTGCAACCAGGGTGGACATTTCCTTTGTCGCCTAGCGTGTAGGTGCCGTCCCGAAGGAGGGTTCTAACGGCCGAGGGGACCTTTTGATAAATTTTTGCTCGTCAAAGGAGGCTGATTTGCAAGATGTTGATATCTTTGCTGCTAATTGTTTGTCATTGTCCGATATTATAAAACATCACATTTCTGTATTTACGTTCCAGCCATTCAATAACTTATTACCAAATTCTTTTATTAACCTTTTCAGTTTCTGCAGTCATTGTAACGACACTAGAAAAGGCTTTCGATTATGTAATCTCATTGTGTGAACTTTCCATCTGTCAACGTCACATCAGATTTTTGGGGCCTCTCACCTGGAATACACTCCCGAAGAAATAAGAAACTCTCCCACCCTTCCTACATTTAAACGACGTCACAAATTGTACCTACTTACCCATTATAAATAAGTATCCACATATTAACTGTCTCTAGCCTTGATGTCCTCTGTTATCTGGTAACTGATTTTTGTTTTTGTTTTTAATAGTTTATTCTTACTCTTGTTTTGCATGCATTGTTTACTATATGCCTTATGTGATTATTTTGACCTCATTATGTATTGTTCAAAGGGGATTCGCCATCTACAAGCTTTAAGTAGCATTCTGTGTAATCTCCTCGGTTGTTTCTTTTTTTTCGACCAGTGATTCTTGTAATGTATTATATTCTAAGAACGGCCGAAATAAAGTTGAATTGCATTGATTCGAATTGAAAATCTTTGGCAAAGTTTCAAACTGATCATATGTTGAAAATTTCCCAAACTGTTCTTGCTTTCTTGTAAGGAAAAGGTGTGATGTCAAAGTGCAGGGTCGTTGCCTGGCCTTCTACACCTCCAAAGTTACATCTAAACACTTTTTAAGATTTTATTGTGTAGAAACCGAGACTTCAAGAGGGAAAGAAGTTAAACTTGACATATTTATTCAGTAAAACTACGTGACTTCGTCATGGGCGTGGATCAAGGGGGGATGGGGGACGCGTCCCCCTCACTGTTTTGGAAGGGGGGACATCTCCAAAAAGTCCCCCCACTTTTTCAAAATAATGAAAACTAAAACTGTGATGAATTGTAATATAACATAGATTACGAATTGACACTACATTTTAAAAGCTAAATTGCGCCAAATATGGCACCATTTGCCATAAAGACACCTTCTAATTTCATTTTTTTTAAAAAGGGGGGGGGGGAACACCCCTCCCCTTAGGCCCTTCCCCCAGGACGGCGATTCGCAAGTGGTGAAAAGTCCCCCCCCCCCACACACACACACACACACTTTTGGAGATAGATCCACGCCACTGGACTTCGTATAAGAGAAAGAAAACAGAACTAAAAGCTCATTAAAATCAGGATGAAATTTAAGGTTATCATATGGTATACTTTATATAGGTGTGCTGTGCCGGACACGGCGTGAGAAACAATACTAAAAGTCTTCAACGAATAGGCTTCAACTGTGTTGTGTGCATCATGCATGAGGAAGGAGGTTCATTCGTTAGTGCGAGTTACCCCCTCATAAGCGGAGAGTCCGGTGAGGTCGCAGACGGGTTCTTATCTTCGAAAAGTGGAACCTGATATATGCGATTTCCCAGGTTCAAAGATTCCAACCGCCCCAGTTAAATCAGTGGCGCCGGCACGAGGGGGCATGGGGTGCGTGCCCCCAATCGATTTCAGAATTTTTTTTGGAAAATTTTAAGATGATCTCAAAAGGCGTTTAAGCTATAGATTTCTGTAGGGGGTATGGTGAGGTGTGTTTTCTAACAGATTGGTGGATCTGTGGTAATCATTTTCTATCACAAATGGTTCTCAAACTACCAGAATTATCCCAAATCTTTCGCAAACTATCAAAATTTTCGCGCGCTCCGCGCGCTCCAAACCTTACCTCAGTAATATCCTTATTGTCAATAATTTCCGGTAGTAACTCCCGCAGAAGCACAGTAACAAAAGTTGAAGGCTGTTTACGAATTGTCAGGAAAAGGATTGGCTTTGTGATTGGCATATAGGTTTGTTGAGGAGTTGATAGTGTCTCGATGCAGAGACAGAGGATCATGAATGCAGGTTTGGTCATGGTAATCTTATTTAATGAAAAATTTCGGCGCGCTTCGCGCGCATTCGTCACGGTTTGCACCCCATCTTGTGACCATTATTAAGGTTATAATACATGCAACTATTCTGATAACAACGCTTTTCCGAGAAACATAAGTACATCTCCATCCTCTTTAGACCTATGGGATCTTTCAGTCTAATTTGTAACATGATGTGGAAGGTTGAAAGTACGTATTTGCCGTCATCCATTTATCAGATGCAGCCATTACCGGTATAAATGGTGATTGTTAATACACTTACCGACGAAAGAGCGTTTTGAAATGCGCTTTTTAGTCCTAAACCCCTTTTCCTATACCTGTCAGGGAGGTCTTATATCACCTCCCTGCACCTATACTCTCCCTCCCATTCCTCGTTGGAAGCTGTTTGTCTGGATTCTCTTTCAAACTTAGTAAACATACGATAGTTGTAAAGTGCTCGACATCATACTCTGCAGTATCATTTGGATGTCAGGTAATAAGCATCATGCCATTGCCCCTTTTTATATAATTAATCCAGAGCTTCCAGGAGGCCCTATACCGCTGTCTGCCAGCCTTAGATACCCTTTTACAATGTACAATGAAGCAAGGAAAATTTTCCTAATAGCCCAAGAATATTTTTGTGGATTCCACGCACGTATTTTTACGTAAAAACTTCTCCGAATAGAAGGCATTAATTAAAGTAGCCAAAGGGAGGCTTCAGGAGGTTTGTTGACAACGTACCCTTCTCTTAGACAACATACTCTCCTCTTTCACCTGACCAAAAATTGGAATTCACTAAACTATGGATATTTCCGGCCATAAATGATATTATCAGTTCCAAAAATACCCCAAATATATCCCCATTTTGCATCTAAGCAACCTTAAATTAACAAAAATTTCTCAAAGGGGAGGGGACACCCCCTCCCCTCAGACCCCGTCCCCAGGACGGCACCTTTTTGAAATGACAATGGAAGGATTATCAATGCTGTGAACTATCGCATGGAGGCATACTCTCCTCTTTCACCTAACCATACCGTACTCTCCTCTTTCACCTAACCAAAACTTAGAATTCACTAAATTATGGATATTTTCCAGCCATATATGATCACTTCCAAAAATATCCCAAAAATTGCACCATTTTGCATCTATATAAGCAACCTTAAATTAACAAAAATTTCTCAAAGGGGAGGGGAACCCCCTCCCCCAGGATGGCACCTTTTAGTGACAAAGGAAGGTTTCCACACTATTGTATACAATCGCAGGTACGCATAAACAGGTACAATTTACGCAGACTTGGGGGAAACTGAGGCGCCGCTGCCAGTTTGATCGGGACTGTCCCGATTTAGGCTATGCTGTTCCCATGTCCCGGTTTGCCTTGTGGTTGTCCCGGTTTCCACAAAAACATATATATTCGAAAAATGCAGCTATAAATGAGGAACAGCAGGGTAGCAGTATGTACAGTACTGTAAATAGCTTTTGCCTTTAGATATTGAACGAGAATCCAAACGAACAGCTTCCAATGGAAAATGACAACGAGAAGAGTAAAGGCATAAGAAAAGGCGTAGAGGATTTATAATCATGTTCATAATGCATATCCTCTGCAAATGCACTTCATGTCCTTTGAATAAGCTTCCGTGGTGAATAATATCCTTCATATCATGTAGGCGTACATCACGCTACAGATATTACTCATAATACAAGATTGGTACATAGTCGCCTGTTGACGGTTGCAAGCCTGAGGGTGGACTTGCCCCTTTTCTATTCGGAAAATAGTTCTCGAAAAATAATTCCATGCATTATCGTCCTAATAATGTCATCAGACATTGAGTGAAAACTGTGTTGGAGCGAGCCAAAATTTCGTTTATTGTTGTGTATCTGTAAAAACGACTTTTTGTGGGATTTTATTGAAGACAAAATAGGACTAAGGGTTAGAGCGCTCTGAGCGCGCGAATTTTTTAAATTTGCGAAGCATTTGCGAAAATTTGGATAGTTTGTGATAGGAATTGAAACGCAACAGCCTAGAAGAACTTTTTTCACTGTTAAAAAAGGGGATACGGACCCCTTGGACCCTGTATCCGCCCTGCCGCCAGAGAATTTAAAGGGGAATTTTCATCCTTAGTCAGGCCTCATTTGGAATACTGCTGTCAAGTTTGGCGTCCCTATCACCAGAAAGATGTTAATAATATTGAGAAGGTGCAGAGGCGAGTTACAAGGATGATACCTGAAATTTCTCATTTAAGTTATGAGGACAGGCTTTTTGAAACTAATCTTTTGTCCTTGGAAATGCGTAGACTTCGTGCAGATCTCATTGAGGTTTTTAAGATTGTCAATGGATTAGAGAAAATTGATGCTTGTATTTTTTTTTTTTTTGAACAACGCTCTGATTGTCGTACTCGTGGGCATCCTTTCAGGTTTTATAAACCCAACTGTAGGTTGGACATTAGGAAGTACTCATTTAGTCAACGTGTCATTTCTGAGTGGAATAACCTGCCTCTTGAAGCTGTCACTGCTGAAAGTGTTAATAGTTTTAAAAACAAAATTGATCCAATTTTGAAGAAAAGACAGGGGCTTTATATAAGCCAAAAGCGGCTGCCTGCCCCAGTGTTCAAGATCCCATCAGCCTCATTTGCCGATGGGAATCGGTGAGTTAACTCGGTGAGTTATCATCGCAGACAGTTCCAATTCTCCCAACTATGTAACTTCTAGCTCCTCCCATAACTGTATGAAGCTACTCCTTGTGCAGGAATAAACCTGTTTTGTTGCTTAAGGCCATGTCCTGGTGAGCATACAAGGCTATAAAACGTAATAAAAGCACTCTCTCTGCCGTGTGTGGAATGTGAGCTACTCTGCATCTTTCAAATTTTCAAACTTTGATGTCAATCAAAGAGCAGTCACCAACTGAGAATTTTCATACCCCTACACTAAAAGTATACTTTGGGGTGATGACTGTCTGTCTTTAAGTTCTCCAAGTCACGGTAAGGAAAGAGCCTTGCAATGGGAGGTGGTTGCACCCACTAGTCTCCTTGGTTCACCTCTGGTATATCCGACTGTATAAACGATCTGTTTCTATTTTAAAACATTTTTGCCCGCGAGCAATTTGTTTTCGCAATCCTGCCGTGATGAGTAATGGGTTGGACCTGGCAAACACCTAACAACTAGGCATTAGTGTCATCCGTAATTATGCCACACCCATACTGGACCTACCTACGGTATCATCATAAGTACAGGTCTTCTGTGAACAAGAAATTGCTCAATGACACTTCCCCGAAACCTTCTTACCTTAATTTAAGTTGAATAAATTGGACCTACGTCTTTAAAGTTAATATCCGCAATTTAACGTATGGAAAAGTGTATCTATAAATATGTATGACCCAATATCCCAAGCAAAGCTGTGTGCATGATGGGAGAGGTGGCGCTACATAAATCACAGTTTCACGTAGATATTGACACTATCCAGTCTGTACGTAAACTTTACGTACAGTACGTGGACTTCCCTGTGTGCACGCACTCCCCTTACGCATGGAGTGATAGTAACACTCATCATGGAGTAACTCCATGCTGTACACTATGTCCCACATATATGCAAGTATGCATATATTGAGTCAGTATGTGTGGGCCGTTGCACATATGGACAAGTGCATGGTATACTAGGTACGTGCTTACTATGCTACTACGTTCAAGGTATGGCCGGTGACGGGTGAATGAGTCAGTCACAGATTATTTAGCTTAACACAAAGAGACTCTGTGACTCTATTCTTCATGTAGCTCGGTTTGATTTCCACGTGAAAAACAATCGGAGTAGTCAATGGTGGAAGAGCATTAGTTTATTCACGAAGAAGCTCGAAGCATAATGACAGAGTACAAGTTAGTGGTTGTAGGAGGTAAAGTGGATTTCTTTTTTCGATTTTGTTGCCTACCCTGGCACCCGTTTGTAGACTAACAGTTACACATTATAACACTAAGTTTACGGGAGGAACCGCAGCCTAACCTAGGCTACGTTCACATCAGTGTAACTAGCCTAAGTGCACTAAGTTAGCCATCACGCTCAGTCAGGGCGACAGCCACAAAATTGCCTAGGCCTACATTTGGCCTGTTACCTCGACAAACTTTGTTATCTGTTTGCTTTCACAATTCACAGTCTGGTGAAAGAGATGTCAGACTCGTAGTGTATTGACTTTTGGACAGAGACCATGGGTTCATGCACTTGATCATAGTTCATACATTGATGTGTCATTGCCTGGGGATGTGAATTATTTTCTGGAACAGCTCAGGGCCAGGAATATAGCCTAGTAAAGATTCGAACTGGGGTTCAGGCCAATAGGATTGAACCAAAAAACTCCAGATGTAGCCTAAGGACGTACGGTAACTAGAGAGACTGGTGTAATGCACTTATCAATTGTAAGACGCACCTCTTGACCCCCGGGAGAGGTGCGTCAATGTCCACTATGTGCGTCGACATTCACGTCCGCCGACGCACCCCTGCGTCTTGCAATGGACGCACCTTTGCAAGACATTGACGTACATTGAACTGCATTTTTGACTGACCATTTCTTGACAATGACGGACCTCTGACTCACCTGAGCAACTAAAAATACCGTTTTATGAAAGTTAAAATATGTGCAAGAAATTTTTGCCAGTACACAAACATTCATCTGACACACATTACCGCGAAAGCATCTTCGAGTTCTATTAGTGAAGGCCGTCGGCATTCAATAAACATGCACTTATTACAGATCACAGTGTACAGCTGGCGTGCATGCAAACGATGTAGCTCCATTACAGCAGGGAGTTGCTATTACTCCCTGATTACAGCATGGAGCTGCACCTGTAACTAAACAAGATGATGCATTGCATACAAAGTGAAGTAAGCCATGGTGTGGTGCAGGTCTGCAATTCCCACATACCACAGTGTAGTAAACCTATTGGTCAAGGTAACCCTAACGTTGCATTATTTGATCTTTTTATACCTCGACTATAAAAAGACCAAACACATTGGGTACCCGAGCGCTGTTACTACACGGGTAGAAAATTACCCCCTGGGTAGCATTTTTCTATGTTTTCCTTTTGATCTTTGCGAAATAGCATGGTTATTCCAACTAACAATTTATTTAGACCTACCCTCATATCATTCACGATTATGTTGAAATGAAGTTGCTTTTGTCTGTTTCCGTAGCATGCTTTTGTTAAATTACACTTTTCACCAGAAACAAGTCCCACGATGCGTGTTTCTAACACATTGCATCAAGCCGCCCCTGTACACAAACGGAACAACATAAGCCTGTGCAATAGCCTAGTTTATCTCTTTGATAAAGAAACGTCAAAAGACAGCTCATAAATAACTTGCACGCAGTGCGTGTGGATCGGAAACGTTCCCAAACTAATGCCCAGAAGTTAGCGCGAAAAACCTGCGCGGAATTTTACACAAGTTTATCCTTGCCGTGTAAACACATACAAAATGTATATATGGCGCGTGGCTCGACTTTCGATCTTGGTAGATTTCATGTTTGTCAAGTTATCACTAAAATTAACATGACATGGTTTCTTTATCTAAAGAATTAAATTTTGGTGATACAGTTATGTCTACACGAGATATGCACATATTTTAACCACAGTAATATTCTTTCCTTTCGAATCAATCGCTAATACTTCGTATTTTTGGTGGAGAAACTTTTTCTGAAGCAAACTTCACTCCATCAGATTTAAGATCGAACACATTCTCCCACGGTGTATTTTACACTGTGTGCACGAAAAAAATAATAATCTTTTCTGTTACTTCTATCCTGTTACTACTTTAATACTAAAATGATTCCTATCTTTATAATGCTCATAATTTTTTATTGCTATTCAAACTATTTGCAAAAATTTTACGTCCAAAATTTTCTAAATATATGGCAAAACAGAGCAAAATATTTTCCCCATATTTTCCGTATCCCCCATATGCTAAAAGTGGAATGTGCCGAAGTGACGTCATGCTCCAGCGCACACATATCGAACACCCAGGCAACGAAGGAACGAACGAACGTTTGTACATATGTGGACAGTGTCTGCCGTATTTTACCGTACATTTTTAACGGTACCGTGCGGGTGAAATCTCGGCCGGGAGATGCATTAGAAAGATTTTTACTGTCATTATCTAGAAGGTACAGGTAGTTGATTTTTCAAAAGCGTACCAAGAAAGCAGTTTATGAGAAGTTTGAGCACATGGTTGGGGCACATTAATACAGTTCAGAAGTTGCAGTGACAAAATTATTGTTTGGTTTCGCGGATGCACACGTTGCGGCGCACTGGACAGAAAGAATGGTAGAACTTGTTTAAAATTCGTACTAAGGGCGCTAAAGTATGGTCAAATGATAAATTACTCACGATGTTAAGAACCAACAGCACATTGTAGCTATAGAAAAACGTGACGTATTGTTTTCGTCAAATCGATTCGCTCAGAGATAAGGGGCAATGGGTGAGTCATGAATTGTAGGCCTACAGTATGTGCATACCACGCACCGAAGTAAGATTTTGCAAGGTTTTCAAAGTATAAATGATCGTTAACTTACGTTACAAGGAATTTTAAAAAAGCCTGCATATATATATATATATCGGCCCGAGCATCTTACATAGGCCTATCGATATTTTTGACCGATATCGTAACATATCGTAACAACCCCAGTCAAAATCTAGTAACATTAAAAGTCAAGCCAATTTAAGTATATCTATCTGGTATTGTTTTACTGATCGCAAAGACCATTCACAGCCGTTTTTCTAAAAATGTAAAATTTTTCTCACAGCAAGAAAAAAGATATGAGAGCTAGCTGTCCCTGGAAAGGACTCCGTTTATAACCTCGTGGGACCTCAGGCCTATGTTGGTTGATCTTGGCTGGGCATGTTTCAGATATGTATTCAAAAATGTTTGTGCTATATGCTCGAAACTTTTACGTGACAATTTTACAGGCCTACGAGCGTACGTACTGTATTTGTAGTTCGATCATTGTTCTTGTGCCATTTATAGGTGGCAGAAAACTAGCCCGCTCGATCCATCCTTCATCGGCACCACTCTTTACAGTGTCCGATGTCAGCCACACTGCAGTCCGCCATGGCCCTCTGGATTCAATTTACAAGTGTTGTTTTCTTAGTGGGATCGTAGGCCCACATAAATACTGTATATGAGTACAGTGGGTACAACCATGGAAGTACTACCTCCGAGGTAGTACTTCCATGGTACAACAAACGTGCATCCAGAATCGAAGAGGAATGTTGTTAGGATCGCTCGTAGAATACCAAATGAATATCGTAGTCATCTGTTGTCATATTTTTGCGTAAGTCTGTTCTTTATTGTTAAAAGCACCGCGGCGGATTGATTGTGCATGGTGTTAGGCTACTTTGATGTGTGTCCGTTTCCCGCAAAAAATAAAAGGTGCAGAAAAGTTGTTTATAGCCGAATTAGCGTAGCTGCCATTGGACTCAGTACACTAGCTGATAGGACCCGTTCTGCTAAATTCTGAAAGCAAGAACGGACATTGACGCACCTATACGCACCCTGCGGTGGTTCTGTGACACACCAAAGCTGTACTTTGACGGACCCCTTCGTCGCCAAAGTCGTGGACATGACACACCCGTGACGCACCTTCCCCGGGGGTCAAGAGGTGCGTCTTACAGTTGATAAGTGCATAATACCGCACTGGGTTTGATGTTCATGTTGGCAAGTGCCAAATTTTTGTTGGACATGAGGTTACACAGGACCCACAAGTTTGTGGTAGATTTGGCTATGCACCATTTTGAAGGTCAAGATGACAGTTTGATGTAGATTGTAGTTTGATCCTACTAACCCAGTAATGATCCTGTGTGGCCATGGTCACATCCCAGGATGGAATGTTCATGTGCCTTTTGTCTCAAAGGTTAATAACAGTTATCTCCTTCTTTGTTGTTCACCAGCTGGTGGTGTTGGGAAGAGTGCACTCACCATCCAACTCATACAGAATCAGTAAGTATTTGTATAGCTTACTGTAAATCTTCATTTTGCATATATTTAACTAGAGATAGGCCGTGCATTGTATTGTCCACCTGTGTCAGGATTTTGACTGGAAATATCACCTCACATCCAGGGTGCATTCCATGCAAAGCCGACGCGGAAGTTACACTGAGGTGTCGGCGTTCATACGCCAACAAAACCAAAGGTGTGGTTTATACCACACAGTATTACATACATAAGTATTAAACGTTGCCTGCTGTACCATGATCATTCATCATAGTTGAAGCAAAAAGTTACACACAGATTTCCTATTTAAGCAGGAAATAATCATATTGTGTGTGGGACTTAAGTGGAAACAAACTGCAATGTCCAGCAAATTTTATAAGTTCTGCGGTTTTGACTTAGAGCTAGTCTGCAGTACAAAATGTATGGCCAATAGGTAAGTTGTTACGGCAGCTTCAGTGAATCCTCAATCCTCATGCCTCTATGGTAAGTTGTACACCAACTTGAGTGAATTTTCATGCCGCTTAGCCAAGTGTTTTGCTTCTTCTACCCCAAAGATGCACCCTGGCCTCATGTACAAGGGCAAATGTGTTACTCTGTCTTCTGCCCTCACTGTTTTTGGCTCATTCTGCAGAATACATCACCATCCAAACCAACAAAGTACAGGTCAGCATGACAAAATTATTGCAAACATTCTTCCGTTTGTCGCCCTGGATAGCGAACATAGCAGGTGTCCATTTAAACAACAAAATATTATCAAAGTTCTAGGTAAAATGCCCACAGAATTAGGTTACTCTGTCCAGGTCACCCCTTACTGCAGAAATGTGTGGCTTTTGTGTAGAGGGTCAAAACCTAATACATGACCAGCAGTTTATAGCCTATTGCATTCAAACTTAATCTCAAATACAGTAACTTTAAGCTGTTGTTTCTTCGTTTCAGTCATAGTTTGAACTACACGGGGTCTAAACATATGTGTTGCATATGGCACTTACTGAACAGTGACAGAACACAATGACAGAAATCCTTTCCATTTTCTCAAAATATGGCAAAAGTTTTACAACTACTGCAGAGATGCCAACCCTCCCTGATTCTCAGGGAGGCTCCCTAAAATTTCATGGATTTCTGTCCATTCCGACTAACAAATATGACAACCTCCCTGATTCAAGAAGGACTTTCCCCTATTAAGTTGCATGTAATTCTAAAAACCTCCCTGATTTCTGTGTGAAACCTCCCTGATTTCTGGATGTAAATGTTGGCATCTCTGCTACTGTACTCTGTCTGTTGTCCTCCCTCATAGATGTGTCTATTAAGTTTCCAAACGAACACCCAAAATTTGTCATAAGTTATAAAAATAAGGTGTTTCTAAAGTGTAAATGATGTCGTGACAATATATGTTTGTTTATTCTCAAAAACATAAATTCTGTAAATTGCCATTGAGAAGCATACTACAGCAAGGTTAATGAGTTGGGCTAAATTTAGATACTAAAATGAGGGAAATACAGGTCTTTATTGTTTTCTAGGCACATACTTATATGTGTTATCTTCCCTTTGCATCTCATCATTTTTGTATTCCTGGATATTTTGTTGTACGATACTTACACTTGGGGGGGGGGGGGCTGGTTTGGTTTAGATGCAAGTGGCTCAGATTGATATTTTGCTCAGTCTTTTTTTTTTTTTTTTGTTGTGGTCAATTTTTAGAAGTATTTAACATTTAGTTCATAGTATGGGGGGGGGGGGCTGGTTTGGTTTAGACACAAGTGGCACAGATTGATATTTTGCTCAGTCTTTTTGGTCAGTTTTTAGAATTATTTTACATAATTTAGTTCATATCTGTGAGGCAGGGAGTCAGATACGGTTCAGAAGACAGCCTGATCACAGTACTGGTACTTCATACATGTTTACTTCTGTCACCGGTTTTACTACAGTATATCACATACACCAAGTATGATCTGTCAGATTACATGACCCTGCAGCTACTTAACATTAAACACACGTATCTGTAACCTTAAGTCATATTTGTTAGCCCATAAACAGCCTATTTTGGTTGCTTTTCATTCATCAGATAGTGTTTGCTATCACTCTGTGCTGCCACAGGTCTGTTTCCTTTAAAAAACAATTAGGTAATAAGTTTAGTAATAAAAAATTTGTCTTTTGATTTTTAAAGCGGCACATTGAGTTGGTTCATGAAATTCACCAAATTTTGCCAAACGTGTTAAGTTTTCTTGACATAATAATGGCGAATGTTCAAACAATCCCCACATCTTGCATACAAATAAATGTTTCATAAGTGAGTATATTAACAATTCAATTCGGTTTTCAAAAATTCGTGACCAGACACTTTTTCAAATTATGCACACAACCGTTACAAGCTAGGTTACCAGAAAATTCAAAATTTTAGCCTTATGCACAACTATTGGATGTGAAACCTGACAAATTATGCTAATACAGTAGCAATCATTGTTATGTGGTAGTACCCTTCAACACCGTCGTTAAATTATCGATATCAACTCAATATGCCCCTTTAAACGCTGAAACCGTTTGGCAACTGCTTGTAGGTTGCTTTATATCAGCATGTACAGTATAAACCACTTCACTGAGAGGTGTACTCTTTCCAGACATATCAGGGTGGCAACAATCAGACCGATAGTTATCGGTCTGATCGTTGCCACCCTGATATGTCTGGAGAAAATACACCCTCAGAAAAGTGGTTTATAGTGTACTTATATACTTGCAAAGTACAAACCATAATACTGATTGTTTATGTGTTTCAGCACTGGATTCTGGCCTGTTTTAGCATTTTATTTTTATTTTTGAAATTTTGAATGAACAAGGTAGCTTGGACTTACAAATCTTTGGCGTATAGTCAAAATTAATCATCTGGTTTGTAAAAGCTATCAAGGTGTAGTCATAGTTTGACAAAAATAGCCTATAATGATTATGGTAGGCCTATAAAAGAAAGATGCATTCTGTGTGAGTTGCTTGTAGGAAATTTTACACAGGCAGGATGGTTGTAGGAAACTAAGAAACAGTTGCCCTAGGACCATGGCTGGAAAAAAAGTTTATTTCCCAGGAAGGAAAACAAATTGCCTACAACTCCTTCCATATTTTCATACAGTACAAAAAAAAGATAAACTTCCAATTGCCAAAATTTCCCTCCAAATACCCAGTTTCCCAGGTATGAGCCTCTCAGCTTCCTAACTTTTTCCACCCAGGCCTACAGTAGGACTAAGAACTTCCTTTATATTATAGAAGATACTGGTGGCAATATCCTTTGATTCGTCTTGTGCTGGAAATGATCTATCATTCATTTCATTTTCCCAGAGAGGACAGGATGTACCTGATATTGGATGTGTGGAGTCTGTGGACACCTGTAGATTGTCCTCTAGTGGTCATTGTGTAATACTGTAGTAATGTTATTGTGTTTTTAACACTGTGTTGTTAATTTACTTGCCTTTCATACTTGTACTGTAGGGTTAAAGGTCGTGTGACATGAAAATATCATACAGTAGTTGGAAATTTGATGTAAAAAGCATTAAAAATCCAGAAAATAGCAACAATTCCCATTAAAATCCATCAATTATTGACCATTCAACAGGTAAATTTCTATTTCACACATGTATCATGAATAAACATGAGCTATATGCAAATATGTGACATCGAAAGAGGGACATACCATATATGGCGCATGTTAGCCTTTGTTTTTTTCAACCTTAATTTCAAGGACACTGGTAGCATTGTTATTGCCTAAGGGGTTTATTATAAAAGTTACATTTTTTTCCTTAAAAAATATTGATATCACTCACCAGACTGTAATCTGTATGATCAGTACTTAAGAGACAATCCACATCATTATTTTTGCATGGGCAATTCGTTTCTTCAGAAACCATCAAACTTTGAAGATGTATATTTTGAGAACGGTAAAAGATATTGAAATAATTCCAACGGATCTTTGATTGGAGGACCAAATTCTTTAACTGACAAGTAAAACAGCTCTTTTTGGTAGCATGTCACATGACCTTTAAGTTCTTCAAGTTAAGATTAAGCTTGCATTGGGACAAGCTACAGTACCCACTTAACTACTGTGAAATGTAGACAAATTTGATTTGTAAACCTTAGACCTTGTAGTACGTAAGAAAGGTACTAGTGGGGGAGAGGGAGAGAAGGAGGAGATGCCCTAAATCCTGTAAAAAACAACCAAAAAACTTAATTGGAAACTTCTACATCTAGATTTAGATCTTGGGAAACTATGGCATACTATTGGCATTCTGTACCGCATATATCTAAGTTTAATTGATTTGTCAGGCCCACACTTTAGTGGGTCCATCACTAAGAGTCATAGTCCAAGAGTTGGGTGCAAAATTGTCAGTCAGGCTGTAGGATCAGTTTTGTGCCAATCCCTGCCACAGTTTAGAGACTCTGAGATCTTAAGTAGTTTAGTTTACATGGTGCTGAAGTTAGTTACTATTTTGTTGTACCTGCTACGTAATGTCAGTGGTCATAAGTGCACCCTTAATTTTCTGACTTGGTAGCATTGAATTTTGTCAAAGTTATTAAACTTTCTTTCTTTAAAGAACATTACAGTTGATAGGGAATCAGCAATGGCAACTTGGCTAGTAAGTGCAACATTCAGCCATTTTTAAAGCGTTTTCACATCTTTCACTCTGCGTCCATTTAGCTTTGCATACAGCCACACGTACTAGCAGTAAAGGGAGACGGCCTGAGCCAGGATTCAGAAATAAGCCGTCATCTCACCTGTGTATGAAACACCTCCTGTAACTGTTACAGCAGGTGGGGTCCAGATGTTTGGAAAGGAGTTGTGTGATTCATCTGTTTCCAAATATTTATATGTTATATTCTGTTTTAGCACCTGGATGAGTTTAGTTGGTGCAGGAAGATGGTTGAGTTTTGAATTTACATCTCAGCTGAACACAATCAGATTTTTAACTGCAAAGTTCTTTTGGAACATTATTTTAGCCTACCAGATCTCCCCTTGCTCTCATGACCTACAGATAGGGTTGGGCGATGTGAAAAAATCTATAATGATATATCACGATAATATCGTCAAAATTTTTGCGATACAGTATATCGCCAAAACGGATAAACCTGTTGTAGACAAGGCTACTGTAAACGTGCCTGAAATAACCCTAAAAAAGGTTTGGCAGCTAATTTTCTGAATCAGGACGAAATCCATGAACGAAATATGAAATTATAAACACGCTTTTATCTTTAAAATTTAAATTATTGAAATTTCAGTCTCCAAAGAGTTTTATATTTTTCTGTATCATATCGTGATAAGGATATTTCATATCGCACATCGCGGTATGGACTTCCGGCGATATATATCGTATATCGCCCACCCCTACCAACAGATAGTTTCATTATGTTTTACAAAGTTCTTATTTATTGCATGTTATAGGTAAAGTAAACACTATATTGCATTCATTACCCAGTCCCCAAGCCTTGATAAAAATAAAAGTATGGTCACATAATGGGAAAATCATCCAGGTGTTCGCTTGTACTTTACACTTGAAATTGGGGTGATTGCAGTTTACCCATTGAACTGTGTCACATCTAAGTTGTAGTTACAGGCCTTAACGTTTGAAATCGAAGGCGAGAACATAACAGCTCTCCTAAGAGCTGCTATGGTGAGCTGTTTCCTAAATTTTTACTGATGTTACATGCAACAGAAAGCTTGTCAGGCTCTTGTAGGCAGGCTTTTTTGACAATCAAGGTAAGTAGTAAATGACTCGCCTCAAATTCATTTTAGGCGAGTTTAGGTGCTGCCAATATAGCTCGCCTTAAATGAAAAGGCCTGAGTTATTCAAGTCATACTCCAATCCTGTTAACTTGCAAAAGCTTGAGATAACATTAACTACTGTACAGAATCTCATAAGTGCTGCTAACTATGTAAGCCAGCCTGTTCATTCATCACTAAAAGCTTTGCAAATTTTGTTTTGTGTGAAAAATGTTACGTTATGGCTAGAGAATAATCTCTTCAAGTACCTTTAACTGTCATCAAACACAAAATCAGAACCATACTTACAGGTAAATGTGACAACACAAACTTAATAGATGTTTACAGTGATTAAAGTGAGCATAGAAGCTTATAAACAAAATGAAAATCAGATGTGAGAAATATCGGAAAAGTGAATTAGGAAAATTCAAGTGACTTAAATAGAATCTACAGATACAGGATTAGAAAAATTAAATTCATGAAAGACGTGTGAACAGAATCTAGGAAGAAAACAGAAATTTTTTTGGATATACAGGTATGTGACTGTAAGTGGTGTTGTTATGGGTGACTATCTGGTGACATGGAATACCCGTTCCCTGTTTAATTGAGAGGACGTCATTTATAAATGATGTGTATCTAGTTTTCTTCAATTGTACAGTATGCCTTTGGGGAAAGAAATGTACATTTACATTCTCTTAGCTCCAGACTATGCTGGCAGTGATAGGTCAACAATTAGTAATTTATGGGATTTAGAAACAGGTCCAGTCCTAGTTATATAGGCTTTCAAATGTAAAGTCACTTTGATTGAGATGTGTAGTGTGCAGGTCAGTGTGGCAGTGACCATTTCGTACATGTATGTACTGTCGTATCAGAGTGGAAGCATGTACATAAATAGCATTCACCATTGCTTGTATGGCAGAGCAGCACCTAAGGAAGGCAACACTTTCCCAAATACAGTAATCTAATAGGCCCAACTTGTATATATTTTTTGCAAAGGACTGACCTTGCGTGTCTTCTCAAGATTGCCCATGTTGGGCAGTTGAGCTGCTGAGTGTGAGGTGCTCAGGCAGTTGTTGAGATTGAGGGAAGGGCCAAATCTTTGATGGAACAGTTTGAAAACACTTTGGATTGAATTGGCCCATTATGTTGAATTTCAAGCTTTGTGATTCTCTGGCAGTTACTACATGCTTTCTGTATTGTAAGTTCTTATTGCACTGTAAGTGTGCTGGAATTTATTTCACTTCGAAGTAGTTTGGATCATATGAATTCACCTTCTTTGAGTTTTATATTGTAGTTTCACCAAATTTGCTCCATTGCATGAAAAATATGTTTTTAACAGTATTAATGTGCACTGATTATTGATTGTTGGGTAAGTTCATCTTCTATGTTCAGTTTTAAAAACCTTTTTTTTTGTGTATTTAATTAAAACTAGCTTGATCATATAGTACCACATGTGGTAAAATGACACAGAATGTATTTTTTTATTTTTATCACAAACTGTGGTACTGTAGTCTTAAGTATTGATTTAATGGTAAATGAAAACTAAATTAATATCGTGAACTATGACATCTAAGAAAGGAAAGGAATATAATGCTGATAAAATTATTTGAATCTCAGTCATTGCATTTTATTACACAGTATATATAGCACAATAGGGACAAATACCTGTTGGATCTTAAAGTGGACAATGTCACTGATGATTTTACAGCTTATCATCAAAGTTTATGTGGAGTATGTTTGTACTTTGTGTGGATAGATGGGTCATGGTTAAAGGTTGGAACTCTTTCATTAGAAGAATTGTATCAACAGGGGGTTGGTTTACTAGCTGTACTGTTATAAACCTCTGGACTCAGTTTATTAACTTGTTGGTATTGATGACCACACAAAGCTACAGTACTGTACTGTAGATGCATGCCTACAGCCTACTTAGTGTATGAATATCGTACATGCTGTGTGATGTTGTGTATGTTTTTGATGGTAACCTTTTTACACAACTTTTTTTTCAAGTCTATGGATGTTTGGATAGTATTGACAAATCTGGCTCTGCCTTTTGATGGAGCTCAAATGCAATACATCCATCGTCACCAGGGTTCAAACATTAAGACCTTGTAAACATGAAATCTTAAGATGTCCATTTTTCCATGTCACTGTGGATGTTTTTGCATGGTACAATAAAGCAGGGCAGGAAGCCTAGCACTGTATTTTAAGTTTGCAACCACTGGTGTAAAATTTAGTATTTATTTGGAGGTACTGTGGTATAGTAAATTAAGTTCAGAACTTTTTGGCAATTTACCACAATTTTGTTACCTTTTCATGGTTTACTTGAAATGTCCAAGTCTCAGTACTCATGGGCCTGTAGCTAGCTACTCAAGCTAGGAGCAGGGTTTTAATTGGAGTATCATAGTATGTAAGTGGTCTGTTTTTAGGGTCTTTCCTTGAAATTGTAGCTTTGAAAAACATTGGCAGGACAATCAAATGTTTGGGACTTTAAGGTCCCCCCCCCCCCCCTTCCCCCACATCCTCTAGCTGGGCACCGTGTGAAGCATTATGCAGCATGCTCTCTATGAGAACTACAGTACTGCACTACCTACTATATTTTGAGACATAAAAACTAAGAGTTTCTTTTTGAAAAATTTGCCTAAAATGTACAGTGTTGGGGTATCACGGATGGATTGCATTTTATTGTATCATTTGTAAGTAGTTTGACAAGTTTGTATTGTCTCAAATATCTGTGTATTTCACTGGACGTGAAATGCTAATTATAATAGCACCATATGGAAAACCTGTAGTTTATGAGTGTACAGTATATGTATGTACAATACAATAGGTCTGTGGTTGCATGATTGTCAGCATTATTGCACCTGGTTACAACATAGTTCTTGGATAGGAAGTGACCTAGGAAGATGCTTTGTGTATAGGGTGATTGTAAAGGTGGACATGAGGAGGACACAGAAGTGAGGCTAACGACATGTAAACAGGAAGGCTTGTATTAGTATGCACTGGACAATAGAATTGTTCGTAAAGACACCTGTGCTTCAGTGTGTATCTGATAGAAGGTACTAGGAATGGTGTGCACTCTGTGTTGAACATTGTATGACACTTGGTACTGTAGTGTTATTAAGTTGCAGTTTTGACAGTGAAAAATATAGAACAGTTGGGATGGGGACACACTGACAAATCCTGTAACTGCACAGAGAGTAGGAAGTGTGTGTGTGTTGGGGGGGAGTGGGGGTGAGGGAGGGGGGTGGGAATAGCAGTACATAGTGTCTTGGATAGGTTTTAAAATAACATACTGTACTCTATGTGAAAAGTACACAGTACTTACTGCATTACTCTACCAACTGATTGCAAAGAATGCTCACACAAATCATGTGCAGTCTGGCACAGTATATGAACTGTAGACCTGTGTAAAGTAGAAATCAACCTCAAGATTTGACCAATCTTCCTGAACTGTTTTTGGGAGTTCGGATGGGTTATTCCCTCCTCTGACTTCATCTTCCTATGTTTTAAACAATGCACAGGTCCACAGTGTTCCACCAGCCATCATAAGTTTTCCCCCCATCTGCACTTAGTAATCTTCCAGTTCTCCAATCCACTAGTTAATATGCAACAGGGAAAGAGACTAACAAATTTCCAGGTCTCCCAAGGTAGTGACCTGGATTTCTTGTAAAAACGTATCTAGTAATTATCAATTATGCATTAACTTTAATGTTCTTGGAAACTGAAATTACAGTTTCAATCTGCAGGGGAGATTTACAGCTCTGTAAACTTGTAAGTATTGTTCGTGCACTAATGATGCTATTATTATTACTCTGATTCACTATGCACTACCGTACTGTACACATGCTCTACTGTACAGGTATTACTGTATAGACTAGGAAAGACAAGAAATTATTACTAGAGCTACTTTTACATAATATCTGCTGGCTATTTAGTCAAAATCACCACTCCCTCCTGTGAATTGATAATGAAAACTTGCATAGTTAGTTTGAGAGGTGGAGTTTACATTCATGGCAGCTTTGGTATGGGTAGAGAGGGCAGGTTTGACGAATTTTTGATGCATGTGGATTTAAACCGCCCTTTCATTTGGCTGTCAAAAACACCTTTTCGGAACTTCGAAACCTCTGTCAAAAATGTATTTTCAATGCTTTTTTAATGTGATAATGAATATTTTTTCAATAATTTATTATGAAAGCAAAACAGAGTGCAGTTACTGTTTTTGACTGCCAACTGTGGGGATCCAAATAACATGTAGATTAATGGCTGAACATAAAGTGTGACAAGGCTGCTCCCTTAAATGTATAAGGGTGCTTTTTTGTCCCAAATTTGTAATTGTTTACCACTGTAGCTCAGTGAGTTTAAAGACTCTCTAAGCTCACCCCAAACAGTGCCAATTCCATGTACTAAGTTAACTTCAAGCAGCTCCTCCAATTTAAACCAAGCCTCCTGTCTATAGTACATTCTAAGACAGAGCATGGAGCTACAGGACAGAGTCGTGTGCACCCTGAGTCACAGTACCCTGCACTGAGTTAAAATTGCTCGAGGTAATATTGTCAAGCACAGTGTGGGTGAGCTTAGTTGGGAACACTGCAACAGACTATACAAGTCATTGTTGACCAACCAAAGTAAAACTAGGGCTGTGACCATGTAGCGATTAATTGCTAAACGATCGCATGTAGAATAAACGTTTAGTACAAGCTGCTAAGCAATTAATCGCAAAACCAGTTTTTTGTCCATTTTCTATCCATCTGAATACTCTGTAAATGCAGAGTGTATAATATTGGCCCCTGTGTAGTACTGTATGTCATCTTGTTGTGATTACTGTTTCAACTACGAACAAGCCTTTACAGGAATCATGTTTGGGGTTCACGGGTATTACCAATTCATTTTGAATAGGCCTAATTAATATCACGTCAATCAGCACACACCGGGTCTTTCTGTTTTGATATTAAGGTAATCATGATTAATTGCTACATGATCACAATTTTTTGCGGTCAAAACTTTAACTATTTTGCTACACGTTCAGTAGTTCACAGTCGTAAGTAAAACTGTATTGTTTGAATGAATGTCAATCAAAGTGCAGCTGTCAGCTGTGTTTGAAACTCTGGGGATATTCCTCAATATGTTTGAGCAGAGAGTTGCTAGCAACTTGCTGGTTTGAGGGAATGCCATATCCCTTTAAGGCTGTGCCATTTCTCTCATCATTCTTTCTAGATTCTGCTACTGAGATGCCTAAAGTATAAGTACTGTATAGTGTTGTTGTGATATTGCGATATCGGCAAAAAAAAACTGGTATGTTACTTTGCTTGCGTATTTCATAGACGATAGTCTACGAAATGGCACAAACGATATCGTTAAAATTCATGGTCATTTAACTGCCTCACAAACTTGAGCACAAACTTCACGATAGGTGTACTAATTTGAAGAAGCTATCACTTCTTTCACATATGAATAGACACAAAGAGAAGGAAATTTGCAACATGGATTTTTAAAAAAATCTGTAAGTTCCACCTGGGAATCGGTTGCCCACGGAAGCAAGGACTACCAATGAACAGAGTAGACTACTGTAGATAGTAGAGTCCGTACAGTTTGTACAAAATGATCACTGTACAGCAGTACAATACTGATACACGTTAGTGTTAGGCCTTAGCCTCCTTGTACATATTACAAAGTGTATACCACAGGGTTTTCACGTATGGTTATACTTTCATGATATCGAGATATCGTTTGGCTGTTGAAGGAATTTGCTTCCCAATATCGATTACAAAAATTTCGTATCGCAACAACACTAGTACTGTACACTAAGATGCAACTAGGAAAGTACAGTATAATTTTCTGAAGAACTACGAGTTCACTACCAGTTTAGTCATACACTGTATTCTTACCTGTTTGGTATATGGACATACCTGCTGTCAAAATCCTTGTAATTATCCACATCAAATTCATTTAGAGAAGCTGTGGTATGTTTTCCCCACCCTCAAAAATGCCAGTAATTAGCACAGAAATTCAAATGGTACAGTTTCTTGTATGAAATGGTTGTTAGGAGAGTGATGCAACCAAAATTACTAAAATTATAATTTAGTTTCCAGGTTTACAGTCGGTAAGCTTTAGTGCCGGTTCGCCCAACCGACACTGACCAGCGTAGCTATAAACCTGGTTCTTAATAATCAGTCTGCACAAAAACTTGGGTCATGCACATGTATACAGTCCAGTGAGATTTGATCTTATGTTACTGTGCATCAGAATTAAACCTAAAAGCTGTTATTTGTAACTTAAAAAATGTAAATTATAATGTAATTTTCTTTTCTAGTTTTTGTTTTAGTGCACACCTGAAGCTGAATACATGCCAAGACTTAAAAGTGGTGTCTTTAGGACCATACATACAGACATTGTACCAAAAACCCTCTCCATCAATTGAATCATAAAGAGTTTTGGACGGGTTTTACAGTTCTTTTCAATTTTGTGACGTCGAAAAGGGGTGTTTGGTAGGTTTTCCAGAGGTTTTGGACACTTTCACTTCAATAGCAGCCTTTTGACTGTCAAAAACTAAACCCAGGGAGGGGGCTAAGGGCAAAAGGATTAATGTAGGACTCGACTTTATATTTTATCATGTGAAATACAATGTTCAGTGTGGCTTCTCAAGTGACTACAAAAAAACTATAAATAATTTCATTTGAAGTTCTCTCCTTTAGAAAATTAGAAGTTACCCTTAAAGTACATACTATGTACTGTTGATGAAAAATCCAATAGTTGGAGTGAAAAGTTAAACTCCTTCAAAGAACGAACGCCCCCAAGGGAGTCAAAACATTGCAATCTGAATGCAAAGTTGCATTATAAAAGGCTCAAATTATTTACTACTGTGCAACTGTCGCCTACTGGGCTTTTAATGTATTAAGTGTTTACTATATGTCTACAATTTGCAGTGCAAATACATGATCTCCTTATTCTGAAACTTTTTTTTTAGCAAGGCCGAGAGAACATTAAATTAATAACACATTGTGATACCTTGGGAAGTTATATATAACTGGACCTGTACAGTAGTAGTCACAGTTATGGAGCAAGGGTAATTCTGGATATGCTGGTAGCTACACATGTGGTACAGGTTGGTTTCATGACACCTGTTCCTCATTCAGGCCAGGGCTAGAAAAACATAGATTTCCTGGGAAGTTATCACAGTAGTGTCATTTTCTTCAATTTTTTACACATGGTGAATTTACAAAACACCCCAATGTCCCTCCAGTTACCAAAGTTCTTGTGAACAGGAACCTTTGAAGAATTTCCACCTATGCCATCACTAAACTACCTGTGTAATGTATATATTAGTAGAATATCATAATGATATGTGATAAATAAGCATAGTACCACAATGTATGGAAGTATTGTATTATTGTCATGGACGGGCCCAGGGTATTGTTTTAATCAGGAAGTATTACTTATCTCATATCCCAGGTATGTCTTTGCATCTTCATAGTATTCACAAGTTCAAGGTAATTGACTTGATTCACAAGTTCAAAGACAAGGCTGGTTTATGCCAGCCACTGACAGGCACTGAATGTACTGCACAGTATGTGAGTGTACTGAGGTACTGTAGTGAATGACCGTTGAATACATCACACTGTATATAATGCTCATTCATTTGCTTTTCTTCAAAGCCCACAGCTTCGATTGATGGAATTGCTCATTTTCTCACATGCATCTTGTTTTGTGGCTTGGTGTATGAATATTTTCAGTGTGATATGTATGGATCTTAACAAGATTACTCAGAACACAGGGGTCGAAATTTAATTTTCTTGCCGCTGTTCCACGGAACAGCCCTTTTTCCAAAACTACTGTTCCGGATCAGATTTTACTGTTCCGAAGTACCTCGGCATACATAGGGTTCGTGCACACGTACAGAGGTACAAATTGCTGTTTAATGCATTCAAGTTGACGACTGCCCTACTGGACCAAAATGTGGGGTGGGGGGGGGCGTGAATTTTCAAATTCAATGGGGATTAACCAGTGGGATGTCCTGATTTTCTTTTTGTTCATGTTTTTTTAAGCTTATTGTTAGTATATAATCTTCCATTCAGTGTCCCGAGGCTGGACGTAAAATGCTCAGAACTGATGCAAAACACAGCAGGAAGCCAAGTGGGATTCGAGTGATGGCAAAAAAGTTACACTGTATTGCAGTTTATTGCTATAGCTAAGCAATGAGTGGGTTCTCCAACATACTGTATGGGAGTGCACATACTGATGTTATTTTCTCGCCGCACATTTACGTGAAATAGTCGTCTTATCCTTTGCCACAACGTTGCTTCAGTATGCACGTTTCCACAATAGAGGTTTACCATGCAGCATAAGGGAAATAACACGTGCAAGTGTAACCAGCTTCACTTGATCACGGCTGGAATAAGATTGCATTTCGTACGTAAGCCAAAATTTACGGGGATTGCTTATATTCATGGTGTGATTACTTAATCAGAGATAAGGATGTGTGTATATTCATACATCTGCAATTTGCGTCTTGTGAGAAAACACTGTTCCACGGAACAGTGGCTTGTCAAAAGTTACTGTTCCGGCGCTAAAACTACTGTTCTCGGAACAGCGGAACAGCGGGAATTTCGAGCCCTGGAACATGATATACCCACATACCCTGTCTGCTACACAGTTACTTGGACTATTTCATGACGTGGAATTTTGTAAAATTTCCCCGATTTCACCAGCTTAAAGTTTTCCAACATGAATTAGCAGCCTATCTGGGGCTATGAGACTCTCAAAGGATGATAAACCATTGTGCAGTTTTATTGACTCCCTTTTTTGGGGGCAAATACTCTGGTATGTTCTGGTTAAAATAGTTCCAGAATTGAATGCAGCTGTAGATGCTATAGACGCAGTCTAGCACTGGCATTGGACAGGCCACCAAATCTTTGAAAATGTTAGCATACGTGTTCACCATGGGGATTTCGCACACAAAGTTGTTCAAATGTCTGCTTTAGTTGCACATCTGCGAAGGCTCTAAACTAGGGTAGAAACATCATTCTATAGCTTGTTGCCTGCTTGGAAGATTTGTTTCTTGCACAGTGCATAAAGTTGATTTGAAAATTTGGCAGCAGGAAATTTTTGCTTGCAGCAGAAGTAAGCATTGCAGGCCATTTAATGATAACGGTAGAGAGAGCGGCAGAGTCATGCCTGGTATTTCACAAAGCATGATTTGTCATCATTATAAATCCATTACATCTGCTTGCTTTGCGTTAACCTTTTTTGGTAGAAAATGTGATAACTTCAGCTGCTAATTTCTTCAGAACTAACTTATACTATAAACATCTAAGATTACAGTAGTGAAAGTTTTGACAAGCTGTGAAGTTATTCTTTAACACACACACACAAAAAAAAAAAACAAAACTTAGGTGTGGACAATTTATTTAAAGTAGATTCTGTTTCTCTCTTCTTATCAGTGTGATCAGGTCATGAATTTAGCCTCAGTGCTATTAACTACTTCACTGAAGTGGTCATTGAAGGTTACATATTTCTAATGGATGTTTGAAAAGTTTTGAGGTGTGAGAGAGCTCTGAAGAATCATACAGCCTGCACAGTACAGGTTTAGCCAGCCATGCCAGTTTTGATGATAAAAACAGTTTTGCAATAAGCTGTGTTCAAGAGACTAACAACCCCTGCTAAGAACTGAAACTGCTGAGCTAGGGCTGTTAACAACAGTTGACCCTGGCAGCAAATAGACAATGAACACTCAGTTTCCTGTGGGCCTGCTGAGCTTGTATATGGACGGTATCTAATTAGAAAGTTGTTCCATATTAGTATGCTGCTTAATACCATAGGCATACTGTATAGAGCCTTGTGGGACAATTGACAGGAATTTAAATAAATATTGATCAAGTAATTACCAGGGGGAATAACTTGACTGTACTGTACATTATGACACAAAGCCTTGTAAAAAAAAGGCTTATCTGTGAGATGGCCATTCCCTGGGAATCTTAAGTTTGTAAGCTCTGAAGCTGCAGTGTGGCGATGATACATACATACATTGAAAATATTTATAAAGCGCTTTCCCAAAGAACGTTCAATGCCCTTCACAAAAATCCATCAAAAAGGAGGTTGCATATTAAGCAAAAGCTTTTAATTGCGATATGAAACAAGGCTGGGTTAGTTACGGATCTCATATAGTTGTTAAATACTCGACAGGCAAAGACGAGAACAACATATTAAAATAAAGTGTGTAACTTTACATAGTTGGATAGGATTTTAAAGGTGGTGTCAAAATTGGCAATGTTAATATCATGTTGTCACATCATGGGATTTGATCTTTTTTCTTGGCAAAAAATGGGGCTGAAGTGGTCACTTTTGACCTTGTTGGGATAGCTACCATGTCATAAGTCAGTGCTTGTTGATGCTGCATTGGAGTTTAAAAGGTATACATGGATCGCCTGTGCAGTAATTGTCACAAACTCATTTTGAAAACTGGTTGGACTTATACAGCTCCCTAAAAGATATGTGACCTCCTAGATATATTAGGTGATTCTTGTGTCAGAGACTTCTTTGGATTTACCAGTTCAATATACTGTACCCTATGAAGGATTTTCAATGTCCAACTTTTTCATTCTTTAGAGTAGGGGAGGGGGTTTGTAGGGGAATAAGTGAAACTCCGCTTTCATTTGGCAAGCCTTGAGTTCAGCTGTTTGACTGTGACTCTGCATTCCCCCTGTGAGAACCCATGCAACTTAAAGCCAATTCCCGAATGTATTGTCTCAGTGTTGTGTTTCCTACAAAAAAAAAAAAAAAAAGAACTGGTTGCTTGGTAAAGTAGGACACTAAAATACTTTAGGCTACCGCCTGAAGTTTAATTTACAATACTAAAGGCTTGGTAGGCAGCTATGTTCATCAAAGACCCCATATCATAGTACCCAGTTACAAACAAGTGGTACACATCTGAGAAAGTGTCAAAGTAAGGAAGTAAAATCATCTTTACTGTACATACATATTGTAGGCAATATATACCGTACATATATTTCTGTTAAAATTGTTTGCACTTTAAATGGCAAAGGTCATCGCAATATGTTTTAGTCAGCTTGATATCTAATAGGTACATAATAGTTATGAAAACAAAATTGAACTTTTCTGAGACCCTTGGAAAGTGACATATGTTGGTTTAAATAAGTACACTATACCTATACTGTTATGTGTATTCTGTTTGGTACAGTATGAAGTTAGGTTCATGTTTTGCAGTAGTGTTTATGGGCCATTGACCCAACTTGCCTGTACTCAGGAGGTCTTACTGTACTTCCTGCTGTACAACTGTCCTCAACATTCCACCAAAATTTCACAGTAAACAGTGTATTCATCTGCTCTGTCAGGCAGCACTGTTTGACTTAAGTGGTGCTTAATTTTCATGGAATTGACTTTTATCCATTTTCAGGGGTATAGGATAGCTTTGGCAAGTCCTTTTGTGTAGAATAAAAAGAAAGAATGTCTGCCATTGTATAGTACTACTGTAGGGAGGTACAGTACTGTACTGTGCACTACGTAGCTAGTCATATCTAACAGGTCAATTGCAAAATAAATTTCCGTACAATCAGTATGCCAGCCTTTATGGAAGTGAATGAAACCAATGGGAGGGATTGTAAACTCAAATGTTGATGATAAGTTCAGGTTAAGTGATAATAGGACTGGTATGGTACCTGTGGTATTTGGAAATTTACAGTTACTTGAAGAAAGGCCAAGATTTTGAGTGTAAACAGTTGATAGTGGGTGTACAGTTGTCACTTTGACAGTCAGTGATAAAGTTCTAATATTTCCTACTAGAAGGTCGGTAGGGCAGAGTGCAGGAATGAAGAATAGTAGGGTCAAAGTAGATGGTGAGAGAGCACACACACACAATGATGTGAAGATATAACTTTTAAATTTCACTTAAAGTTCTCAGAAATATGCTGTAAGTCAATAAAGCCCACTTACTGTATGAAGAACTGAGGCAAATCAGGTATTTCCTCAGTGATAGACGATATTATTTGTAATTACGGGTGGAAAAAGTTGGGAAGCTGGGGGCTCCTTGCTGGGAATTTGGGCATTTGGAGGGAAATTTTGGTAGTTGGAAAGAATACCTCTTTGTACATGAAAATAAGAAAGTGTGAAAATTTGACTCCTTTCCCTGGAAAGAAAGTTTTTTTCTCCAACCCTGTTTGAAAATTGTAATACAAATAGAAAGAGCACATGTATAAACTTTTTTCTGATACTAAAATTATATTTTCCTGTATATTTTGAAGGATATAAAACTTCATAGGTTTGACTATGCTTAAATTTGCATGCTTACTGACCTACAGTAGCACCTGACTTTCTGTGGTGCTGTAAATCAATGTACATTACAGGGGGTAAGGATGGTCTGTGCAATTCTCTGTACCCAGAATGGTGGATACATTACATGCATGCAGATCTTGTGCATACATGTACCAGGTAGGCCTAATGTGTACCATATCTTATACATCTGTTGATTAAAGCATTAACATATTCATGTTACTATTACATATTGTGATGTGAAAGGTCAAAGGTCAAACTTTCTGTACATATATTTACACATACCACTGTATTAAAGGGATAGTCCAGTGACAAAATACGAGTGTTTCATAAAATCGGGGAACTTTTTCTCTCTTTTCTGGTGTAAGTCCATCTCAATAGCATGTTGTGTTTAGAAGTTAGGAATTTTTAAAGAAAATATTCAATTAACAGCAGTGCATTCATGCTGCTAGAATTGAATAGGACATTTTAGCCAATATTACCAGAGAAAAAGGCTTTTTCCAGGGTGAAGCTTATCTAATTGCAACAGTTGATCCCTTGTACAAACAAACTTGCTTTACTGACCATTTGAAAATTCTTTAAAGGGGTTCAAATGATCTCAAGATACCTGAACAGGAAGTTCTCTGATAGATTCTGGATTAAGAGTGATCAACTAGAGATGGTTAAAACTTGCTATTCGTTTCTAGCGTCATGGCATTAAGAGAAATCTGTGATGTCGTACAGGCAGACTAATTGAACAGCTGCTGTATAAATTCTTTTTAATCTTTACACACGAAAATGAAATATGCTGACACAGTTTTAGAGTTGTGACCTTTATTCTCACAAAATTGTAAGCTCAGTGTAAGATGAATGTCATTCTAATGTAACTCTGGTGTCAGGTTTCAAGATTATATTAAAGGTTTCAATTTTAATGAACAACAAAAGATTTTGAATCGATCTGCCAGTATTACATAACATTTTGTAACCTTGAAGCAACTGGAAGTCTATTTTTGACAAGAATAACCTATCTTTAAACAGGGTTATCGTGATTTAATGAATATAAAGCTTAAGCTATGGGTGTGGGGGTTTGAAGGGCCCGTGATGAAAAACTATTCTCTTTCATTTGAAATCCTCTTAGATTGTCACAGCAGTATTTTTTTAAAGTAATATTGCTTCAGTATTATTTGTAAAAAATTTTCCAGAATTTCACTTCTCAGGGTTATTGGATCTGACAAGTTTATTTAACATGCAACTACTGAACATAAAACCATCTGCAGTGGCCTGTTGTACACTACTAAACTTACCAGCATGTTATCTACATCAGCGCTTCTCAACCGGTGGGCCGTGAAGCTCTCACAGGTGGGCCACGAGATCCGCCATAAGAAATAAAAAATTAAGAAAAAGGAATAAACTTTTTGTGGTGGGCCTCAGAAAAATTCTGAGAGTGAAAGTGGTCCTTGAGTTATAAGAGGTTGAGAAGCGCTGATCTACATGAAGTAAAATGTTTTGACTTAAATTCATGAATATAGGCCTACAGTATAAGAAAATAAGGCGACCCTGGTATAAAGCAAGGCCTATCGATTGTGTCAGTATCTACATGTTATGTAAACTCAAACTAATACTTTTAGCCTATATATGAAGAATACAATTAAATTTCTGTAATTGGTCCAATTAGTATTGGTCCAGTTGGAGGGTTGCCGAGTTCCAGCAAGGGAGAATCATTAAAGCGAAGAAACAAACAAACAAACACTAAATGGACAATATGATGTGGCTCAGATCAACCTTGTATTTGAAATTGTAGAATCCATTTCATTTCTACTTACAGCACCTCATCTGTTATGTGAAAAATCCCATCTCCTGCAGAATAAGGCCTGGTAAAGTTACCTGACACAGAGGTGGCACTATACTTCCTTTGGGACTGGACTAGGAGCTGGCCCTGATTTTATTTACCATGAAATTGTGTAATAGTTTAATAAAAATTATTTCCTTTCTTTCTTCTTAACAGTTTTGTAGATGAGTATGATCCTACAATAGGTGAGTGTTGCAATAATTTACTGTATTTGTAACTTGTTTTTTCTATAAATAGGTGTGTCTGTTTGTCTGTAAATTTGTGTGTGTTTATATAGCCTAGGTACTATAAAGGTATTTGATTCTTTACAAAGTCATTTGTAAGCAGAAATTTTCCACTGCTGTTTACTTTATCTTATAGTCAGGTGGGTAATGAAAGGCTTAATTCAACCAAACCATTAATTCACCAGTTAAACTTGAAGAGATTTTGGCTTGAAGTTTTGGAAGAGAGGGAATTTCAAAGCCTTGATTTTATAGTATGGGACAAACATATATTCAAGCTAGTAGCATACAGTATTTAAATGTAAATTATGTCCTGGATCTAAGATTTCCTGACAAGCTGGTAAGCCGGTAAAAATTTCTCTGGAACAGCCAAAATATGTGCAGGACTGGTAAAATGCACAAAACTTACTTAATTTTATTTCAAAATTCCAGCAATAAGCTAAACTTTGGTGTCATGATGGCTAGTAATACAGTAGGGTACTAAATTATATTGCAATCCTAGACCATGAAAAATCATAATCAAAGTAATGGTTTCTTTGTAAATGGACAGTTTTTTTCCGGCTCATTCAAACATTGCATTTGGATTTTTCCTCCACCTTTCCATCACAAGTTCTGTACTTCATGTGCAGTATAGGCCTGTAGTATATTTAAGTACATGTTTTAATGTCTGGATTGTTACTTTGTCCTACTGTACTGGTCAGAAGTAGAAAGTTCTGTGGTCCTAATCAAGCAGTCTATTGTTTGTACTGTTGTTACATTGTATCATGATTTAACAATGTACAATAAGTGACTGTAGTAGTAACATGATTACAGTACCTCATAAGAACAGGGTATTTCTCACATCCAGATCATGGGGCATACTCAACACAAACCCATAGCCAACGTGGGGAGGGGTGAGCAGGCGGGGGTGACCCCACGTCTTAGAAGTTCTTTTGTCTCCCATGGAAAATTCAAGAATACTATTGCTTTAATGGACTAAAAGTATGTCTCACCCCCTAAAATTATTTGACCCCCTAGAGGCAGTCTCTCCCCCTCCCCCTCATTACCTTGTTTGGCTATAAGCCTGACTCAACATGTGCTTATTTGATTCATTATTGATGTGTCATATGTAATCATTAGTTTTAAGTACCATACTAGTAATCATGCATTCAGTAGCATTGTCCATCAAGCCTAAAGGCACTGTCTTTCTACAATAACTTGACTCATCATTTATACTGTACAGCCTAGTGGAGTGTTAAATGCTACTCTCTCTCAGACAGTTTGGTTTAAATAAACCTTACTTTACCCTGTATATGTGAAATGAGATTACCTGCATATCTCAGTCAACATATCACCTTTTAGTTGCAAACAATTATCTATGAGTGCATTCCAGAAAAAGTCCAGTAGTGATCCTGTTATACTGTCCATGTGAAAAACGCACATTAATAACTTGACTTAAAATTACAATATTCAGGTCCTGATATTATTTTACCACGTTATCCTTTTGCTGAAGAAATATAATTTCCTTTATGTGACATATTAAATTTTACTCTAATAGTAATACTATAGGAACCCCAGCCTGGCCCATCCAAGATTTCAGATGAGTAGACATATTGGGGGAGGGGGCAGGGGGAGGGGGTGAGGGTGGACATAGATCATTGACCCTTTAATACATTGATCATACTGTGCAGTGCTTCATTGCATGTGTTAAAGTGTCCTCAAAACCATACTTTCTGATATTAATTACAGAGGATTCTTACAGAAAGCAAGTGGTGATAGATGGAGAAACGTGTCTCTTGGATATTCTAGATACCGCAGGTCAAGAAGAATACAGGTACTATCTGTGAATGGAAGAAGGGGGGGGACTATGCCTCCTTACCCTTCCAAAATCAAAATGGAGGATACCCCTGTCCTCAGTGCTTTTTATTTGCAGACCTGTGTAGAATAGTGTAAAATCTGCTGTTGGAGTGTCTTCTGAATACGTCGTTTTAACAGCGTTGGAAATACTGTTATACTGTATGTAGATTCTGAAATCTACATAATATTAGATTTTAGAGGCTTCCCTCAAAGAGCTACATTAGGTGAACCGAACCCAAGGACCATGTGACTAATTGACATGGACTGCCATAACTCCTTTAATGAGTAAGAATCTGTCAAAAGGTGCATAGTGAAAGGGAACCCTCTATCCTTCCACTATTCTGTCTTCTTACCAGGTCTTTTCTGTAGGTTACCAGTGACTTACATTATACAAATGCGAACAGGAAGTAAGTATTGGGGATTACATGATATTTCATAAAATAACCAATTGCTGGTTGAAACCCTGGCTGTAAAAACAGATTGAAGACTGTTACATGATTTTCATGGAGTTACTGTATCAAGGACTGTATGGGAGAGGATGACGTAATATTAACCTGTAGGGTGGGGAAGGGTACTATATATATGCTGTACCAAACCGAACGTGCATGATACCTTAAAGTAGGTCAAAGAAGCTTGAAATAATTCGGTATGTTTCTAAAATCTTCATTGAGAGTTGTGAAATATATGTCTGCATTTTGTATTTTGATTAACTTATGGAACTATTTCGCTCCTACTTACCTACCCTATTACTACTATTGGGCAGTCCATGTGAAATGAAACAAGGACGAGTTACAGTGGATTAGCAAGGACATGCGTAGAGCGCCATCTAGTGAGGGTAGGATTTTCATTGCCAGTGGTCATTCCACGGTATATGGACTGTCCAGTAGTAGTAATAGGTGAGGTAAGTATGGCTCATAGATTCGCAAAACAGGTAGGTTTTGGGGAAACTATTTCATAAGTCATTCTCCAGTGTGAAATTTATGTTGTGATGTGTGAACAATGCTAGAGCCATGCAGTTGACTCATGAAGTCAATGTCAGAACATGATCTCTGTAAAAAAATCTGTAATACAGTAGCAATCAGCACACAACCTGTTGCATGTGTAAGTAATCTGCCAAAGCTAGTTACAGTATGATCGGCAGGGATTCCGCCAGAAACTAAAAAAGGGGGGGGGGATTTATTACTGCTAAACCCTGAGTCCAACTTGATGATGACCTAGGCCAAAGTTACAAGTGGGTTCAGGGGGGAGAAAAGCTTGCTTCAAGGCCCCTATTTGGTGTAATTTGAAGGGTTTTAAAGGCAATTTATTTATGTAAGTTCAAACATTGTTGCAAAAGTGTCTTTTTCTTACGTAAGAAACCAAGATATTGACAATTTTTTATGTTTTTTTATGGAAATGAAAGGAGGGGATTTACCTACCTTCTTCTGGGAAGGTGGGGACAAATCCCCCCCTTTTCCCCCCTTGACGGAAACCCTGATCGGTCAAACACCAAAAAGGGTCATGTTAAATGTGTATTTCGCACTGTGTGTTGTCATTTTGTAATAATTAAAATTACTTTTTTTCTTGTCATTGGCAGTGCAATGCGAGATCAGTACATGAGGACAGGGGAAGGATTCCTTTGCGTGTTTGCTGTTAACAACGATAAATCATTTGAAGATGTGAACTCATACAGAGAACAGATAAAGCGGGTGAAAGACGCCGACGAGGTCCCCATGGTCTGTAAGTACTCATACACATTCCCCACAGTGGTCATTCTTTGTGTGTGGCTCAAAAATAAATTGAGACCCTTCCCCATCCCTTACCTGTGTTGTACATTATTTATGCCCCCTCCCTCCACCCCTAGAGAAAATGAAAGAGTGGCCACTATTGCAGGATTCAGAAACAAGCTCAAAAGTACAGGGTAGACACCCACACATTCAGTACCTGTTTCCGACTATGAAGTTTTAGGGATTCATCGGTAATATTTATCTGAGCAATGGCCTTATTTTGCTCGCAAAACTTCACCTGACAAAATTGTACAGGATTCTTTGGATAGCCTAGTTCTTCCTTGAAATTTTACAAAATGTATGAATAAAGCACTACTATGATGTTTTCATACAGGAGGTCAAAGGTCGCAGATTAGAAGGTACATGTCAGTTGGTGAAATTTTCAGCAAGTTTGTGTGAGGTCTGTGCCAGAATTATTTAGATGAACACATACATGAGAAGGTTGGGGCATGTCTTCAGTTGCTGTAGTAATATTATACAGGGCTGATAACTTCAAGCCTAATGTGGAAAAATTAATTTTTAATTGTTTCTATGAAAATGCATTAACCATTGATATCAAATTAAACTTACTTGAATTATTTAACTTGTGTTTTGTGTTTTACTACAGTGGTAGGGAATAAGATTGATCTTCCATATTGGACTGTAGACAGCAAACAAGCTGCTAATTTAGCTAAGAGCTACAACATCCCATATATTGAAACATCTGCAAAGACAAGGCAAGGAGTGGTGAGTATAAGGGGCTGGGGATGTATCAATAGTAATCAGTAGTATTGATGATAAGGTAATAACATGGTTAGCCAGTATCATGACTGGACGACTCTCCCCCTCCCTTCCCCTGGAACTAATTCCCACCTGGGAAATTTCCCACTCAAGCAATTGCCACCCATGATGTGTACCCTATAGTTGACTTCCCCCACCGGAAAATGTAGAATTGACCTAGGTTGAAATTGTCCGGGGTGAGGGGGTTTGTCCAGGTCAGGAATTTTCTGGTTGGGCAATTGTTCAGGGGGCAAATGTCCCGGGGGAGTTGTTCAGGCCAGATTGTCCGACTAGGAATAGTTCAGAGGTGGGAGAAATTGTCCAGGAACTGGCAGTATTGCTGTCCTTCAGTACTGATGATACTTGTATCATTCAATATTTTCACTAGCAGTATCATCAGTTTTAATGGTGTAAGTATTAGGCAGTATTGTTGATAGCAGGATCACCAGTATTGATGGTATCATTATCATGGAGCTTTGTCAGTAGAAGTATCAGCCAGTATTGTTGATAACAGTATCATCAGTACTGATGGTATCATTATCGTGGAGCTTTGTCAATAGAAGTATCAGCCAGTATTGTTGATAGCAGTATCATCAGTGCTGATGTTGCAGTATCAGCCAGTATTGTTGATAACAGTATCATCAGTGTTGATGTTGCTGATATCAGCTAGTATAGTTGATAACAGTATCACCAGTACTGGTGGTATCATTATCATGGAGCTTTGTCAATAGAAGTATCATCCAGTATTGTTGATAACAGTATCATCAGTGTTGATGTTGCTGATATCAGCTAGTATAGTTGGTAGCAGTATCACCAGTACTGGTGGTATCATTATCATGGAGCTTTGTCAGTAGAAGTATCAGCCAGTATTGTTGATAGCAGTATCATCAGTGTTGATGTTGCAGTATCAGCCAGTATTGTTGATAACAGTATCATCAGTACTGATGGTATCATTATCGTGGAGCTTTGTCAATAGAAGTATCAGCCAGTATTGTTGATAACAGTATCATCAGTGTTGATGTTGCAGTATCAGCCAGTATTGTTGATAACAGTATCATCAGTACTGGTGGTATCATTATCATGGAGCTTTGTCAATAGAAGTATCAGCCAGTATTGTTGATAACAGTATCATCAGTGTTGATGTTGCTGATATCAGCCAGTATTGTTGATAACAGTATCACCAGTACTGATGGTATCATTATCATGGAGCTTTGTCAATAGAAGTATCAGCCAGTATTGTTGATAACAGTATCATCAGTACTGATGGTATCATTATCGTGGAGCTTTGTCAATAGAAGTATCAGCCAGTATTGTTGATAACAGTATCATCAGTAATAGTTACTTTAGTTTCAGCCATCTTGACTCTTGCAATGATAAACAAGGAACACAACAAGAGTTGTAGTTTCATCTTGTATTCAAAAATTTTCGATCCACCTCTAGATCATCTTCAGTTAGGCTGGCAGTCAGAAGTACATACATAGACATATAAAGCTTTTACAACACTACTTGAATTCTTTGGAATTCTCAGATAGTATCATCAGTGTTGATGTTGCTGATAACAGCCAGTATTGTTGATAACAGTATCACCAGTACTGATGGTATCATTATCATGGAGCTTTGTCAATAGAAGTATCAGCCAGTATTGTTGATAGCAGTATTGACCAGTGTTGTTAATAGCGGTACCATCAGTACTGTTGACAGCAGTATCAGTGTTGATATGAGTATCACTCAGTATTTTTGATAGCAGTACCACCCATACCAGTAGTATCAGTGTTGATGGTATAATGATCAACCAGTACTGTCCGTAGAAGTATCTCTTCCTGATGCTGACAGAGTCAGTACTGGTGTTACCGGTATCCTTCAGTATTAAGGACACTAGTATATAGGCCTGCATAGACCTTATGCATATGACATCACATAACAGGAAGGGCCCCCCGATGGTGGCAAGTGTGTATCTTTGCAACTTACACCAGCAAATGCACACACCGGATTTGTGTGCCGGTCGAATATGCATGAAAGTCTGCTACACACGCACGGGAAGTCTACGTCGTGTGTACCATGTGCTTCATTGTTTACCCTCCAAAATGATGTTGTGTGTCGTGAATGCATAGGATCTGTTGCAGCCATGGACATAACCTGTATGTATCAAATTTGAATATTGTCATGGTGACGCATGGTTTTACTATTCGCCAGTATTGCCTATAGCAGCCTACATGGACAAACTAGAATCCATACTTAGTAATACTGTGGAGCAGTATTGACTAGTGTCCCCATGTGCAGATTATGTCTGATTGATTTAGGACATGCAGTTGTAATGCAGATTTTGCTTTTGGCATGGCCATATGGAGCCACAGACAGTTTTGAAGAGGCTATAAAAATGCCAGAAATGTGTTTTTGTGGCTAAGATGGATGTTTTATCAACAAACATATACCATTTGGCCAATTTCCACATGGGCGTCGGTCATGGGGGACAGGGTGTATTCCACATTCCCCCTCACTATGAAGGGTGGGACACATAGTATCAAATCTCATCACTTCAGCTTTACTGCTTGCCAACTTACATGGACTCTAGGCAAATCAGTCTTAAAATGACCTGCTAATCTAAACATAGACATTGTGATATGAGATTATAGTCGTAATTAATATTTTTATTCCATATGTTTGACTCATGGTGAAAAACGTAACTTAAGTATTACATGTTCTTGTAAAAGTTGCAACCAGGTTCTATACATCCTCCCAAACACCATTACTACCAATTATATCTAACATTAGACCCCTTTAAAGAGCTCTGCAGCCAAATTCCAGAATTACAATTATTTTATTACCTGAAAGGGGCCTTTCCAACCAAAAAGGAACATTTTCCAGCATTCCTTTGTGAATTGGTTTACTCTGAGAATGCTTTCTCCAGGGTTGCAAATACTATGTTAATAAATTAATAGCCCTTCCAGGGTAGTCGTCCATTATTTCATTTTTTATGTGTGTCACATTACAAGGGTTGGTTCCAAGAAGTGTTAGATGGAAATGGTCCTGCCCAGGGTACTAGTCAAGGCATTAATTTTTAAGCCATCATTCTTCCCAGGTTAATTTTAATCATTGTAAATTAAGATGGCTGCATATAAATTCATCCATTTTTTTTTTTCATTTTTTTTCATTTGATGTTTTTATTTTTCCAGGATGATGCCTTCTACACACTTGTACGAGAAATCAGAAAAGATGTAAGTTGTTTCATGAGCCTTATTTCTTCTTTGAAATTATCAGTTTGGTTTCTACTATCAGGTCAACTGCAAGAAATTTTCTAATAAAGAATGAAACAGATGTCCAATACATTACATGTTCAACAGCTCAAAGCATTTAAAAGTCCGACCTAAATGAAGGATTTCTTGGGACTTTTCTTGTTGTTATGTTCGTTGGGGATGGGTTGCAGCAGGTCAGAGTAGGCCCAAAATGGTCTTTGACATCTTTTTCACTCTGCTCAAAGAAAGTGGTTTCATGTTGTCCATATTATAGTTTAGTCACTGTCAAAAGTATAACTGTGATTGGGAGGCTGCAAAACTCATGCCCAAAATGTTGATATATGTTTACCAGAAAATGGCATTCTTTACCACAAAATAATAAGTTTTCTATTAAAGTAGCAGATTTTATTCCTCAATTTCTGTATCTTCCCCCCCCCCTTCACTTTGTAGATCTATGGTCACTTAGGTGGTAGAACAGACCACATTCACATAGTGTAGGTATTTGAAGAATAAACATATGATAAAGTTCACTGAATGACAGCAAAATTTTTCACATATAAAGACACTCACAAAGAGGTTAACAGTTAATTGATCAATTGGAAAAAAAGAAAAGTAAAAAACTTCCAGGAGAAAATTTAAAAGAATGAAGAACCATTGTAAATATATTTTCATCCATCTGGTTAATTCTAGGGCTGTGAACGTGTAGCTAAATTACTAAACATTTAATTGCAAAATTTTGCGATCGTTTAGCGATTAATCGCAAGTACCTATGATCAACATAGAGACTTGAAACGTGCTTTTGAATGTGATGAATATGTAAAATGCGTTAGTGACGTCCGGGGGACATAGTTTCCATAAACCTCAAACACGGATCCTCGTAGAAGCTCACCTTTCGTGTCGTATGTTTATGTGTGTGCCATTTGTATAATTATGTATTTCACTTTTTCAAAAAGAGTTAAAGTGAACATCTAATTTTCTGTAATGACTGCAGATTGTTTTTATTTCGTACGGAAAAACGGATTTTGCGATTAATAGCTGGTAGCTTTGCACTAAACGTTTATTACGCATGCGATCCTTTAGCGATTAATCGCTAAACAGTCACAGCCCTAGTTAATTCATACAATCTGTTAAACCAGAAAAGACTTGGTAATACTTTGTAAATGATCCACATATTTCAGAAATTTTCTTTCGAAAATTGGTATGTGTGAGGTTGTTATAAAATACTTGAGACACACACTTCACATGTCAGTCACTACATATTTCTGGTATTGTAATTTCTTGGAAATAGGAAGGTGGTACCATTGTAGCTCATGTAGGTATGTAGTAGTGGTGGTTGCCATAGATAAGGTATAGCTATGTGTTAAGGATTGTTTTGAATACAAAGTAAGAGGTCATACCCCAATTGAACATTAGAAATATTCAATAATGACAGAATTTCCTCATCCCTTCATCCTGTGCATGTGTTTGTGGTTGAGTTATAGGTCACAAGGTATCAACACATTGTGCTTGTTATTCAGAGCTCATCATGTAGACATGTATTAATCGGTACAGTTGTGTCCCTGTATCCCTTTAGTGCCTCGCCTTCAGTGCAAGTTTGTGATATTGATTTGGGAAGGGGTGGGGAAGGGGGGAGTATGTAGTTGTTAGGAGCTGTATGATGTTTTTGAGGGAAAGGACCAATCTGTTTCACTCCTACATACCTCATCAATTACTCTTATGAACATACCCATCTCCTGCGGGATCAGTCTGGGTAAAAGTTTCTATCACACAGAGGTATAGCCAATCTTACTTTACTGCTGTGAGACAGATAAGTGCCCTCATTTCATATACCCCGTATTTATGTTGTAGTCATCATGCCTTTGGATGCTAGTTTTTCCCGAATTTTTGTTACAAATTTTTGAGAAAAGGGACCAATGTGAGGTACTAGAAAAGCATCTCTTTGAAAAAAAAAGGTTGGGAAGGGGAGGGGGTTAGCAAAGGTCTTCTAGTGATGTCTGGGGTTTGCATGTATTTGAGTGCTGAAGAATTACTTCATGGTATAAAACCCTGTGTATCTATTATAGCCAAGATTGGTGTTTATTGAAACATGAGCCAAGCTCTTCCCTGCTGTTGGAATATGAAATTAGGTGAAGAGGGGTACCCTGCTCTGGTTGGACTGCAGTTATTGTCTTGAAGCTTCCTTCAGATATTTAAACATGATCTTATAATAATAATAATTAGAATATTTATATAGCACTTAATCACTGAAAAGAGTATCTAAGCCCTTTACAACATAAAAAGTAAAAGTGAAAAGTAAAAAATTACAAACAAACAATAACAGAGCAGCATGCTTAAAGGAATAGAAAGTTAAGAAAAACACAAACAGCAAAAAAGTAACAAATTAAATGCAACACAAGAAGAAAAGCAGTTATAAAATGATAGAAGCAAAGGAATTCCAAAACAAGAAAAAGTTACATTAAAAAGTTTACTTAAAATAGCTTTCAAACAAATGATTTTTTAAAGGATTTTTAAAAACAGTGAGAGGCGGGCTGTTCCTAATGATCAAAGGCAACGTATTCCATAATTTTGGTCCTAGGTGGCTAAAAGCTTGTTCACCAACTTTTTCACGAGCTGTATGAATGGCAAGTATAGACTGATCGGCAGAAGAATGAAGAGTGCGATCTTATGTGGCATGATGTTTTGTTTATGCAGCTATATTGTAGGCACACACAAATTTTTACAGGGATGAGCTTTTTCCGCGAGTTCTCGGATTCCCGTGATTTTTTTCCAAAATCCGCTGGTATAAATTTCGCATTTCCGCGGAAAAATGTGAAGTTCCTTTGCCCCTGTCTTCAGTGAAATGTATTTCCACATATTTTGTACATAAAACAACACACTGAGCTGGAAGTACATAATCGGTATACCCCTTTTCCTTTTCATAATGGCTCTGTGGTCATATGCACTGCTTAAAAGTGGAAGCAGACAGTCAGATCCACTCTTGGTACATGTATGCAGTACGTACAAACTGAGTGGTATGATGCAAGTTCTGAATACATGTACGTATGTCCATTGGCACAGCACACGGTCACTACAGGTTGATCTACCTTGACTTGATTTCATTTTCAGTTAACGGTTAATCGTTGGGAAAATAAAAATGGTTAAAGGTCTGGTGACATGAAAATAACATAGTTGGATATTTGATGTAAAAAGCATTAAACACACAGAAAATAGGTGCTGTTTCCATTAAAATCCATCAAATATTGACCATTTTACAGGGTAATTTCTGTTTCACACTTGTATCATGAATAAACATGAACGAAATATGCAAATATGTGACATCGAAAGAGGGACATATCATATACAGCTAATGTTAGCCTTTGTTTTGCAACCTTCATTTCAAGGACACTGGTAGCATAGGGGTTTTTTATGAAAGTTGGGATTGTTTTCTTGGGAAATATTGATGTCCCTCACCAAACTGAAAACAATCTGATCAGTAATTAAGAGATAAGTGACGTAGGATTAACAAAAGAATTCTTAACATTGTGCAACACTCCACAACGTTATTTTTACTTAGGCAGTGAGTTTCTTCAGAAATGATCAAACTTTGAAGACAAATATCTTGAGAACAGATATTGAAATAATTCCAACATATCTTTCATTGGGGCATTTTATTCTTTTAGTGACAAGTGAAATGGCTCTTTTTGGTGGCGTGTCTACAGAATTTAAAATGGATAGTGAACTGACCAGAAATGCAGAGCCCTAGTATTTACAGTATGTTGTACGCCTACCTGTCACACCACCACCTTGGGTCCAGTTGTGTATGTGTGTATATCTGCGGCTTATTTTTCCCCAACATGGTGTCTTTTTTTGTGCCTCCATCAGAAGCACAATGTAGGTGTGTGAGTCTACGATTGTAGCTGTCTTCAGAAATATATATTTTCTTGCTATCCTCAGTTTTAACCAGTTTTCAGAAAATTCATGCATACATCCTGAAATGTACAAACAGCCAGTTTTCAGAAATTCCACAGGGAGCACTGTCCCTCCCCCCGCCCCCTCCACTACAGTGACATTTGTATCTTAGAAAACGTGCGAAATTTCTCATGGTTTAAGTGTCCTATCCATTGTTTTAGTGACTCCTGTCCAAAGGATGCACATGTTGAAACTCACTTCAAGCAGAAGTATTAAGCTTCAAATTTTCTTTTCTTTTTTCTTTTCTTCTGCAGAAGGAACGAAGGAATGTCAGCAACAAAAAACAAAACGGAAAAAGAATCAGGAGATGTCTATTACTTTGATGAAAATCGTTCAAAAGATTTTGTGCTAAGAAAATCATGAAAATCAAATTCCAAGGACATAAACCCCTGATGGTCACAAGACTTTGAAGGGGTCAATTTTACAGTCCTGTGTTGCCTTTGTTTATTAGGCTGTGGCACGAGCATAGGATTGATCTGTTTAAAGTGAAACATTTAATCGCCTCTTCTTTAATTTTGACTTTGCAAAGGGAAGGATTCTACCGATGCTTGTTTCGTGTGAGATTTTGTGAGTAATAATTGGAAGTTGGATGGAGGATTTGTGAAAGTTAAACAAGTCTGCACAATATGGACATCGTGGAAAGATGATCAGAGTAGCTAGTATAAAGCTAACTGGGCATTGGCAAACTTAATGGTGGCGTCTGTTTGAGTACAGAGAGAGAGAGCTGAGTTGAAAGTCATCAAACTTTTCAAGATGCCCTTTATTTGTCTGGAGGGCAGCACATGTCCACCATGGATATATCTTCAGAAGTGAGGCAGCTCAATGATGTACTTGTTCCAATTTTGTTTCTGTTTTTTTCCTATTGCAGAATTTGTCATCGGAGACAATGCATTTGGGGAAAATTCTTTTTTCTGTGGAGCTTATGTTTTTTCCTTGTGCTGAATATGGTATCCAGACCTGAGTGAATTATGTTAGTTACTGTGGATAGTTAAACATACTTGAAGAAACAGATGTCTCTCAGATTGTGAGGATATATAGGAGGGGGAGGGGAGGGGGATGTTTGTGAGTATTTTTGAAGAAAGGGGAGGGTAGGGGGCTGAATTTTAGATGCAGATGGTAATTAGTTGACATTTTATGTAAAATAGTTTAGAAGCATTAAATCATATATTCTCCCTCTGTGTGTTGTGAGATTGAGGTAGTAAACACTGTAGCTCTTTCCCCTTGCTCCTGAGTCTGTCAGATCTCCTGCTCAGCAAGCAACCTACAAAAGTATCAATTGTTTTCTGTCATCTCTTCATGTGCTTTAAGGTAGGGGTTTTCAAAGGCCAATTTTAGTTGGCTTTTAGTGTGTAACAATTGTAATAGCAAGAACTGAATTACACAGTTTGCTTTCTCATGTAAATTTTGGGCTGTCTGAATCTTCTGGGGCCATGCTTGAACTTGTAGGCTGCAAATGGCCTTCAGGGTCCCCCTTTAGAACATAGTTTTAGGTTAACATTTTAAGTGTTTTATAATGGCAGCCCCTGATTACAATGACTTCATTTGCAATACATATTTTCTTCTACCCACTGTCCAAGAAGCAAGGGTGGGGTGGTTGGGATATATGTTTTTGCAGTCAGTGCATGCTGGGGGGGGGGGGGGGGTAGCAGTCAGGGGTAAAGGGAAGGAAATAGTGTGTATATGTGAGAAGGGAAATCCAGAATTTGTAGAGTGATGTTCTTGCTAAGATAAGGCAACCTTACCTGATTTCAGCCAATTTTTTTGATCTGTGAAACCATGTTCAGGGTAGTACTTGGTATATGGTGTAGTTATTAAGGGGCGGGTGAGAAGGGGTGTTATGTGATAAGTAGGGGTGAGGATCACTGCCTGTAATGGTAACTACATGCATTTTATACTCTTCCCTTCCAGAGGGTGTGTCAGTGGAATTTGTCTGCCACCTTAAACAGTGGTACTGAATTAAGTCATATTAGCTAGGGTCCATCTTTCCTTAGTTTCTGTCAGTGGAGGTTAGTGGGGGGTGGGTGAGATGTATGCATATTATATTTGGCATGCTTGTAAATAAATCTGTTTGTAATAATTGGTTGCATCTAGGAATTAATATTGTATTACTCATTGTCAAATATTATATATTCATTAATATTATCAGAATGTTTCCTGCTAAATAACTCATTTCTATAACTCCTTTTGATTCGACATCCCCGATATTACTCTTTATTTTCTTTCTCAGTTTTAACAGCTCCTGTTTATAGGTATATACCTCCAGCTACCTGCAGTGCAGATAGCTTCACATTTCCAGTGGATACTTTTTGAAACTTTACTCTCCAAAAGTTGTCATATTTTTACTTACTTTTAAAGTCAGAATGGCCAAGGAGAAAAAAAAGTCAACTGTTTAACTGGTGGATCCCACCCCAAGAAGGGACATCAATATGTACATGTAACCAACCAGACTTCATACAATACTGTCATTGGTAATTACCACCACTAGAAATCCAACTGATTGTCATCAGCAGGGGACAAGATGGTATCACAGTTTGCCAATCCATGGAATGCACAAAACAACATTGGTATAACTGCACAAGTGGTTCACAGAGCCCATCTTACTTTTTCCAAGTCCCCTCCACCCTCTGGCAAAGAGCCAAGCCTGGGTGAAATCAAATGTTACTCGCGAAGGATTTCTGTTCCCCAAAGGAGCTATGTCCCCGAAATGACAACAAACTTAACTGGCCAACCTCTTAACCCTCAGACCTTCTACATCAAGGGTCTGCATACTCATCTTAATGCACTGAAGCATGAATATTCATATATGGGTCAGCTTTGTAAGTCACTGAATACATGCTTATATATGTGTGAACCAAGAATATGCTCATATATTCTCAAGGTACAGGACCACCAAAGCTTCCATAGTCAAGTATATTTCCTTGTTGGCAATTACAGTATGTTAGTGTAGGGGACTGTCATTGTGTGATGTACCTTACCAGAAGGTCTCATGCTAACATCTTCAGTGTTCATGGTTGATAAATGTTCATGACAGTGAAAGATATTGGGTATGTATGATATGTCATGTGATTGATAAACCTTTGATGTTGATATATGAATATTCATAAGAGTGTACAATTACATCAGGGACCTACTAGCAGTTGTTTAGTAAACCGTACTTGTTGATATGTGAATATTCATAATTACAAAGTACATTAGGTAATGGCTGTAACAATAGGAGATTTACAAACCTCTTCTGTCATGTTTGTATTGTTGGGTGGTACAAATCTTAATCTCAAGTTTACCTCTTAGTATATGTGGCTTTTTATAACCAGATGGCCTACTGATTGTGTTAGTATTGGTCTTGGGGCTTATGGGTAATTTTTTTGTCAACACTCCTGCAACCTTCTTGAATATGTACAATAGACAGAATAAGAGGATTTCAAATCATTCACTATCACGATGTATGCCACAGGGTTATGTAGTATTCAGTCTGTCTCCAGTGTCATATAGCTATGTAACTTCCAGCTTGCCATGGCAAATCATATCATTGTGTTATGTAATCTTTGCTTATCCATGGCAACCCATGTCTTTGTTACTGGTATTAGTCATATGATAATTCAAGGGAATCTGATTCTCTTGCAAGATACCAACAAGCTTTAAATGGTTTGAGTAGATAACTACTTTCCTCATCCTCTTCCCCGTACCTTCTTACTGAAAACCCCCTTTTTCCCACCTCTTGCACCCCACCTGCCCGATTTCTTCTGATAAATATTCTGTCCTACTTTGTAACAAAATTTTGTTGTTTGAAATAGTCTAGATTGTCAAATAAGAGTATCCTGCAATAGCACTGCTGAATCACAATTTGTAAGAAGATTATAATTGACTTCAGTATTTACCATCACAAATTAGCTCACATTAACCTTCACCGAGAGCCTGCCATTTAAAAAAATCATGTAATTTTTTTTAGCATATCATCACTACTATACCTCAAGGAGGTACTTACCTAATCAAATATCTATCAGCGATTTGGCCATATAATCTTACAAGTTGGGATAAAAATATGAAGTGCTTGCCACAGTAACCAAATATTTTCTCACAAGCAAAAATTTCAGCACTTCCTGTACACTCCTGGGAGGGGGAGGAGGGGGCAGCTCAATGTTTCATTTAAATAAAGTGGCTCATAGTAGAATATGTGAATGTTTCTTTGTTTGAGCTACAAGTTAGTGATATCAGTGATTCATGTAAAAATTGCCTCATCTATGCATTTGCTCCCATCTTCCCCCCACTCCTCCCTGGACTGCCAGTTATTAATATTCATGTTTGACTGTGCAACATGTATGAAAGACTTGAATATTCATTATTGTGGGTTAAATATTCATTAGTATCAGTAAGGAGCTTGTAGGAGAACCAGCTTTGTTATCCTTTGTAAGAAGGTGGCAGTATCAGTACATTGTCAGAGGGTTGGTAGAGGTGCAGGGTGGGTTAATTTTTATGTACCATTTGTGAAATTTCAGTTCATACTCCCTGCAGGCATGGAGAACAATGTTAAGGGGAGGACAGAGGATTAGAGGGCGCTAAGTAGTTATGTGTAATAATTCATTTAATACATTTCTTCCTTGTTCATTTTCACTATAAATATAAAGTCAGAGTACAAGTTATTACATATATGGAAGTAAAGATTGTATTCCCTTGTCTATGAAAGCATTATTACTTGCCCCATGCCTTTTGTTGTATCCCTCTGTTTACTCAATCTAACCCTGTAGTTTGAGGAATCATGTCAGAATTTTCTTTTTGTAGCTGAGATATCTTGGTTGTCATTTGTTCTTTTAATACAAAAGATTATTATATGTAAGGGGACTATAATGGTGTATCTCACTTGTCTTTTATTGAGTGTGTCCATAATTGCAAAGGGGAGTGAGTACATGACCCATACTCACACCTAGGCACATTTTCAGTAGTCAGCGGCATAGGAAGATGTTTGACATTGGGGGGGCCAGACCAGATGTGACTTCTCGACCTTGAATCCCCTTCCCACACTAAAACTCATTTGCGCAATGTGATTCTTCCGATTTTAATTTGAGCAAAATAAAAACATTCAAAGCAAAAGGAAACAAAAACAACACCATCCTGGAGTGATTTTTTGTTTAGGAGGCTCTGGAGGACTGGAGATTTTGTGGGGGTGACTCCCGTTTACTAAGCGGAGCGCCACCATAGGTTGGCGCGGAGCGTACCAAGAAAATTTTAGATTTGAATACGTCCCAGATCGCCGGAAATGGCACTTGTCAGGCTTGATAGCAGCCATCAAGATGCACATCTTGATGGCTGCTATCAAGCCTGACAAGGCTTTTTTTTTGTGAAAAAATGTAAAGCTTGATTTGATTTTTTTTATGAAACATATTTCTGTGAGGACAGATTAGTTGAGCTGGCCTGGACTTGGGGTCCAAGGATTGGAAGTTTGAATCCAATTTACTATCTAAGCAAAGCGCCATCATAGGTTTGCGTGGACGGAGCGTACCGAGAAAATCTGAGATTTTAATACATCCCAAATCACCGGAAGTGGCGCTTGCCAGGATTTATGAAGCCATCAAGATGTGTCCTTGTTGTGCAAATTTTGTAAAGTTTGATTTGAATTTAACACTTTAAGTCTGTTACAATCTATCCGACTTCATTCAAAATTGTTCAGCGTTGAGTTATCCCCCATGAATTTCAGTGGATTAGTTGGAACTGAGATTTTCTACAGCCAGAGTCTGTTAACTTATTATTAAGTTGAGTAGAGGTAGCCCCACGATTTGCCCGGCGAGAGGCCAACGACCCGAAACTTCGACAGCCCCAATGTCGTCGAGTATTGGTGAGGTGGGATTTGAAGAAAGCCTGTGTACTAGCCTCCATTTCATTCGGGTCATATATTGCATAAAATTTGTATATACTAGAGAAGCTAAGTTCCGAGTTGGTTAAATGTTTTTTCCGGAATCTAAACTGTAAAACTGCAAAGCGCGAAAATTTTTCGGGTCATTTTTCACAAAAAAACATAGGCCTATGTAATTATTAAAAACAATAACAAAGAAAAGCTGTAGGGGTTCTAGACCGTAAAGGAGATAATATGCATTGTATCGAAACTACCTTGACTATCCGATGAAATAGCCAAATATTGCTCGGTGAGTCCTTCACCAACTGGCCGTACCGCATGACACACAAGAGAACAGTAGCTAGGCTTTGCAATATGGGATGAAATTTAAGACCTCTACATAAACTGTGTACTTTTCCTACGTGTTATGGTAAGGGGGAAAGGACTTGCGCTATCTAGTGATGTAGAATGAAACTGTTGAAGAAACCAGAATATCTCTCCTGCGCGCGTAGCGCGCCGAAAATTTTAGGTTCTTATTAGAGAAATTGTCCTCTTAAGAGCAAAAATGGGTAAAACGAAACTGTAAACTGTCGCAATTATTGGGGGGGGGGCCAAAATGTCATTTGGCCCCCCTCAAAACATTGGTGCCCCCTTGGCCCCCCCTTGGCCCCCCCCGTTCCTACGCCACTGGTACTCTGTGTTGTGAGCACATCCCCATACCCACACCAAGGCACATTTTCAGTACTCAGTGTTGTGAGTACACCCCCATATTCACACCTAGGCACATTTTCAGTACTCATTGTTGTAAGGACATCCCTCATACTAACACCTAGGCACATTTACAGTACTCGATGTTGTGAGTATGGATTGGTACTGATACTTAGTTGATACTCATTAATTCATAAAATTTAATGTGCCATTTACCTGAAACCAAATGGTTCAAGATTTTCAAACAAAGGGGAGGAGGGAATTAGAATCTTGACAACTTGTAAACAATATTATTCAAGGTGTTGACAGTTTTTCACACTACACATGTTTGATGCATGTCCTTGTTGATTTAGGATTTTTTTTGTTTTTTCGGAAGATCCAGCTTGCAGAAGCAAGTGGGCCTAAATTTTTGGTACATATACAAGAACCTGTATTCATTGGAAGCAAAAAAAAAAAAGAAAAAAAAATCAGCTGTTGGGTACTAGACATGACCCATTTATATGGGGGATAATGTGTCCTGGATGGGATCCACGTTAATCCCGACCGTTAAGCCGCGGTCACACTACAACGAATTCGGATCGGATTCCGACCCGATTTTTGAGAGTTTTTAATAAAATCTTCCCCATTTCGGGTCAGAAAGAGCCCAAAATTTGCCAGCCAGTGTAAATATATGATTTGCATCAGAGGTCTATGAAAATGAAATGTTAACTGATTTTTTTTTCGTGACGTCACACCGAAAGACAGCTTTTATCGGACACGCATAGTCCTATAAAAGCTGTCTGTCGATGTGACGTCACGAAATAATTCGCATAAATTGAATTTTCGTAGTCCTGCGATAAAAATCATATAATTACACAGGTTGGCAAATTTTGGGTTCTTTCCGACCCGAAATGGAGAAGATTCCAATAAAACTCACAAAAATCGGATCGGAATCCGATCCGAATTCGTTGTAGTGTGACCGCGGCTTAACTGTTGAAAAAAGAGGGGTTTGTGTTGTTTAGGTATGTGGAACAAAGCCACGAGAGAAAAACAATGACACTGTACTGCGTGGGAATTCCAAAATAAAATTTTGGATTCATTGAAGCAGTGAGGTAATATTAATATCACCTCCGTTATTGAAGAATCTTCCTTCCATGAGAGCAAGTGATCGTCGCTGGGGGTTACCGCCAGGGCTGTAACGCCCCAGTCCAGACTCAGAGTCGAGTCCGTTTTATACTGGACCCGGAAGTGGCGCAGAATGGGAGGTTCCGAAACCGGAATGGGCTGCAACTGGACTCGGATTCAGAGCCGATTCCACAAAAATGAGAGTTTCATAATGTTAGTGAAAGAGACACTCTCGTTGGTGCGCAACTTAATCCATGAATGGTCGCACACAGTCAACTAAATTACAAGGTGGAACAGACTATGAAACTGACTCTTAAAAATGACCGTTTCAGTGAAATGTACTTGCAAAATAGCGTAAAATGCATTTCCATACTATTCTAGATTGTCAAAAGGCCGGACTCGGAATTAGCCCGGAACTGGGGAACTAGAATCGGAGTTAGAAGGTATTGGACTCGGAATTGACAAGGAATGGTGGCTACTGGAATCGGCCGGGGTTAGCTGGACTCGGACACACAGTCCAGGTTACCGCACTCCAATGTACCCTCTATGGCTCCCCGACGAAATTGAAAGCATTTCCTAAGGGGTGGGGGCACGGCCTCCCCTGGTCCCACTCTACCACTTATGGTTGCTGTTCATTGGGTTTGTGTTACTTGCTTTATTATTTGGGCTGTTGTGTATATGCATAATTATCACTGCTGTTGCATCTCCCGAGATCAGAAATTCCACGGCTTATTTGTCAATGTACTGATTATATTTTATATTTCCCTACAGGACAAGATTTGGTTGTCACATCGGCATACACGAAACGGGTGAGTGTTAGCGACGACAAAAATGTGGTTGGCAGTGGCGTAGCTAGGGTGAAAGACAAATTAGCGATTGTAAGCCTGAGGACAAAACATTGGAATTGTGTCGACAACCCGGAAGACTTCATACTAAATCACACAATTTGTTTCACCAGTTTGACACCTTACATGGACTGTACAGCAGCAAGAGAAATTATTGGAGAGTATACTCATGGCCCCCCAAATGTCAGAAACCTGACGAAATTGGGCAGATATTTTGTCTCAGTCGGGCGGAAATTGGGCAGTTAAATTAGGTCTGGAATCGGGCAAAAATCACCGCACTCGCTGAGAAAAACAGTCCCGTACGGCCATGAGTAGCCTATGCTTGATTGATTTGATAATTGAATCGGGCTCGGAACTAGGGTTTTACAACAACAACAACAACAACAACAACAACAACAACAACAACAACAACAACAACAAAAAGGAGCGGTTCACTTTGTGCGAGCGAAGGAGTCTTCCAGTGCCGAAAAAGCGCGAAGCCTTGGCGATGGGTCTGGAGCCTTTCTTGAAAAAGTTTTGAAATAAAAAATGTAAGATGCAAATTTGTAACTTCTGGTAACCAAGATACAAGTACATAAAGATATTTTTATGGAATCGTTAGTGCAGTGTGACCAATTTCGACATGAATCCAAGTTAAAATGGCCAAGGCTTGGGGGAGTAACGGGGTCTTTCTCCAGGAAGATTAAACGCTGTTAGGTGCAAATTTTTGATATCTGGCAACCAAGATAAGTAGTATGGTTAGGTAAAGCATTAGGGGGTCCTCTCTATGTTTCGACCTCTCTATATTCCGACCTCTCTATGTTCCGACTTGTCTATATTCCGACTTCTCTATGTTCCGACCTCTCTATATTCCGACTACTCTATGTTCCGACCTCTCTATATTCCGACTACTCTATGTTCCGACTTCTCTATATTGCGAATTCTCTATGTTCCGACTTATAAACGTTTTGGTCGAAACAAAGAAAAGTTAAACCATAAGGGTCACATCTCTATGTTCCGACCTCTCTATGTTCCGACACATGCAGAGTACTTTTCAAAGGCTAATTCTACGCTGAATGGTGCCCCTCTGCCCCCGCTGGTTGTGCCACTGCCCTAGTGTTTCGCCTGGATGCGCGATCAGCAAACTTTGAAATGTTGCATAAAGTACGCAATTTACGCTAATTAATTAGCGTATTCTGGAACTTCGGACTAGTGGAACTGCCCAAAGATTGAATATGGCCAAAATGCATGTTTTCATTTGTGGTCGAAACATAGAGAAGTAGGAACATAGAAATGTGTAAAACGTCTCTATGTTTCGACTTCTCTATGAACCGAATTCTTCACGTTTGAAATTTAGGTCGGAATATGGAGTAGTCGAAACAGAGATGCCATCACGTCTCTGTGTTCCGACTTGTCTATGTTTCGACCAAAACGTGAAAATCGTGAAAAAGTCGAAACATAGAGAGGTCGGAACACCGGGACTGAACCAAGCATTAGAATAGCCACGGACATCTGGAATCTAGAAAGGAAGGGACAGTTATTGTTGATAACTTTAGGGTTTTAATTCAATAAATGACTGCACGGTTAGGCATATATCGCCCATAGGGGAACATTGCCCCCACGTTAACATAATTGACAAAGATGGCCTTACGAACTTTTTCCTCCGATCGGATCTTGTTGTTCTAAGCTCGATGCTGGTTGTTAGCCTGTGCATTATTACAGTTCGAGGTGTCAACTAGCCGATTAAGTGTAATTACATTTCTACAAAAGGCATTCAGAAATTCAGAAGGCAGATTGGGCCCTCTCTGGCCCTCCCTGCTGATTAGCCCTCTGGTTAATTGCCTTTCATTTCATTACTGGTTTCATGTATGTTTCATTCATTACTGCTGACCCGTGCTCCACAGTTTATCTTTGCCCACTATTATTTTTAGGGTACAATGTTGGTAGTGGCAAAGGGGCATTCGCTGGTTGATATTGAAAACTAGTAGTTGGTTCATTTCTTCCTTAGAGGAGATAGGGGAAGCATGGTTGGACAGGGTAGTCGCACCACTCACCCTTCCCAGCCCCACACGCCTTACAAGCTGGCCAAATGACACCACTCAGTGGATTATCCAGGATTTTCTCAATAGGGGAAGGGCGCAACTGAATGTCTGGTGAGGGTCAGAGCCTAAAAAAATAAACTCAAGGAACAGTTAGTGAGGATAACGACTTGCCGCTTAAACATCGATTTACGAAAAATACTACTTACAAACAAAATTTTTTTATCGTTTTTTGTAATAAGTACCGATGAGGGGTGGCGCCCGTTGCAACCTTGCCCGTATCCGTATCCGTCAGTACCATTGCTATTTGATAGCAACTAAGTTGATTTTTCAATCAGACATAGCTCCCTCTGTTTTTCATAAAAATGTAAGTATTTTACAATAGCGCCCTCTATCATCAAATGCAATGGAAATGGAAAATACTGACAATTCTGAGGAAAATTACAGGCAAGCTTTTATGAGCATTACATTTGTAATATTACAATTACACGAATTTTTGCAAATCATGACATGAAGCATTCCACAAAGTTATATCAGTGGAGGTAGGTACGTACTTGTCCTTAGTAAAACGTCTGCTAATGTAAAAGAGTTAATGACATTCTATTCTTACTTAAAGGGGGCATGCACAAGTTCCACTCTGCTGTCATCCAGCACCCTGCTCAGTCTAACCTACATTGAAACACTAAACGTAATACAGTATCAGCTGTTCAAATGTCGATCCTCTTACAGGTATCTTTTCTGATGTTCTCCGAGACATATCACAATTATTGCATCACATATAGTATTAACCAAGCAGTTATCTTGAATATTTAATTTAACATTTCAAAGAACCATACGTCATTCAGCACTACCCTGGTACGTATGTCAATTAAACTAGGTGTCACTTCAGAAGAGTTTACAGTTTTATGTTTTATAGTAGAACAAACATTGTTTCTATAGGAAGTTTGCATCAAAGGTCAAAAGGTCAAATTCAGTGAACGCGCTAGTTGTTCTGGAGGACACTGTGCATTGCTTTAGTACGGTACATGACCTATCCTGAGCGTTCGCGTGTAGTCGTTTGTCCTCTAGAACGTGGTTGCGTTAGTTGACTTTTGCACTCCTGAAACCTCCCTGTATAGACCAACCCATACGGACATCAGAAAACGCGAAAGATACACGTACACATACACACAGGCAAAAAATGCACACACAAAAATATGTTTTCGTATTTCTGACGTCGGTGTGCGCGGGCCTTACCATCAAATGTAACTCCTTTGTCTTCTTATCTTTCGATCGGTTCTTCATTTTCTTTCGCACAGAACCGTTTCTATAGCAACGTCCCTAATTTGAAAGCGGCGTTTCCTGGGGTATGGGTTCCCATTAAATTTTGTCTGGGGGTCAGGTGATGATATCCACTGGTTAGAAGGGTATGAAAGGTAGTGAAGTCAATTAGGCAGGCCCGTAGTGAAGGGGGGGGGGGCAGGGGCGAAGCCCCCCCGAAATTTTTGCCCCCTAGAGAGTTTGAATCTTACCATTGACTTAATACATTGGTACACATTTGGCCCCCCTGAAAAAAATTCGCCCCCTGGAAAACTTCTGGCCCCCCTCCAGTACCTTGTCTGGCTACGGGCCTGCAATTGGGCCACCGCATTGGGCCTTTCTTAATGGTTCTCTCTTATTTCCTAGTGTGACCAGCGTAAGCCGCAATTCTAGTCCCCAAGACAACCCATTTTCAAACGTTGTCAGGGTAAGGGCCCATCAGAAAGCAGGGTCATACGCGTATGGGAAGACATTTTCAAAGAAGAGAAGTGTGTGCTTGCCCTGAAATTATCTTTCGCTGGCAAATAATTATGATGATGAATTTTGCCCTGAAAAGTTAGGACAATGTTTGCCATCAATTCGACAATTTTGGACTCGGGGAGGCTGCTGCTCCCATACCACGCGACATACGCCTATGGGCAGGGCTGAATTCGAGAGCCGCAATCATAAAGAATGCCCTTAGTGAAAAACTTGGCGCCAATTTAGGGAGCGAAGTTACAAGGAAGGAATCAAGTTCATAGACCGTTTTCCAAACAACAATAACAAAGGATTGTGGGACAGAATTTTGGTGTGCCTCGTTTTGGTCACAGAAACATTGACAAAAACGACGCATATACCAGAACTGTATCTCATAATCCTTTGCAATTACTATTTGGAAAATGGTCTATTCAGGGGCAAATTAAGCGTTTGGAGAAACGAAGTTAACATCAGTTACAAGCTATAAGTGCACAATCGTACTTCTGTTGTCGGAATGGCCCAACAGCGGCGGATACAGAATTTTACAAGAAGTGTGGGGGAGGGGCTAACTCCTTCAGGGGGCAAAGTACGAAACTTCGAGCATCAGATGTACAAAGTCTTGGTGGGGAGGAGGGGGTAATTTTGAAATTAGACACTGCTAAGAGGTATTTAATTTCCTAGCACCTAGCCATCAAGACAAATGGTCAAGCAAACATAGTTTTGTGCGGTATCACAGGTGGTTTGAAGTGCGACCACTGCGATTTCGGAATAAGCGTACCAGTCAGTCGGAGGCTTATCATCACATATGCCGGTAACGTGGTCTAGACACAGGGGTATGACTTTTTTTATTCAAAAACTGTTAGATGATATTTCTGGTTATGCTCATTATTGCATTCCTTTCTTTATTTTATATACACTCTAAAAAAAAGTTGGTTAAAAAGGGTTGGGTAAAATTCAAAGTGCCCAACCTGGGCAGTTTGGTAACTAACACAGTGGCAAAACAGATTAACCAAGTGGTTTGGTTAACCTTCAGGTTGGGTTAAGTCCATCTCCCTCGCAATATTACCCACGGTTGGTTAAAGTGAACTGGTTAAACACTGGTTAAACGTACCACCAATTAATTCTTTTAATAACACCTATTTCTAAATTTTTGCATTCACAGTTAACATTTTGCAAAACGTTAACTTACACTGTGGCATGGGCGTCACCAAGAGGAGGTCGGGGTGTGCAAACGACCCCCCTTTGAGCTTTTTTTTACAGAAACGATTAAAGGATGTACCAAAATCGAAATAGGTCTCTTCTGCCATTGCAAAGTATAAATTTCTTTTAATGTGTTAAGTGTTTAATTTCGCTGCAATTGCAATTACAGATCGAGTCCCCCAAATTACTATTTTCCGTTACTTAATTTTAGTGGAATAAATTACATGTACAGTATTTTCTTGGTCTTGAAGGAGAAAGGTTGAAGGTAAAAAACAAAGTAAATTAGTAAAAATCACATTTTGCACAAACTTACTGTTCTGTTCTGTAGAGCCTGATAACTTAAGCAATTATGTGAGACGCTGTTTATTGCAGATTTGAACAATTTTCTTAAATTTCTTTGCATTGCAGAGTTCAGTTTGCTTAAAACTTTGCTGTGATTTGTTATGTGAGGTTAGCTATTTTTACCTCCTTAATCTTGAATATTTCATTATATTCCACGAGCTTCCGAGGGTTTTTGTCCAGGGAATCCTTTCATCTGGATCCTACCAGTTGGTTCCCTTGACCGAGCCCATGGTTCCCATGATAGGCCTCCAACTTTAAAAGAAAAACGTTCTGATGCCATTGTCATTTTAAGACTTCAAAGCTTTCTCTTTGATTTCCATCCATGGGTTCACGTTTTGCTTTTATATGGATCATATTTTTGGCATTATCAAACTAGAAACATTGACGATAATTTCACCGCATTATAGGCATTTGAAATGTCTGACTCCTTAGAGCTCCCGGGGCTTTGCCCCTGGACCCCACCAGGGGCCCTTAAGCGGGCCCCTGGACCAAACGCCGTAGTGCTCGCGCTACGCGCGAACATTGCCGCTAACGCTGCAATAACTTCCTCCTTCACACAAAATACGACCTCCCTTTAAAAATGTCTGGTGACGCCCATGTGTGGGAATATTTTGCTACGACAATTTGAGAAAAGTGCATGTTTAAAATGTTGTGAAATTCTATTGAAATACCAGGTTTATATACCTATCCTTTGAATGGAGCATTCCGAAATTTTTCAAAGGAAATTTGTGAGTCCTTTATTGAAGGTCTAATTGGAATAAATTGAAGCTAGCAATGGTGAATTCTTGAAGAAAATTATGTTTCTCAGTTGTACATTAAACATAAAGAAGGAGAAATTGAAACATCGTAAAGAAAATTGTATTATTAATCGTTAATAATAAAAAACAAGTCTCACTGAATATATATACAACTCCTTGTACAGTTCAACACAACAAAAGCTATCTCCATCGATCTATGTCTGTCTGTCTGTATATATATATATATATATATATATATATATATATATATATATATATATATATATATATATATATATATATATATATATATATATATATATTTATATATATATAAGGTCAAAGTACTGCGTAGCACTTATGAAGTAGGTAGGTAAAAATAAAGTAGTAAATAGTGCTAAAAGTTTGTGAAAAATTCCACGACGTTTCGGGTTTAAACCCTTCATCAGGTGGCAAAAATGCAACTGATCGTTGACACGGCCAAACGTACAATTTAAAAAATACACAATAAAATTGGGCACGGTAAACCTCGGCTAGGAAAACAGACAGTGTTAAGTGGTTACCACAAGTTAAAAAAATGCAGGAATTGCTGCGTTATAACAGTTCAAGTCTAACGTTCAGACCATGTGGGGACAGGGTTCCAAGTTTCATGATTAGGCGGTTTTCGGCAGTTAGGCGGTCATGATCGGAACCTCGACACGAGATGGCCGCCGAAACCATCAAGTCACGGATCGAGCATGTTGACGGGGGATTGAAGTGGGTGGCTACCGGGAACCCTGGGAGGTTCTGTTTGATTGATCTCAGGTGCTCGGTGACTCGGTCAGCAAGACGACGTTTTGTTTCTCCCACGTACAGTATATTACAGCGTTTACATACGAGAACGTAAACAACATTGGCTGAAGTACAGGTAAAATGCTGATGAACGTTAAACCGGTTGTTGTTGGGACCTACAATGGAAAGGTTTTTGTCATAACTGACCACCGGGCAAGTATTGCATCTCCCACGGTTGCAAGGAAAAGTTCCTGGGGTGTCAGGCACTACTGCTTGAGGTTGAGAGGCACGGACCAAGTGCTTAGATATGTTCTTTTCAATTCTGAATGCCGTGATGGGGGGATCAGGGAAATGGTCACGGGTGGATGGGTCATGACGGAGGGTCTCTACATTCCTGTAAATGGCACGTACAATGGGGGTTACAGATGGGTGAAAGGATAGGACCAACGGGATACGTCTGGTGGGTGTATGGTCAGTTTTGGGGGCAAGGGCAGAGGCTCTATCAATTCCTTGTATGCGTTTCAGGGCATTAGAGAGCACTCTTTGTGGATACTGGCGTTGTTCAAAGAAAGAAATAATCTGCTTGGAAACTTTAGCGAAATCCTGGTCGTCGGAACAAATCCGTCTGGCCCGTAAAAGTTGTGAGAAAGGAATTGAATTGGTACAAGATCTGGGGTGGTTGGAAGGGTACATGAGGTAGTTGTGAGAGTCAGTGGGCTTAAAGTGGAGATTGGACTTGATTTGACGGTCGGAGATGGATAGTTCCGTGTCTAAAAACACCACTGAGGAGTTGGAAATACAGTGAGTGAATTTCAAAAACGGGCAGAACGTTTCAGCAAAGTTAATGAACTTTTCCAAATCGTTTCACCATGGATGTCAGCAGCCTCTATACTTCGATCCCCCATCACGCTGCTTTAGCAGCCATACGCCATTACCTTGATCAACGCCAGGACCCTAGCATCCCTACCACCACCTTTCTTCGCTTGACTGAACTAGTCCTCACACAAAATTGCTTTCAGTTCAATGGTCGTTTTTTCCGCCAAATTAAAGGAGTAGCTATGGGCACTAAACTGGGACCTTCTGTGGCCTGCCTCACCATGGGCCACTTTGAGGAGCAGTTGTTCTCACGATACACCGGGATCAAGCCCATACTTTATAAAAGGTACATTGACGATATTGTTGGGGTCGCAGTGGGTCCTCGAAACGATTTGGAAAAGTTCATTAACTTTGCTGAAACGTTCTGCCCGTTTTTGAAATTCACTCACTGTATTTCCAACTCCTCAGTGGTGTTTTTAGACACGGAACTATCCATCTCCGACCGTCAAATCAAGTCCAATCTCCACTTTAAGCCCACTGACTCTCACAACTACCTCATGTACCCTTCCAACCACCCCAGATCTTGTACCAATTCAATTCCTTTCTCACAACTTTTACGGGCCAGACGGATTTGTTCCGACGACCAGGATTTCGCTAAAGTTTCCAAGCAGATTATTTCTTTCTTTGAACAACGCCAGTATCCACAAAGAGTGCTCTCTAATGCCCTGAAACGCATACAAGGAATTGATAGAGCCTCTGCCCTTGCCCCCAAAACTGACCATACACCCACCAGACGTATCCCGTTGGTCCTATCCTTTCACCCATCTGTAACCCCCATTGTACGTGCCATTTACAGGAATGTAGAGACCCTCCGTCATGACCCATCCACCCGTGACCATTCCCTGATCCCCCCATCACGGCATTCAGAATTGAAAAGAACATATCTAAGCACTTGGTCCGTGCCTCTCAACCTCAAGCAGTAGTGCCTGACACCCCAGGAACTTTTCCTTGCAACCGTGGGAGATGCAATACTTGCCCGGTGGTCAGTTATGACAAAAACCTTTCCATTGTAGGTCCCAACAACAACCGGTTTAACGTTCATCAGCATTTTACCTGTACTTCAGCCAATGTTGTTTACGTTCTCGTATGTAAACGCTGTAATATACTGTACGTGGGAGAAACAAAACGTCGTCTTGCTGACCGAGTCACCGAGCACCTGAGATCAATCAAACAGAACCTCCCAGGGTTCCCGGTAGCCACCCACTTCAATCCCCCGTCAACATGCTCGATCCGTGACTTGATGGTTTCGGCGGCCATCTCGTGTCGAGGTTCCGATCATGACCGCCTAACTGCCGAAAACCGCCTAATCATGAAACTTGGAACCCTGTCCCCACATGGTCTGAACGTTAGACTTGAACTGTTATAACGCAGCAATTCCTGCATTTTTTTAACTTGTGGTAACCACTTAACACTGTCTGTTTTCCTAGCCGAGGTTTACCGTGCCCAATTTTATTGTGTATTTTTTAAATTGTACGTTTGGCCGTGTCAACGATCAGTTGCATTTTTGCCACCTGATGAAGGGTTTAAACCCGAAACGTCGTGGAATTTTTCACAAACTTTTAGCACTATTTACTACTTTATTTTACCTATATATATATATATATATATATGTATATATATATATATATATATATATATATATATATATATATATATATATATATATATATATATATATATATATATATATATATATATATATCCTTCCAACCTGTTCTATTCAGACAGTCTAGAACGGAACCACTGTTGGGTGGTGTCAGGTAAGTCAAAGTGTGTCTCTTGGGGACGTTGTTACTCCTTCGGGGGAGCAGAACTCCTTCACGGGAGTATTGTTTGGTTTTCGCCCCTGGCTCTTCGCCAGAGAGTCAGGGGACTTTTGGAAATATATATATATATATATATATATATATATATATATATATATATATATATATATATATATATATATATATACTAATTACTAATCTTATGTGCTACTTGCAACGTCTGGGAAGTGTCATTTCCTGCAAGGCTGGAGGCATTTTGGCCAAAGCTTTTCTTGGTACGCTCCGCGCCAACTCCCCTTAGATATTGTCTCGAAGCCTCGAAGGTCCCTTAAAGGGAAGGCCATGGACCCTCTGGGAAAGTTCCTGGATCAACTTCCTCCCCCTCCCTCTCCACCGACAAGCTACCAAAGCGTCATCAAATCGATGTCATTTCGTCCGAGTTAGGTCGTTATAAAGGATGGTTGAATTATGATCTTCCTGACTTCTTGAGTTCACGTAATGAAAAGGCTATTTGAATACTGAATGCTTCATTCTAATGCCCACAATTTTGTTGTTACAGAGCCTCCTGGGCTTCCCCCAGGTCCCTACGGGTGGTGACCTGGACCCACAGGAACCGGAGGGTTGAAGCGCTACCTCCACAATTATATTTGAAAGCCGTGAATCGGCCGAGGTGATAATTTTAATTTTGCCCACGTACCCCGCCTAGACCGAATGGTCTGTTTTACTCATAGAAATAAAGAAAGGGAGAATGACGTCAGCCGATCTGGACTGAAGCCATTGATTTGGCTAGGTTGTACGGCAACAGAGCACCTGCGTGTAATACAAATACACGTCATTGCTTTTGCCCCAAGTATTAGCAAAGAAACTACAAGTTTTCCAGTTAGAAGTATAAAACAAAATACTTAAGGCACCAAGACTTATTTCTGTTGTGGACATTACCTCTAATCTTTCGAAAAACGGATAAAATAAGCTATAACTTCTGCAGCAGAATGCACACTGTACGTACGGAGACCCACCAATCAACGGTCTTTTGCCGTACAACGAAAGCGCCCTCACATTTTTCGTGACTTCACCGGTTAAACATGAATGGACGCATTGTGTCAGCGTTCTCCCTTACTTTTATTTCTATGGTTTTACTACTTTGCAAACTTTTTCTTGAGGGTGTTGAGGAGGGTAGCTAAGGGAGGCCGTCTCTCGGTAAAAAAGTTGAAGTATCTGAGCAATACTTTTGGTAAGGGGTTGTATTGTACTAAAAGTAATTTTTCATAATATCGCAGTTTTCAGTGTAAAATTCTGGTCTCATCTGTTACACAAAGAGGGGGTATTATAAATAAAGTTAACAACTGTTGAGATTTTTAAGGTAAAAGAAGTGTTATTTCTACAGTAGCCCTAATTTTACTTATAGTTAAATTACTCCACCTACAGTGACATTTAAGACAGACACCTTTTTACTAAAATGAAAGGGTGATTATGTATGTATCCCCTACAATGTAATAGACTAGCCGGTCTGGTGCTTGCTATGAGACAGTCTCACAAGGATTGCGTAACGATACGACGTAAACAAACTTCGACATTTGGCGAGTAAATGTGGTTGTGTGTACATACATGAATTCACCTACGTATACCAATATCACTCTACTGTATACAACGAGACGGTACCGTAGGATATATAGCAGTGACTGCATGTAATTATGTACATGTTATCCGACTTATCTCTTCGGTGTCTCGTATTCAGAGTGTTCAAGTAAACGTGAGGTAATCAAGTGTCAAGTATTTGGCGCATTACTATTGGGAATTGAAGTATGAGTAGTTATGTCTGCTTAATTTTCTTATTATGAACTTCTAAAGTTTCAAGGCCAGAGTTCACCAGAGCCTTGGCCTACGAGTACGATATTGATTGCATTGAAATTTGGCACACTAAGTTAGGTGAGTGGTACTGTACAGTATGTGTGCACTGCTTTAAGGTTAACATTGACAAGTTCTTCCATAACTGTGGTAGGATCTAATTTGGTGGGCTCGTTTGGTGTTGGTTGGTTGTTTGTTTTCAGTTAAGGTTGTATGGACTTCAGGGCATCTTATGGGGCCTTAGCCCTCCTTTGCCCTTTAACCTGTTATGTTATGTTATGCTAAGTCTGTGTTACACTGTTAGCCCTAACGTTAGGCCTACAGTAGGCTAATAAAAGAGTACCACTACCAGTACGTAATTGCAAGCATCTAGGTAGGCTAGGCAAGTTAGGCAACGTTTCCCCTGCGAATTAATTAGGCTAGCCTCCTTTTGGTCGTTGCGTTCTTCGCAAGCAGTGGCCTACTTAGGCCCAGTGGACAAGCCTGCTGTTATAAATGGACAGAAATTGTGAATAGGCTAGACCGCTTGCAAAGTTGCATACAGTAGAAATGTTCAGCATTATTTTCAGCTTGTAGAATTGAAATGGTAGGCCCTATCATCAACTTTGAGGTCATTCTGTCCTTGGAGAAGGATCTAAAATTTTCTTTTTGGACCATTTTAAATTATGTAGTAGGTCTAGGCTCTTGGTAACCTACAGTCCTTGGCTGGCATAGGCATTTGTAATTTAATTAAGTTAGGCCTAAGCCTAGCCTAAATTACAATTGCTACATTTGCAGTTCTAGGCAAGTCAAACTCTCAGGCCTAATGTTAGCCTAATGTAGATCCACTTTAGTAGAGTAGGCCTAGCCTGCTGCCAGTACTGGGATTATGGCCACTACAATTAGTATAAGGATGGCTATATTACTGAATCATCCAAAGGCACTCAGAGAATTAATACCCATACTATCATGAGACCTTTGACTAAATTTGTCTCTTTCTGGTATTAACAGTTCCAGATATTTAGTTGGTAGGCCTACAGTAGGCCTATGTCCTGTCACTCTAGCTCACAAATGGCCTGATCATGTGACAATGTTTCTGTAAGTGAATTGTGAAATTCAAGGAGAATTTCTCCTTACTTTACCTATTGTTTGTAGTAGTTAGGCTATATTCAAAACATCTGTAGGCTCAACATTAGAACATTTAATTTAGTCTGTAGAGTTGTCAATATTTGGAATAGCCTTCCTGAGAGTGTATTTCTGCAACTACTGTTTTTCAGTTTGAGAAGGCTTTGGATAGGTCTTGGGCTGGCCATAAGATGTTATACAACTACAAGGCAGACTTTTTGTAAGTTTAGTATGGCAGTCACCTACAGCTCTTTGATCGTTACTACAGTTCCAGATCATGAAGATTAAGAAGATGCAGACATAGAGGTCACTAGACCCTGCATCCACTGAGGCTCCTAAGGTATCTTCAGTGATGCTTGTAATGCAATACTTAAGAGGTCAGGGTCAGTAAGAATTCTGATGACTTTGCAGTCTACAAGAATCAGGAACTTTTAGTTAAAAATTTGGTTATTGACACTAAAGCTAAGTTTGAAAAGCAGTTGGCCAAGGAGGTTAAGGTAAATCCAAAATCTATACCTGCCTATGTCAGGTCTAAGCAGAAGGTTAAGGAGGGTGTTGGGCCTCTCCAAGGTAATCAAGGCATACTAGTCAGTGATTATCAGGATATGGCTAATTTGTTAAATGATTATTTCATATCTGTTTTTATCAAGGAATCATCTATTTTGGAACTTGAAGGGGTTCTGATAATTCTTCTTAGTTAGTGATGTTGGCTTCTCTGAAGAGTTGATTTGTAATAAGTTGAAGAGTTTAAAAGCTGGCAAGGCCCTTGGACCTTATGGGATCCATCCTGCCATTCTCCTTGAATGTTCCGAGATTTTGCCAGTTCCTTTTTGCATTTTTTTTGAGAAGTTTCTGGATTCAAACTTTGTACCTGCTGATTGGCGGATTGCTAATGTTACTCCAATTTTCAAAGAGGGGGATCGGAGCTTGCCTTGCAATTATAGTCCGGTCAGTTTAACCAGTGTTGTGTGCAAAGTTATGGAATCTGTAATCAAGGATTGTTTGCTTAAATATCTTTTAGATAATGGGTTACTCAATCTGTCACAGCATGGTTTCTTACTGAGTAGATCTTGTGTTACTTATTTACTAAGCTTTCTTGAGGATGTTTCTTTATCTCTTGATTCTGGTCACAGTGTTGATGTAATTTACTGTACCTTGATTTTCAAAAAGCCTTTGATAAAGTTCCATTAGGTAGACTTATGGTTAAATTGCATTGCATAGGTTAGGCATCAAGGACAGTTATGCTGACTGGATAAATTCATGGCTCAATGGTAGATCTCAGAGAGTTGTTGTTAAAGGGATTTGCCAGTGACAAAAATCAATGACTTCAAAAAATGCAGAAAATTTTTCTCTTCTAGGAGGTCAAAACCACATCTCAATAGTGTGTAGCATTTGGGAGATACTAATTTTCAAAGAAATGCATTTTTTTCTCAAGATAAAGTGCATTATGGGAAATCTGTGATGTCATCACGGCACGATAATTTGACAGAGCATTGAATTTCTTTATGATATTGACACTGTTGTAGGGAATATTTAGCAACTTTGTTTGTAATGCTATACATATGGTGTAGATTTATGTTAAACCTACATGGAAAGATATTCAAACATTCCAATAGTATCAAATTTCAAGGACAACAGGACATTCAATTATAAAAGAAAACAAAAGAAATCTGAGTCAATGTGCCCACTTTACAGTCTGTGACCTTGATGAGAACTGGAGGTATTTTTTGACAAAAATAAGTAGTCTTTAATACAGTATTAGATATCTCGAGTTAGGCAAAGAGTATTGCTACGGGGTTTACAGGGTATGAACTGAAATTTTTTTCTCTTTCACATGGGTACTCTTGTGAAAAGCTAATGGAAAATGCCTTTAATGGTAATATCTCTTCTTGGAAAGAAGTTACAAGTGGAGTTCCATAGGGTTCTGTTCTTGGCCCGCTTCTTTTCTTAATTTTCATCAATGATATTGATAGCTCTCTCACATCTAGTATTAGTAAGTTTGCTGATGATACTAAGCCCTATAGGAAGGTTCATCTGTGGCTCGATATTGTCAGAAATTTCCACTTCTGTCTTCAAATACCCGAAAACGTAACTTGAATACTGCCCTCTTTATTTTGCAGGATACAATGTACAGATGATTGGGAAACCATCTTGGGATAACTTGAGGATTTCTCTTTTACCTTTGGTCATAGTGTACTTGTAGCGTTGTGCATGCAGTTTAGTTTCTACTTTTAATATCTTGCAAATTATGTTGTAAATAGTACACTGAAAATTCTTGGGAATTACATCGTTGTCATAGTGCCTCTCTAACAGTTACAGTACGAGTATACTGTACTTAAGGTGATAGGCGTTCGGTACTAAAAGGCCTAAGTTAGGCCCTATTAGGCATAAGTTTTTAGGCCTAGGCCTACAGTATGTGTACCAATAGCGCGAAACATAAAAGTGTGTTCACCGATATTTTAAAAACATTTGCGAGGTTATTTCAATGCTGTATGAAAGACTTGGTCTTTGTACTGAATATGGAAGAGACTCGATGTACAATTTGATAAGTTCTGAAAAATACAAGCCAGAAATGCATTTCACCCTATTAGTACACATACTATAGGTCTATTGTATTGTTGCCTGATCTTGTACTGTATCTTCGTGTAACGTTAGGCTGCCTATGGCTAAAGACCAACTTATTTGTTGTGAAGATTGTGGTATGTGGACTGAGTTTGTTAATTCCGGCCTAAATTGTACTATTGAAGAAGCGTCTAGAGATACCTTTGCTTTTGTTTGTCACAAGTGAAATCGCCTGAAGGAACCAAAGGACTTCTGGCTTCTCGAGCAGGTGGTTGTGTGGACAGAGTGCAGCTGCTGCTGCTAGGGCTTATAGGGTGCTTGGGTTGATTAAGAGGAATAAATTTCAATAGTTTTAGTAAAGAAATTGTTCTAAATCTGTATAAGCACTTTGGTAAGACCCCATCTTGACAATGCAGCCCAGGCACAACAATTTGGCATGGCATAAAAATGGAAAAAAGAGGTGACTAGCGTAAAAATTTGGTGTAGCAGATACGAACTTTCCAGACTGGTTCTGAATTGGCAGGGATTTATTCTTAAACATGGGGCCTGCCGTAGGGCCCTTGTTGGGGTCCAGGGGCAATGCACTGGTGGGGTCCAGGGGGTGAAGCTCTTGGAGTAGGGTGGCCATATGTCTGGTTTGCCAGATTGTTCGGCTTTATGGCAGCCTGTCCTCCATCCGGTTACCTTCATGGCGGGTATCGAATAGGAACTCCTCTTTTGACATACTGTAGTAATATTACAAATGCAGACAATGTAGGTGTAGGATGTAAATACATGCCAGCAATCTCCGTCCAGTGTTACTTGAGGCTGGATGCGCCATGCTGATTTGTCATCCTTTTTCCAAGGTCTGCAAGTGTGCAATGACAAGTCTTACAAATTTCTAATAATTTCAGTCATGAATAAATTCATTCCTATCACACACGATATTTTCGAAGTGAAAAAGAAGAAAACTGCAGATATATCTCAAAATATGAGCATGGAAGTTCCATGATATGAGTCAGTTCGATTAGCTAAGGCATAGCCTACTGTACAATATGTAGCCGGGTGGGCATGTATTGCAATATCTGCATGTGTGAGTTTGTATGGTTAAAGCAAGTCATGTCCGCCTTTTGGGGAATTTGAAAATGGTCACCCTACCTTGGAAGCTCTGGGGTATTTACAAAATTGTGACCCCTAAAGTAAAGCATTGTTCTACTTCTAAGGGACATTGGATGAACACTATTAACACAAGCCATAGAAATGATAATTCGATCAGTTTCTTATGTTAGTGGGGCTGAGAGGCAACTCCTATAGGTCCAGGGGAAAGTTCTCAGAAACCCTAAATTGTGAGCGTAAAATCATACAGTACTTGTTAAGAACTGATTTTCTCTACAAAGCTGCCATCTACTGCATACATTTAAAGTGGACTCTTACAAAGCTGTTACAAATGATTAATTCATTCCTGTATGTTTTGTGTGTCCTATGTGTAAATTTTTGAAAAGAAAGAAAAGAAATTCATAAGGTTTGGTGCAGTAACTTGTAGAGCGTATTAGATGTTTTATAATTTCCTTTTTTGCAGGATATCAAAGTTATACCTCAGGATATGGTGGTTTGAATCCAGGACAAGTTAAAAGACAGCAATAATGGATTTAGCTGAAATTGAGGATGTAAGTATCATAGAAAAGTGGTCTTTGACGTGTTTTACTTTTTGACACTAGAGGTATGCATGTCACAAGTTGGAGGACTACTTAATATAGGAAGGGGGTGGGGTGGGGTGGTGGGGAAGAGCATGGGATGGTGAAGTTTTTGTATACTGACTTCAGAGTATCTCTAACAGACCTGTACACTGTAGGTAGTGTTGGACTTTATTAAAACATCAATGTATGTACAGTATTATTTTGATTAAAGGATAGGCATAGTTTATTTGGGTCCATTTCTTTTGAAATTTAAGATGGGTTTTGGGCCTACAGTACTGTAGCTGAAGATGGCAGATGCCATGTTCCAATATATCCTAGGCAGCATTCCTGTGGGGTGAGATGGATGTGGTAGTAAACTGTATGGAATGATGAAAATTTGAGAAGTGTATGTACTGTACATGTTTTGTAGTCACAATTTGCTGAGCCTGAGTCATTGTCTTCTGTATAGTGTTGTCATTTTCATAGCATTGCTGGTCAAAGAGGACTTTGTCCAAATTGTGAAAGAAAGAGTCTGCTAGAGTACACTTTGATGCAACACATGATAACATCTAGCAGAGTATTACTTATAGCATGGTTTACTCTACGGGCAAGTCCAAGCTATTTCTGCATGTTTCGTATGGGACAATCAGAGATTTCAAAACTCTGTAACTTTGGTATGGGAGCTTTTTATTACAGTTTTATGAGCTAGTATGGTGACTATTATAACGAAGTCTATCATGGAAAAAATTCAGCTTAATCAGTTTAATTACCAAAAGTGAGGGCTCATTAATGCACCATTATGGGACCAGAGAAAATGCAAGTTTTTGACCCAAAGTAGTTATTCTCAAATTTCTCTGAAAGTATTTGTCAGAATTTAGTTTTAGGAACACATGTTATAGATACAACAGTTATAGACATATAAATAAAAGTTTCCAAGAAAAATTTTGCATGATGGTGGTGAACCATGGATATGTATGAAAAATGTAGTGTTTTGTATGCGACAGTTTCGTATGGGACATTTTGTCCCTAGTATACAGTACTACAATGTATTTAAGGATTTAACTGAATAACATCCCACCACCAGAACACCAATGTTGTCTAAAAACAATGAGTTGAAGTTCAAAATAGCATTGTTACATAAGATTTCATGCAAAAAATAGCATTTTTGAAACCAGAAGTTCATTTTTTATGCTAGTTGCTACAGCACATATAAGCATATACTGCAAACTAGTTCACAAACATAAACTAAATTCTACAATCCAGTTCTGGAAGTTCAACAGTCTGTGTCTCTCACCGTCTTGTCCACAAAATAATTCCAACTGCCAGGTGTGTAATTCTTTATTGGTCAAAGTGACATACACAAATGCAATTTAACTGACCATTATGGCAGAAATTTAGCAGATTTCAAGAAAAAGATGAAAACCTGTTAACTGGGACATTTCCCATCACCAACTCATCATAAAGATAGTAAACACAAACACAAATAAGAATATGGTAACTACTGTATTACAGTATCAGTTAGACAACCATCATGGTTCAAATCCCTGTAGAAATTGACCATGTGTTTTCAAATGTGATTTGTGTCTGGGTAGTTTGCTGCAGATTGGCTTAATGCATTAAATGTGGTGGATGGGGAGGGGCTATTTTGTGGGTGGGACAAGGAAAAAGACCTTACGAAACAAATAATTAATTACCCATTAAAAGCAAAGAATATTTATGAAACACAAAGTGATTTAATAATAAGATGACTGTCTTGTAAATTAGAGGTTTTGAGAAAATTTTGAGAAAAATCTCAACTCTTCGTGTGGGGTCAAAAATATCGTGTGAAAATGTTTCTTATGGAATAAATGACCTTAGGCAATAGCCTAATTAGCATATTAATTAATTTTGTTCTAACTTTTTTTATTTGAAACTTTATGCTGAGTTACATATGTCCATGGAAAAAATATATATTAAATTTACTTCTTCAGTAAGTTACATCAATTAATTAATGTCCCATATGAAATGCCAATTATGCTAATTATGCAAATTAGGTGGTATTATTCCCCTGAATTATGGATTTTTTTAACAAAAAATGGTATCATGATTTAGTATGAACTTTTAGCTTTACAATGATACCAAATATGCATTCATATTATTAGTTTCATATTTTGCTATTTGAGGGGACCTTAGCTTGGACTTGCCCCTAAATTTAGCTTCAAGATGAAAGGTTTACCCAGATGATTTTAAGATGTAGGTACTTTGTTTTTAAATAGCATTTTTGGTTTCTTTGATACAGTGTAAACTTATCCCAGCTCATCTTAAGGTGTTGCATGTTCTAAATCTAGAAGAGGTTATGGGTTTACATCATTAGTAAGCACTCTTGAGGCAGTTCAAAATTGGGTTACTGGGTAACTTTATGGAGACACATGGTTTTGACAGAGAGAATTCCTTCTTTGCACTGTAACTCGTCAACCATTTCTTGGGCAAAAGTTGTTCTGTTTAGAAATAAAACAACATTCATAAACCAGGGCTGGAAAAAATGTTTATTTCCAGGAAAGGGAGTCAAATTGTCCATGATTCCTTCCATGTTTTCATGTGTAAAAAAATGTAAATTTCCCTCCAATTGCCAAAATTTCCCTCCAAGTACACAAATTTCCCGGGAAGGAGCCTCCCAGCTTCCCAACTTTTTCCACCCATGCTCATAAACGTATGCAACGTGTATAATGTTTTGGAAGGACCGATATTGTAGTTTGTTCGTGAAACTGAATGATTTAATAATGACCAAGATATTTTGTGCCTGTGCTGTATTTTGTGTAGTGGAGAAACACATCATGCTCCTTTAAATACTGAAACATTATAGAGACTCTTACAGTACCTGGTACACAGGGTCCTGCTAGTACATTGCATGTTGTAATGTGTCATAATTTCAACCTGCAGGTTGTCCAAACACTGAGGGCATCCTTCAAGAAAGGGAAGACTCTCTCCAAGGAATCCCGCCATCGGAATCTCAACAACCTCTTACGTCTTCTTGATGATCATGCTGATGATTTCATAGATGCCATGCACAAAGACTTCAGGAAAGTACGTCATGAACAACACATTAGTTATTTTTTTTATACAGTAGGTTTGTAGAGCTACCAACCTCTGGGTTTATACACTCTGTTTTATAACTGAGTGTTTAGAGAGTCCTCAGGGGGTCTTGGGGGCTGTGCCTTGGATGCAGCTGACTGGGTTTAAGAGGTTTTAATTTGTGGAAATGCATTCTTAAAACGAGCACTCTGAGGGACACTTTTTAGTACATTCATTAAGTGTAATAGTTTATTTTGTGCAACCTATGGGTGAAATGTTGGCCAATCTGATATAGGAAGAAAATTTGTGGTGAGCTGACAGAGCATATCCTTTGCACAGGTTCCTTATGCTGTAGAGTAATACATGGGTGTTGCCACCCTTCACAGCCCACTGTACTATCTACCCTGTTATCCATTCATTTGTTGTTCAAATTATCCCTAGCAGAATGAATCTGACCAATTTTGGATGGGGGCAGAAAGCTCAACAAAAGAAAAGTCAATGAGGGCTATCACCTTCCATGAAATCTATCTTCACCTTGGTACTGTTCTGATGTTACACACAGTGAATGCCATTATCCCCTGATTGGTATGATTTAAATTGGCATACTTTGGTTTCTATATTTTGACCTTAAGTTGATTCAGTGGCTGTGTGTGCTTGTGCACCCTGGGAAATTTCTGCCAGTCACAAGCCATTTGGTCAAGATTGCTCTCTCCAGAAGTTTCCTTAAATCAGTGATTGATTCTGAAATACCTCCAGTTTTCCTGAAGGTTGGTGGAATGAAGAATTTCTGTTGCAATGTTTCAGTTGCAAGCTTTAAAGTGTCTACCACTCAAGCCACCGAACTTTTCAACTTCCATATGTATTGTATCTCCATTGAAAAGGGATATGGACCTGTCATGTAATGATTAACAGAGCTTCCTGAAATGGTACACGAAAGGCAAAACCACAGAGCAGGGAGCTGAGGTAATTGCACTGAGAATAATGGCACCGGGAAGGCAGAGAGATGGAAGCTTTTTGTTCATCTCATTACTATGAAAAAAACTAACAGCAGTAGGCTCCATTGGTAGGAACCTAGAAAATGGTCACCATTGCAACAAATTGCATCAAATGCTGGCCATTTTAACAGGGAATTTTCTGGTTTACTCCTGTATCATAAAAAAAACAATAACAACAAACAAAACATTTAACAGCCATCTTGTGAAATGGAATGGGGCATTCATAAGATATATCTCATTTTATCCATTGTTTTTTTTAACCTTCATTTCCTGGACAGTTGTAAAATAGATATTCTCAGGGATTTACTGTGGAAGTTTAAAGCATCTCCTTGAAAAGTATCAAAATAAATCACTTACAAAATTGTAAACTATCATTATTAAGAGACAACTTACATAGTGTGATGAAAGGTATAGTAATAGTGCACAACACTCCACATAATAAGTTGTCATTGACAGTGAGGTGTAAGTTTTGTATTGACAGTAAGCTTCTCAGGAACCATCAAACTTTGAAGAGGTATATCTTGAGAAGGGTAACATGTATTAAAGTAATTCAGATGGATTTGTCAATCATTTTTGGTACAGTACAGTAGCTGTATGAAAAAGTGCAACTGTTTGGTTGCATGTCACCTTTTAAGTACCTCATCTAGCACTGATGTCAAAAGAAATTACCAATTAATGAACTGGCATCCAGGGGCCTGAACATTAGACCTTACAAATTGGCAAACCTGTCATGACCTTGCCTTTAATGATTTCAATGTAACTAATCATATCCTGAATAGCTACGAGTCCTTGAGTCGTCCTACTTATCAATTTCCTGTGTCATTGAAAAGAATGGCAGGTGTTGGTGATTATTAAATGATGTGGTTTATGTGTGGTACATGTATCATGAAAAATGCAATGTGTGTGTGATTGGGAGTGCCTCCTGAGGTATGAAATGAGATGAAGTGAATGGAAAGTTATGAAGTGGAGGACAAGTTGCAGATTTAATATTTAATATTAACCCTTCTACTGTATACTACAGTACGTGATTGCAACTTCATCAGAAATTCTTGCGCACTCCCTACTTCTTCAGAGTTAACTTTAAAATTTAAACAAATTATTTTGTATGGATGTTATTAAAATCCTTTCAGTTGGTAAGGTATTGTAGACAGAGACTTGTGAGACACCCCCCCCCCCCCCTCAATCAATTGTAAGCTATGCCTTAGTGTTGGAAAAATTCAAGCATGTGACTAGTCAGACTTGAGTGTTGATTTGAGAAATGTGAATCTGACTCCAGTACCTAGCTCAAGGGACTTCTTGACTTGATAAATTGTAACCCAGTCAGCAATTTAGTCAGCCCGTCAAGGGGCTGCCAATTGGCCGTGTCGGCTGTCCATCAGAAATACGTCCGGTGGTTAGCTGGCCATCCCCAGATGGCCTTGATGGGGATTGTTTTAAAACTTTTACCCATCATGCAACTCTGTATCCTACAGGGATGTAACCAGCAGACCTCTGATGGCACTCCAAGGACTCTCTAGTGACTGCCGACATACTAATGGCTGATAGTGGGGAGAGACACGAGTAAAAAATGTCCAGTTGGGCTTGTAAGAATCTCTGTGACTCTTCTCCTCAAAATATAGAGACTTGGCTCAGTTACACTCTCTCCCCTGAGATTTTTATCATTAAGTTTCTTTCATATTGGCCTGCTTAGCAGCTTTCTGTTTATGCTACATATTCCATTGGTTTTGTTTGTAGAGATGAGCTCAAGCAAGACAAACTTGTACTTTCAAATTTGCTTATCCAGTAAGATGTTATTGTAGCCCAGGCCCCAGGTATCACTGTTATCCCTGAAACTGGTTGATGGACTCTTCAGTTCCTGTCCCTTTCCACTTTTTACCCTCCCTTCATCTCTTTCTGCCCTCTGTATCTACTCTTGGAAGGTAGCCTACTTTAGCTGCTTAAACTTTACTATTTGTGTATGTGATTAATTTCTCATTGACATTTCTTGTCATGTATTCCATCCTAATACATAAATTCGTCATCCTCTTAACAGCCACCACAAGAAGCCAGAGGTTATGAAGTAGACGGTACCAAAGCTGAAATAACTATTCATCTCAATGCACTGGATAACCTTATGAAGCCAAAAAATGTAAGAATAATCTCTCCCCAATATTTTCTTCCAGATTTATTGTTGCTGTCTGTTTTTGCATCTGGAAGGATTGTTTCTAAGGTGAAAATGATTTTAAGGGCAATTAATGTTTTCATCACAAAGTAGAAACGTTAACACTTTTGACAAGATTAGGTTTGGCATCAAGGGGTAAACCTCTTGTGAAGAGTCAGGTGGGCCAAGCCCCAGAAACTGACAGGGGCTACTTATGTAAGGACTCCACTGAATACATTTTCACAAAACTTTGATTATCCTTTGTAAAATACACTATGATTAACCATTACATTTCCTTATGTTTCTTTGGAAGATATATTCAATTTTTTCGAAAATAGATTGTTCTGCTGAATGACTGAATCATGTGATATTACGACGAATGTATTTGCCTTTGCCTACTGTCTCTAACTTTCAGGTCAATGATGGATCATACCTTCTCATGGGTAAGAAAACATTCCTGAAACCAGAGCCATATGGAGTGGTGTTGATTATTGGAGCTTGGAACTACCCACTCCAGCTGACCCTGTACCCCCTGGTTGGTGCGATAGCAGCAGGTGAGGTACCCATTAAGGTAACTCTGTGCTCCCTTGTTGGTAAATTAGCCAGTAAGTCACCCCTTAAGCTGACTCTGTACCCCTGGTTGGTGCAGTAGCAGCAGCTGTGGTACCCCTTTCGATGACTCAGTACTCCCTTGTTGGTAAAATAGCTTGTATGAAGTCACCCCTTTCAGCCGACTTTATACCCCTTCTTGTGTACAATAGCGCCAGGTAAACCACCCCCCATCAGTTGACTCTGTACCCTTGATTGGTGCAGTAGCAGCAGGTCAGGTACACCTTCATGTGTGATCCCTAGTTGGTACAGTAGCCAGTAAGTCACCCCATTCAGCTAATTCAGAATGCCTTCTTTTGTACAATAGCACCAGGTACCCTCCCCATCAGCTGACTGTTGATCTCCTGGTGGGTGCAATATCAGTAGCTGATATAGTTCTTTAGGTGTATCCCCCTGTTTGTACAATATCCAGCAAGCCAACCCCCTTCCAGCTGAATGACCCCCGGTTTTGTGCAGTAGCATCAGTGAGCATGTAACAATTTACTGTAAGAAGATGGGGTGAGGCGAATAATTGGACTGAAAATATGAAATAAATAGTTACTGAGATTCCCTTTTAAGGAGAGGTTTTTAATTAATGACATTCAAGATTATCTGTCCTGGAAATGCACTTAGTAATTAAAGACACAAAAGACACACCATCTACTTCTGGGCATGGTCAGTCAAAAGTGGGTCTTTGACCAATGACAGTGTGGTGCTCATGTCTGTCATAGAACAATTGTTAGCCACCAGAGTGTCTGAGAGGTGAGTCACATTAGCTCAGTTGTCAGTCACAATAGTGACCAAGGGGTGGATCATTGTCTGCCATTGTTACACTTTTTACAGAAAACCATCTGTCATTGTTCTCATTTCGTTAGTTAATCTAGTGATCCATGTGCTCGTCAAAATTGCATGTTCTGCATTATTTTTGTGACTGTACTGAGGGTGTGTCATTTTACGTTAAATTGTCTGTCACAGAAATGACTGAGTGGTGTGTCATAGTATACTTTTTGTGGGTTATGTTTTTGGACAATGACTGACCATGCCTGGGGGTCGAGGGGTGCGTCATTGAATTTATAAGTACATAGTACCATAATGGGAAATATGAAGCATGTTTTGCACTGTGTATTAAATCACATGATTATTGCAATTTTAGTGGCTGTAGCAATAGAAATAGCAGTAGCAGTGCAATTGCAATAGGTATAGCAGAAATAGCAATTTAGCAGTGGCAATAGCCATAGAAGTAGCAATAGAAATAGCAATAGCAGTAGCAATGGAAATACATGTACAGTAGTAATAGTGTAGTAATGGCAGTAGCCATAGAAATAGCAATAGAAATAAACCCTTAGTAGCAGTAACAACAGAAGTTGCAAGTGCAGTTTTAACTTCAAAGGCTGCCAAAGTATTAGGTTAACAATCCTGCATTAAAGAGACTTAAAAGAAGGGTCTAAGCTCAAATCAAGCTTTGATATATTAGAGGGGTACTTATTCTAAGCAATCTGGTGAAATTTCCATTGAAATCCGATGTGTGGTTCTCAAGATATCAGCAGATAAAGTTGTCACATTTTCAACACAAAGTGAACTTGAAGCAAGCACATATGATGTCATACCCTCACATTAATGAGCAGTCTTTTGTTTTTCTTTAAATTTTATCACCAATTTTCTCCTCAACAATTGAATGTTATCGCAATGTGATTGCATGAGAGGCATGGGAAAATTACAAACTTCACATTCCCCATGGGGAGGTCCTATCCCTATTAATTGCAAGGTCAACACAACAGACTGAATAAACAAAGGAAACAAAGCATTCCTTATCAATGTGAGGAAGTGATATCAGGGAGCTGCCTACTAATATAACTTCCACTTGCCTTTGGGTCACAAACATTGTGACTTTTTTTGCTGATATCTTGAGTAATACAAGTCTTATTTGAATGAAAGTTTCACCAAAATGCATAGATTTAGTTCCTCTTTCACATACGAAAAGCAAATGTTTGCTTAAACCCTCCTTTTAAGGTTGAGAAGTCTTGGAAACCTTTCTGTGAAAGGAGTTGAGATTCTCATTATGTTGTTGTCTCTGATGTGTATAGGTTTTGATGAAAGAGAAACCTATGCATTCATGATGGCATGTGTATGTGTGCTTGTATGTGTGTGTAGGTGTGTGTGCATACATGTGCTTGTAAAATCCCACATGATATCTTAAGAAGGGAAAGGCCAGCAGTTCCCATACTCTAATGTGTGAATGCCCCATATTTAGAGGAAACCCTGTTGTTTTTGGCAGAGGTAAAAGTCCATTGGAGGTCACCAGGGGTCAAACTTTGAAAACCCTGTTAATATGATATCTCCAGATAGGAACTATCGATAGTCTTCCTACTTAGCATGACGATTATGAAGAGAGGAAGGATCTTAAAATTTTTGCTTGATATCAAAGATCATTTGGGTTCATCAGAGGTAAAATTCTGAAAACCCTGTTAAACTGGAAATATCTCAAAGTAGAAAGCATGAATTTACTCCGCATACATATCATGTAGATGCTTTGTTTAGAGAGGAAGGATGCAGTTGTTTTGATGGAGGTAAAAGACCATCTGGGGTCATTGGAGGTCAACTCTGAAAACCTATTTAACATGATATCTCAAGAAAGGAAACATGGATAATTTTGATACCTAGGATTTAGAAGCATCATATATGAAGAGAGAGCACTGTGTTGTTTTTGTGGGAGGAAAAGGTCATTTGAATCACCAGATGTCATACTCTGAAATTCTTGTGAACACAATTTCTCAAGGTAGGAAGCATGTCTACATTTCCATAGTTAGCATGTAGTTTGTGATATTGAACAGAAGTGCCCTGCTGTATTTGGTACAGTTCAAAGGTCATCGGAGGTCACTAGATGTCAACATCTGAAAAACTTGGAGAACAGGATACATCATACACGGAAGCTTGGAAACTTTCTTATATGGTATATATTTGCCATGTTTAATACAAAACCTGTTGATACTGGTGTTATTTTTGTGTCTGGAGAAGGCTTATTTAGGTCATCAGAGGTCACACTATGAAACCTTGTTAGCATGATATCTCAGACTCAAAGTAGGAGTCATCAATATTTCTCCTACATGGTGTATGGATGCATGGCATCAGTCCAGTATGTTTATGTTGTTGATATACTGTAGTTCTGGTGAAAGCTAAAGTCTAGTGAAATGGATTCATCGAAAACCTCAGTGCATTTTTGAAATTTGATTTCTTTTTAACTAACAGGAAACTGTGCAGTAATCAAACCATCTGAAATCACAGCTGAATTTGCTGCAGCACTTGAAAAATACCTGCCACAGTATTTAGATCAGGTGAGTCACTAATTATGTATCATCTGAAATCACAGCTGAATTTGCCATGTAACACTTGCAAAATTCCTGTCACACAGTACTTAGATCAGATGAGCCACTGGGTATGCAGCCCCTGAAATCACAGCTGAATTTGCAGCAACACTGGCAATATACCTGCCACAGTATTTAGATCAGGTGAGTAATTAATTATGCATCATCTGAAATCACAACTGATTTGCCATCCCTTGCAAAATCCCTGTCATACAGCACCTAGATCAGTTGAGTCACTTGTAATGGAGCCCCTGAAATCACCACTGCATGTTCTGTATTCCTTACATGACATCTTCAGGAGTTCTAACGTCTGCCTGTACACCTATTGTAATAGTCCTTCATTCCCTGTTAATCACCATCTGAAATCACTGCAGATGCTGTTTAAATATATCTGTCCCCATAAATTTAGGAGAGATATTTGGCAAAAGGCAAGGTGAGGGGGGAGGGTTGGAGGGAGAGGATGTGATTGGTATAAATTTTAATAGCTGTTAACAAAACTACTGAAAGAAGGCAAATTGCAGTTCTTTCTTAAATTAATTTTATTGATTTTACAATCTGAAAAATGGCAAATTCAATTTTCTGCTTGTTTTATTTTCAAAAAGGTTCCTCTTTACTTAAAGAGAAGAATCACTGACTAAAGTATGGTCAATCTGTGCCAATGCTGCATAAAAACTTCTTCCAATCTGTGTATTATCTTTCCAAGGTAGAATACAAATTGGCAATCTTAGATAAAGGGTCACGTTGGTGATCATTCTAAATTTGTGAAGCTATATGCTTGACCTGAAGAGTTGACGTACTATAACTGATGTCACAGTTGTGCTTGCATGAATACAAGTCCCCAGTCTGTTCTTTCTTCCCCAAACAGGACTGCTTTAGAATAGTAAATGGAGACAAGTCTGTTGCAGAGAACCTTCTAAAGTGTCGCTTTGATTACATTATGTATACTGGCAATGCTACTGTGGGACGTATCATCATGGAGGCAGCATCCAAACATTTAACCCCTGTGACCCTTGAACTGGGTGGTAAGAGGTAAGTCAGGGACTCTCAGTTAATTTTTTGTGAGGACCATGTAAAGATTTTGACGTGAAGCCACAGGCCGTCAGGGTAGGGTGCTGATGAGGATGATGTCATCTAGATCCCCCTCACGCTCTTAAGGATTAATACCTTATACCCAGACTTGTATTATATGGTCTTTGTCAATGACCCTCCTTTATAATATCACCGTAAAAGAGTGCACACTTCACTTTTCAATCAAAATCCCAATGGCTTTATCAGTGTTTCCAGTGTCCACCTCTCCCTCTTAGTGCAAGTACATAACCACTTCCACTTTGTTTCTCCATAGTGGCCTCTTCTAAGATCATGAGGAATGCAAGCCAAAAACACATCCACCCTCTGTACCATATGCAAACAGTGTCCAATGAATCAAACTTTTTCCACAGTGGCTAACAAATTATAAGTGACCTTTAAAGGGACACAGAAATTAAAACTGGGTCCACATGGACCCTCTGTCAAATCACTTGTCATATTTGAGGTATTTATGGTGAGGAATGATGCTCTAAAAATGTTTAAAACCTTAACCTGGATGAATTGAGTAAGCTGCAAGCAGGCAGAGAGAAAAATAAGTTTGTTTCCATTAAAGAGTTTATTCTATATTCAATTAAATGTTGTGAAGTTAATTGAAGTAGTATTCTTTTTTCTTCAATAAAATTGATTTCATTCACAAATTGAATGTCAAAGATGCTCTTAGTTTGGTGGGAGTTCCTCGTAAAAATGAAAGTGAAGATAGTGCCTACCTGATAGAATGGTTGTAAGAGTTAGTGGTAAATGTCTGTGCAAGTTTTGCCTGTTTGTAGCAGCATGGATGTGCAGTTGTCATTAAAAGTGTTAAATTTAATACAATTTCATTATTGGGTAGTGAGGAACAGCAGATCACACAAAGTTTTACTCATTATGCCTTTTCAGAAACTGCAAAATGTCTCTTACAGATGAAAGAAGGACAAAAAAAGCCACAAAATATATTTTCTGGTGAAAGTTTTATTTGGACAAGATAGTATAAACTGTCATTATCCTACTGGGGTTTTTGACTGTACAGAAATCATTTAATCAAAATGGCCCAGAATAGGTGTTATCAGGCACTTACTATTGAAAGTTTTGAATATAACAGCCTTTATGTCCAGGTTTTGTGTTTCTGTAAGGGAGAATGCTATCACCAGCTATCACCTCAATTTGAGATAGCACCACCCACCCCCCATGCAAGTACACAGACCTTGTTAATCATGTGAGAATTGTTTTGTTACAGGTTTTTACATTCATGCAAGATAACTCTTTAGAATGTCTTCAGTGTTTACAAATTTAGTTTCTGACAGATGAGAGATAGTTGCTGGGGGAGTATAAGGGGACATTTGAAAGATAAGCTGCTGTTCAAAAATAAAGTTGTTCCTAATTCCTTACCCTCCAGTGAACTTAATCCTTTCCTCAGCCCAGCAGTAGTGGATTCTAGAACCAGCCTGTCAACTGCTGCCAAACGGATTGTCTGGGGTAAGTATGTTAATGATGGACAGACTTGCATCGCACCAGACTACGTCCTCTGTGAGAAAAAGGTTAAAGATGAACTCATAACAGAAATGAAGAGGCATGCTGCACTGTTTTATGGATCTGATCCACAAAAGAGTGAGAGTCTGGGAAGGATTATCAATGACAGGCATTTTGAGTGAGTATTCGGCAAATAATTCTAAGTTGTTGAGAGAGTTGCTGTATCATCAGAGTTGCTTTTATCTTGAAGATGAAAAAAATCGTTCTCTTTTTGTAATTCTATATGTTATGTGTTCTGTAAACTCTTTTAAAAGTGGGCATTGCTGGGGAAAGTTAAAAATCCATTGGAATTATTAGTTTTGAAGAGATTCCTATGCAGTCACAGTGGAAGGGGGTGGGGGGTGTTTGAACTCTGATATGTGTTTGTGTGTTTTTGATGCCTGTCTAGAATAAACCATTACATCTTAAGATTATGAAGTATTCATTCTTTGCACCTTCCAGTTAAATTATGCATTCAGATAAAAGGAGAGAGTGTAAAACGAAGAATAATGATAAAATGTTGATCGATATGAGGCTTCTGGATAAATTTCATTGCTTACAACTTGATTTCTTTTCAAATTTGTCTGGTTTGATTTCCTTGAAGGAGGGTGGCAAAACTTTTGAAAGACAAAGAGAAGTACATTGTACATGGAGGAGAAATTGATAGAGCTGACCGATACATTGCCCCAACCATCTTGGTGGACGTTCCATTAGATGACCCTCTGATGCAAGAAGAAGTAAGTCAATGTATCTTTAGTGTGATGAGAGTTTTAAATAAGATGTTCTGTGAGTTTTGTCATGGACCGATACATCGCACCCACCATCTTGGTGGAAGTTCCATTGGATGACCCACTGGCGCAGGTGAAGTAAGTGAATGTATCTTTAGTATGATGAGAGTTTTAGGTCAGATGTTCACTAAGTTTTATGATGGACAGATACATCGCACCCACCATCTTCGTGGACGTTCCATTAGATGACCCACTGATGCAAGAAGTAAATCAATGTATCTTTAGTGTGATGAAAGTTTCAGTTTTGTGTTAGCAGTTGGTTGCTTTTTTGCAGATTTTCAATGAAACAGAAGAAATCTGGATAAGGAAAAAAAAAAAAAAAAATAGATGCACTGTTTTGTTGTATGATTTAACAGACCAAAGAGGATTTTTGTGTACCTAAAAATTGATTGTAGTACTGAACATGTTTTGCTTGCTATGTAAAGATTTTATTTTCTTTTATCTGAATGTTTCATCACATAGTGAGTTTCCATGGCTTTTTCCTGTCATTTCAAATTGGTTAGGTTGGATTACCGTGCCCAAAGAGGATATAACCCAGAAGAAGGGCAGAGTCAAATCTGAAATGTAATGGATTCTGTTTATCTGTTTCCCCTAGATATTTGGACCACTCCTTCCAGTTGTTGCTGTTGATAACCTACAGAAAGCTCTTGATTTCATCAATGAGAGGTAATAATAGACTTCATGTCCTCAAATACTAACTATATCTCTTAGGTTTGAGGGGTGGGCGGTGGTTGAGGTTGGGGCTAGGCTGGGCGTGGGTGGGGTAGGATGTGTATTAACTGAAAGTAGTTTTCGTTTTTTTTTTTCTTGTATGTGTAATCATCTATTTTCATTTTTGCTTTCTGGTTGCCCTTGGGTCTTTGATAGGTTCAGTAGTAGATTTTGGGTGTTTGCATGGGATTCCATGGGTTGTTGGCAATGATTTCGTTTTACTCGGTATTATTTTTAATTCTGACGTCTCAACGATTACTGAAAAAAATTACGCAAAAGCATTTTCAAAAATGGAAGCTATTTCTGATACCTGGACCAAAAGGAATCTTACTGTTCTTGGGAGGATCACTATTGTTAAGTCACTTATTTTACCACAATTTAATTACTACCTTTCCTCACTCCCCAATCCAACAAACAACTTTATTTCCAAAGTAAAAAGTTACCTTTTTAGATTTATTTGGAATAATAAGCCAGATAAGGTCAGTCGAAATGAAATTATTCAAACTTACTCGAACGGGGGGCTGGGGATGATCGATTTCTCGATGTATTGTTCTGCGTTGAAAATTTCATACTTCGCACGTTTCCTGAAGAATCATACCGGTAGTCTCTTTACGGAAGTTTTAAAAAGATATTTTATTAACTCTGATGAATTTGCAACTAACGGTGACTATTTTATTAAGCTTGCTAGCTTACAAGTCACCAACTATTTCTGGCGGGATGTATTTTATGCTACATACCTTTACTTGTCCAACTGTAATCGTGATCTTAGCTGTAAGAATTCTTTTTTTCTTTGTCAACCTATCTGGAATAATAGTACGATCCAAGTTGATAACAAGCCAATTGCTTACCGTCATTGGATACGGTGTGGAATTTATTTTATTAATGACCTGTTTGATGATGATGGTACCTTTCTCCAACTGGATCAAGTAAGACAAAAGTTTTTGTTAGCTACTCACTTTTTGGAGTACCACGGTGTGCTTAATGCAGTCAAAGTTAGTTGGAATAAGGTCATCGATAACATTGATCAGTGCTTGTGTAATCCTATTAATTGTTGGTATAATATGTTATTGTCTGATGGATATTTTACATGTAAGTCACTCCGTATCAAAATGGCTAAAAATGTTTTTCTTCAGAGTAAATCTCTTTTAAAATGGAACGAGACTTTGCATATTACAAGTGATTTGTGGATGTTATATTGTTCCATTCCATTCTCATGTTCCAATGATGTATCGCTTCGATGGTTTCAGTATCAATTGTTGCATAGAATTATTCCGACAAATAATTATCTTTATACTGTTAAAGTAGTCTCCTCTAATTTGTGCACTTTTTGTTTAATTTGTACCGAATCAATTCAGCATTTGTTCTTCCACTGTAATTTCTCACAAAGAATCTGGAAGTATTATCAATATGTTTTTAAGAGGGCAGGCTTTCACATAAATTTAAAGGATGTTTCAGTTGTTTTGTTTGGGGAAAATTGTGCTCGTGAAGTAAATTTAATTCTTATTTTACTTAAGAGGTATATTTTTGATTGTAAGAAGGTAAAGACTATCCCCACGGTCAAGGGTTCCTTAATTTTCTTAGAACAGTATATTACTTTGCATAAGTATATTTCACAAAAGAACTTACGAGATGGTTACTGGGAGAAATACTGGCTCCCCTGGTTTAATTTATTTCACTTCTAATTGAGATTATTTAGTATTAATTTTTAAAGTTAATGTATCTCATTGTTTTATTTCACTGTTCATATTTTCAATGTCAAGAGCTAAAAAGAGCAAATAAAAAAAAAAAAAAAAAAAAAAAGTTTGCTGGGGGTGGGTGGGGTAGGATGTGTATTAACTGAAAGTAGTTTTCGTTTTTTTTTTCTTCTATGTGTAATCATCTATTTTCATTTTTTTTCTTCAGGGAGTGTCACTTCTCGATAAGCCCTACAGGGTTTCTTATTGCTTTCTTTCACACAATGTGCTACTTATATGCTTCTGTTATTTGTTTGTTAAATTTATGCTGTAATAAATCAAAAATTAATGTAATAAAATGAAATATTAATTTCTACAAATAATCACATGTAGAAAGGACTAAAAATTGTGTACACCATCTATCTTAGGGAATCAAATAGTTGGATTTGTGTTGCAATTTTTTTGACCCTATTAGAAACCATGCTTGTGAATTAATTTCAGTTATTAACTACATTTAAGTTAAAAATCGGTATTTTGTAATTTTGGGTTAATGATTAAATGTTTTAGTTGGAAATCTTTTTATAAGCTTACTGCAAACTGTGGTAAAGAGACACCTGAAGAGAAATGAATAGGCTTACCTGAAGAGAAATGAATAGGCTTGCCTGAAGATTCATTTCAGTTTGAAAACGTTTTACAGGAAGGTTATACTATTTCAGTTCTTTTAAATGTCATTTTGACTGACTTCAAAACAAGATTAACTAATTTCAAATGAATTGAAACATCTAATAGTAATTGCTGTCCGTCAAGTGTCTCTCATTAGTTTTTGCCTTGTATTCAGTAAATCATGGTTTTATAGAATACAATACAGTTCACCTTGCTGAGAATAAGTTGACCAGTGTTGTCTGAAATTCCTTTGCTTTCCTGTTTTTATGTTGTATGAGCCAAGCTTATTAGGGAAGTGGAGAGAGCAAAAGGAATTACGTAACTTGTAGCATAGATTAAGGCTTTTGATTGAGATAAGTTTATAAATTGATGGTGACACCCTTTTACTTTTCTGTAAAATTCAAATTCATAGCTCAGAATTACTCCATGCATGCACTTCTTTTTACTGGGCATTTGTTGCTACAGTGTAGACTTATTCCTTACAATGCAGGATAATCACTGTAGCATTAAACCATAGGAAAAATAGAATGTAGATCAGAGTTATCAAAAAAAGCAGAAAATAATGTAGAAAGGCAACAAGTCATAAAAAGATAAATTTGAGGTAAATTGGGCATTTTAAACAGGGAGGAACCATTGGTTCTCTTAAGTGTCATGGTACTACATTCATGGTGGCTGTTCTGTGTTCTGACACCTTAGGGGTTAGGGTAAAGGAAGTAAAGGTAAGGTTAGGGTCAGTTGTTAGGTTAGGTTCATAGTCAGGGATAGGGTAAGGAAGTAATAGTAAGGTTAAATAGTCAGGTGGTTAGAGTCAGGGATAGGTTTAAAACAGAAACAATTTATCTCAATGTCTCAGTGACATTGACACAAAAATGTGGATCTGTTATTCAAAGCTTTACATCTGCATGGATATGGTGCCGTAGCATGGAAATGTCAAAGTATAGAGATGTTTGAACGTAGGGGAGTAACCTACAGTCATTAAGGGGTATGAATGTGATTGTTAAAGAGATATGATGTAAGGATAGCATAGAGGGAATGGTGTGTTCTTTAGATGTAATAAAAAAGCCACAAATTTTCAGGAAAAATAGCAGTAAAACAAATAACATTTTGTAAGCATGGTTGTGAGGCTTAATCTGTGTGTAGGTATCTGTCCATCATAAGCTGCTTGGTATACTAATATTTCGTTTGATCTTTCAGGGAGAAACCATTGGTGATCTACACCTTCTCTGACAATAGTGCCTTTATAGATGAGGTTGTACAAGAAACGTCAAGTGGAGCTGTGGTTGTTAACGATACCTTACTGCATGCAGGAAGTAAGTATGATTTCACAAAGTGAGTCATTCATTTAGTGGAATACAGTATTTTTGTGGAGTAGGTATGTTTTGCAGAATAATTGAAGTTGTTTCTGTAAACCATTTTAATTTTATGTTAGAGAAGTAATGCTTTGTTCACTTGTGTTGTTCATACATGAACATAATCACACTTTATATATTGTGTAGGGATTTAGGTACGGGGAAGGGGTCAGACTGTGTGAATACCTCTTCATTTGACATGTTAGAGTAACATAACCTTCATCCCATCCCTCTTTGCCTCTTTCCCTCAGCCCACACCCCTATTCACCCATTACCCTATATTAACTCAACATTTCTCCCTACTCAGCTCCTTCCTTCCATACTAATTCCTTCACTTTTGCTGGTGTTAGAAAAGTTTCCCATTTTAATTTGTGAATTAGCTACTTTCAAGTGACCACGACCTTGGAATAGGTACTGAAGGCAGTTAAGTAGTCATCACTGTACAAGTTTGTGTAAAGTAGACAAGTTGGAGTCTGACATCAATTGAGACATCTTCAAAATACTTGAAATGAATAGTTACAGGATGCTGCCAAGGAACCACTGGTTGGTGTACGGGAAAAGAATTCACTGCAAATAAATGATGCATTCTGATAGGAATTATATACATGATAAACTTGCAGTAGTTAATTGAACCTGTAAAGCAATATTGTGGGTAGGTGTATGAGGTCTCTATCAATAATTACGGGTAGGCTCACATGAGTTACAGATTTGTGAGTCCCAGTTGCTACTTCAGTAGGTATGTGATCATTCTAAATAGTTCTTTCTTATGTGATAGAAAGGTGACTCATTTCTTTTGTTTTGACTTAAAGCAAGGAATTTTACAAGTGAAAGTGCCATTCTGTCCCTGAATAAAAGGCACAAACCTTTTGACAATTGGCAGTTTTGTTTACAAGAGTGAAATGTAACATGAAAATCAAACTAAAAATGTTAAATTTGTGTTAAGTTGGCAGTGTGAACTAAACATTGCAGAACTTTAACTGTAGCTTATTTCAAGGGAAAGTATAAGTTGTGGTGTTAAACATCACATAAGAACTTTGTGCTTTGAAAATATTATTGTGGATAACAGTTTTGGTTATGACTTCATGAGGGGCTGTGACTGCATGCAGAGTGGAGACTTTGGGGACCACAAGTGCCCGTCTCCAAAACTGTTGTTGTCACAGAAGCATAGTGATAAGGCTCAGTTGTTGTGAGGTCCAGGGTTTCAACCAGCCACTGATGTAAGAGGAAGAGGTGTTTCAAAGTTTTCGGATGCACTTTAGAATTTGTGTTCCTATCTTGGTTGCAGATGCCAAGATATAAGAACTAATCTTCTAAAATTTGAAATTTTCCCAGGAGAGGACTTCCAGACTCTGTCTGTGATTTGCAGCAAAGTGCACCCTCATTTCATAACTCTGGACCCCTGCTCATTAGCCCTAGCAAATGTTAAAAGTATCACACCTTCAAGAGCCATCGACTGTTTTAGAGCCATCGACTGAGAGCCATCGAGCCATTTACTGTTGAAGATATTTCTTATACTGAAGTAAATTTGTTATTCCTTTTTCAGGAGATGTAAAGTATTAATTCAGGAGGCTTTCCCCACTTTTGCAGTTCTGCGATTCCTTTGCATCATAAAATAAGAATGCAAAGTTGTAATCAAATAGCTAAGCAAAGTTTTGACTTCCCACCAGCAAATGCTCACTTTTCTCTTAGGCTATCTATTAATGATGTCTTGTTTTACCCTACCCTTTTCTCTTTCAACAGCTACTAACCTGTGGATTCAGTGAGTTGTTCTCTGTCCTTCAATTTATATCTCTCTTTGCTAGCAGCTGATAGCTTCCCTGCTTGCCTGCTTACCTGCTTGCTCGCTTGCATTTTTAAGGGATAAAATCTGCGAGGTGTTTTTTTCCTCTGTGATGTTAAGGATGTCAGTCTTTTGGTCAATGTATACTCAGTACATCTTTGTGTAGCTTCAAAAAATACAGATTTCATTCTTGAGATTTCTGTTAAAATTACTTTTCAAACCCATGTGTGTCTTGCTTCTTTTTATTGCTTGTGCTGACTTTTAAATTAAATCTTTTATGTTTTGTCATTAATTGGTGGGGAAGGGGGCCGGGGGGAGGGGGGTTGGTGAGAGGGAATAATGGGTAGATTGCCATCTGCAGGGTTCTTGGGGTACAGAAAAGTTGTGTAACTGTCATAGAATTCTATTTTTGCTTTTAAGGCTTAGGAAAGTCAAGAAATTTGGGAAAATTACAAAAAATATATAAAGTGACAAAATTTGGGACAGACTATTTTTCAAAATGAATGTAAAATATGTAAATTGTAGGTTCTAAAGCAAACCCAACAGTTTTCATATGTGCTTTGATGAAGTAAATAATTTTGTGATGGAAAGGTCAAGGAAGAGTCCTCAAATTATTGTATTGTCCTTCATTTACACAACCCTGCATCTGTTGACTTGGCTTGGCTTTGTCAAGGGAGGTGGGTGTGGGGTGGAAGTGGGGAAGAGATGACATGGGAGGGGGTTGACATTCCACCCTTTATTAATACTCTAATACATCAGTACTTGATCATCCACTATATGGATGGTGCCCTGGACATCTCACTGGATCCTCACCTCCAATAATACTAAATGAACATATTAGCTATTTGAAGGAATCGTGGGTAATGAAGCCAGGGTGACTACTGGAAAGAATTCATATAGTTGGGCAGCATACAATTTATAATTTATGTCAGTCCAAAACAATGCCAAAAGCAGTTTCCTTGCTAGATGGGGTTATTCAATAGTATTAATTATTGAGGTACAAAGGGCTCACAAATTCATATTCCAAGGAAAGTTTGTTAATTCTAAAGCTTCTCTGCCACGGCTTCAGACATGGAGACATAGTATCTGAAACATAGTGAAGCTCATATTTAAAGATCTCTAAAATATTTGCAATGGTTCTAGAGGTAATTATATCTGAAATAAGGTCTCAACCCAGTAATGACCTTGTTTTCAAAGTATCCAAAAAAGTACCCTGCAAAGTTTGATGAAATCAATCTCTACTCTTATATCCCATTAAGTATTACTGTAGTTCACCAGGTCATAACAATGGCAAGCCCGGTCAAGTACTTATGGTATCAATAAAGTTGAGACAAAAACCACTTCACTTTATCCAACAACTCCCATCTAGGCTGTACTTTACATTTACAAGTGTGGCACTTGAAAAGTTTTTTGTTCTGTAGAACGAGACAATGTGTCCTACCTATAGGTAATGGCTTGCATAGGTCTTGTGTACAGGTGTTTTGTACAGCAATAGGCAGTCGGTGAAACATACAAAATAATGTAAAACTATTGTAGTAGGTAGAGATACACATGTGTATCCGTACAAAATGTCTTTTTAACTACAGAGAGAGAAAGAGAGAGAGAAACTACCCCTTCAGGTGATAACTTCTGTAGGTCTGGTCACAGGTGTAAGTAGCATTAAATGATACATAAATAGTATAAATAAATGTACCATGGGTATTGTATATGCCAAGGAAATATGCAAATATTAGAAGTGTAATGTAACAGGACAGAGAGTGAGTCCTGTCAGGTGATCACTTTTATAGGTACGGTTGTAGTCAGGGGTATGTATGCAGGGATCGGGGGTGTGACAACCCCCTTTTCAGAAATCAAAGTGATCCCTAGTCAGTGTCCAAGCAAAGAAGAGAAAATAAGAGATATTAGGAGGAATTTGAATAGTATTGATAATATTTGCAATTGTAAAATGAAATAAAACATAGTAAAATTGTCTTAAAAGACAAATTGTTTTTCACATCCTAGTGATAGCACTTTTCCTATCCAGCCATCTTTGGCATTGTTCATTGTGTTCAGTCATTTGCTCTCTGTCACATTTACCCCTGATACTTGAGGAGAGTGCAAAACTACTTGAAAAGCAAGCAACATTCACTGCTCTTAGGGTTGTCCACATTCCGACCTGCAACTATGCTGGTAAAAGTCAGTCTCAGTAAAGTTAGTTGTTTTCAGGATCAATCCGCATCCACCTTTGAAAAATGTTGTATGTCCATGGTTGCAGGTGTCACTAACATTACATAATACTGAGGCATTGCTTGCCATGGATATACATGAATATTCATTAAAAGTGTGATGGTAAGTTTGGTAACTGTATTGCTATAGACTTTATGCTTTGATGTTATGTGACGTCATTTTTGATGGGTAAACAGTGAAGACACTGCACGCACAACGTAGGCTTTGCACACATGCATAGTTGTGTGTATCTGAAGGGTACACGAACCAGCTGTCTGCATTTGTTGGTGTAAGTTGCAAGGACACAACCTTGCCTCCATTGGGTGCACTTTGTGTTCTGTGATGTCCATGCATAAGGTCTGTTGGGTGTATAATTGTAAAATCTGGTTACAGGTGCTATATTGTATAATACATAATGCATAATAATGCTATTTCTATGGATGATAGATGTATATGAATATTCAGTAGATATTCATCCAGCTTTTAAGTGGTGACTGGCTCTTTTCCTTTTATTTATTTTTGTTAGAAATTTGCTTGTTTTTTACTTTTATTTTATTTAATGGAGTAGATTATATATCAAAACAGAAAATTTGACCAAATTGCAAAGAATTTGTTTTAGATGCAGACTAGCTTGTGAAATGTAGGCTATACTTTTGCACACTAAGAAGCAACACATTGTTCAGTCATCAATTTTAAATCCTGATTGGCTGTTCATGTTCGTAAGGACTGCTTACTGGATTGTAGAATCCTAGCGAGATGAAGCAAATCTGGCTTAATGTAGTAGGAATATCATTGTGTGGACCAGGAGATTTAATAGCTTAATTAATAAGACAAAACCTAAACATCCATGATGGCATGTGTATGTGGTGAGAGTAGGCATTGTCGGGTGTGTTTGTGATGTGTACCTAGTCAACATGGTATCTCAAGAAGGATAACTATGACAGTTCTCATGCATGGCGTGAATGCCTCATATTTCAAAGGATAATTCCATTTCTTGGTGCAGGTTAAATGTCATCTGAGATCGCCAGAGGTCTACTCTCAAAACCTTGATAGCACGTTATCTCAAGATCAGAAGCATGGCCACTCTTCATACTTAACATGTAGATGGTTTATAATGTGTAAGAAGTAGAGAACCCTGTTGTTTTTGATGAAGGTTAAAGGTCATCTGAGGTCACTAGAGGTCTACTCTGAAAACGTTGATAGCACATTATTTCAAGATGGAAGTATGGTCACTTTTTATTTACCACATAGATCAGGAGTGCCCAACCAGTCAATCGCGGTTTACTGGTAGACCATGGACTGATCCCAAGTCAACCATGAGGGGTGAAGAAAAAAATGAAAAAAATAAGGTTGTGTGTGGGTTTGCGATGTTGACACTGGACTGGTAGATCTCGGGAGGATGGCTACTTAAAAAGTAGATCTTGGGTCGAAAAAGGTTGGACACCCCAGGTATAGATGGATTATGATGAGTAAGGTGAAGAGAACCCTGTTGTTTTGGGTGGAGATTAAAGTTCATCTGAGGTCATTCAGATCTCATTGTATAGACCAGTGGTTGTATTACTGGTGCTAAATGTACTTGTACATGAGTAAATATGTACATACAAAACCCAGAACACATGTAGAAGGGGTTTGTATATTGAAATGTCATGTGTAGGCTGCTATTGAGATCCATGGTGTTCAAAACAATGCCATCAGTCACTGACAATATACACCCCATCTTATAATTACATACAGGTTAATGAGGACAGGTATGTTTTTCATATGGGAAATACTGTGCTGTAATCTTTGCATTTTGTGTAGCATAATACTAGTACTTGGTTACATCAGTATTTACTCTTAGAGCTGCTACATTTAGACAAATATTACTGAAATGTATTTATTTCTAGTGGCCTAGGGGTGCATGGTAGGTAAGTGAGGAACAGGATCAGAATTCAGTTGCATTTATTGATGAATTGTGAGCAAGGTACACCTTTTGGTGGTCCACAGCCAAAGGGGCAATCTGGGGATCTGTCCCCATGCATGCATATTTCTGTTACACCCCATTATTTTTCTCTGCTATCTTTTTATTTATGAGTCCTCATGATAGATCAATGCCCTCCCCCCAAAAGAAAAAACTGTAGGTGGCTACAAATTTATTTCAGTATGTATGGGGTCTATAGTATTTAGATAAATTGCTTATTTCAGCATTCACCTCACAAGCGTACAACCCCTAGATACATCAATAAAAGTTACATAAAAGAAGGTTTAGCACGATCTGCAGATGTCAAATAGAACCGTTGGTGAAGTGATCAAGTGATCAACAGTCTATGAATAAGGGCAGTAACAGTGGTGCCTTTAGGGTGGCTGAGAGAGGGGAGTGTGTTGACCTTCATGAAGGGCAGAAGTACAGCTCTCAATCATAAACAAATTCATTAATAAAAATTGTCACATGATTAAGAAGATCTGTACATGTTTTAGTGAACCCAGTCTCTCTATGTTTTACATACATTTACATAACAAAGGATGTATTTGCCTTGTAATTATTTTACTGTGATATGTTGTTAAACACACTCATTCCACCCTGACCTCTCCCTCACACCCCCCACTCATACCCACTCCCATATTGTGTGGTCAGCAGTGCATAATCTTTCCCCTCAGTCTCCACCACCATAAGTTTCAGACCATTGAGGTACATGACATTTATTGTAATAATGGTTTGAACTTACAGAAAAAGGACTTTGTCTTTTGTCATAAATTCTCATTCACTTAAATCTGGATACTCCAATAGCCACCTTATCCTTTGTACCAACATCTCTTAAAAAGCATAAAAAAAATAATAACACATCACCCATATTGTTCATTACTTCAGTCCATCAGTGGTGTGATGTACATCCAGCTAGGTGTCTGCTGCTATTCCATACATACCCTGTTTGCTGTGGCCCACTGACCCATTCATAAATAATTGTGTTAGCTTCCTTGTAATGTATGGAGTGGAGCATGGACTGAATGTATTTCATGAAGATAGTCTTCCCATGATATATAGTTCTTTAGGTTTGTGTTTCTCTATGAAGAAAAAAATTACATGTACCTCTTTTCTGTTTTGATTTCAGTCGATGTCCTCCCATTCGGAGGTGTTGGTGCCAGTGGGATGGGGAGATACCATGGCCTATACTCATTTGAAACTTTCTCTCATATGAAGCCGTGTTTTGTAGACCCTTACTTCAAGTATCTGGACTTCTCACTGATGTAAGTTTAGCCTTTTGTATGTCTCATGGGGTCATACTTGGACAGTGAGCTTCTAAAAGTTCATTTTGCAAGGACTTTATAGTTTTAATATTTAGAGCACTTCCTTAAAGAATTGCAGTATTAAACCATTATTTAATATGAATGCATGTACATTTGAACCACTTCAACCTCAGGCCCGTAGCCACAGGAGAGGTTTAATTCTTCTAAAATATGGATTATGGTGGCATAATTCATCTTTCCACAAGTAGAACCTTCCATGAATTTCCGCACAAGCACCCTCCGTGACTTTTAGTCCTGCCCTTTAATAATTATTTGTTGGAAGTAGGCCAACCTTGTATCCCTTTTAAACACTGCCTACCTTCTCTGCACATTAAGAACAGGACATGTCGATAGACCCTTTTCCAAATAGCAATTACAAAGGATTGTGGGATAGCATTTTGGTCTGCATCATTCTTATCCACAGTAAAATGCTATGGACAAAAATAAAAGCACACATAAACTATCCCACATCTTTTGTGACTGCTGTTTGGAAAATGGTCTATGGGGTGTACCTTTTGAGAATTGTGGAGGAATAAATTAATTCCACAGGATTTAAAATAATTATTATAAGTTTGTGAGGATACACACTTTAACTACAGAATCTGTGTGGACTTACAGCTGATAAATCTGGAGTTTTAACAACTGTAGCAGTATGTAAGTATATTATGAAGGCGACAACCCATAGTTCATTTATTCGTATGTGATGTTGTGTTTATCAGTTGCACTTCTCAGTTCACTTAATATTTCATCAATATGTTGTCATGTTTCTTCTTTTCACCTTTAGAGCCAGGTATCCTCCATACACCAAACAAAAGGAGAGAATAGTGTCACTGATTCTGAAGAAGTTTAACAAGAATGAACTGAGGGTGCTGTTTCTGATCAAACTTACCCTGGTGGTTGCCTTGGTAGCAGTTGTATTTAAGGTCAGTGTCCATTTCTCTCCATGTTGACTTCACCATTGTTGACATAGCAACAGAACACACATGTTCTGGCCCAGGGGTGTCCTACTTTTTTTGTGGAAATGACCCCATTTCAGAAACCACCTTAAGAGACTGATCCCTTAATTCATTACAAAGAAGAAATTACATTTTATCATTTATGTTTATTTCGTGCCTAGTGGTAGCTGTGTTATCTGGAACCCTGATCCAGGCCTTTGTGGGTGGGTTTACGTTTTAAGGCAAGCCCAAACTTGCAATGAGGGCCAAAGGCAGGAAGCTTCCACACATGCTGGTAGGGGGCCCTCCCCAAGGTAGTCTCTGAAATTTACAGTGTAAGATGTGCTTTACTGGCATCTAGCAATGAAGATAAGTACGTGCACGGAAAACAACATGCGTTAATATGGAGTGGGACTTACCTACAATTTCAGAAAAGGCTTGCCAGTAATAATCCTGTATCTGCAAAAATGACATCTGGAAATCAAACTTTGTATCTGACATAGGGATCGTCTCAAAAAAGAAAATCCTGGTAAAAACAGTGGGGTAGTGGGTTGGGCCGAGGAAGGCCTTCCCTTTGGAGCAGCACCTGGTTGCTGTTGTGGGGACTGCCTCTGCACAAACATTAATGAACATTAAAGATGCCAGTTAGATCATGGTTAATGAAGGAAGGGGTTACATTACATTTGTGTATTAGAAGTGATGCTAACCATCAATAGGCTTACTGCTCCTCAGGAAGAAAGATTTGCTGGCAGGATGGGTGACGTTTGCTGTACTTTTAATGTAAAGTTTTGAAATTAGTCTGCACCCCATGTAAAATGCTTTGTTATTGCAAAGTTGGGAAATGATGCTTTAGTCCAGGGATGGGGAACCCTCCTGCCCATGGGTCGTATTTAGCCCACGAGACAATTTTATCCAGCTTGCATGGTAATTCATAAATGTAAATTCAGAATCACTTGAAAAGTATTAAATTGATAATAATCTTTTAGCCAAGGGTGCTCACTGTTTATCATGCTTATACCACTTCCTGGATATTTCTCGTAAAACTGCTGTGAAACACTACCAGTATATTACTAAAACATAAGTGTGCTCACCATAGCATGCCTACTGTTTTACTAGACATAAACCAGGTGCAGGATCTTTGTACTTCTGGTGGTAACGGAAGCTTTGCATGGGAGGCTACATATACAGAATTGCACTATCACTGCATGTATAGGTCTGTCTATTATAGTTCAAAACTAAGTGGATGCTGTAATTACCTTGGTAGATTCAGAAAGGGGGGTTAGAACTGTCCATCTGAGGGTAAATTAAATGTTAAAAAGTGGAAAATTTTGCAATGTAAAGTGAAGAAGAAATAAAGTTTGTTTCAAAATACTCATTTTGTCAGTGCACTTTGTGCACACTTTTCATATGTGCTCATTCATTATTACGTCAAAACAAATAAAAAGACAAAATAATTGTCATACGTAATACGTCTGGTCTGTGTAGCCTTGCACATTCAATGCCAATTAAAGATAGTGTAAGATCATTCTATTGCCTACAAATTTGTACAAACAATAGAGCTTCTGGGGCTTTGCCCCAGTTTGTTACCTTGCTTTTCCCCTAGACTCCACCAGGGCATGTTTGGAGGCCCTTGGCCTGCCTCCTGTTGGGGAAAACTTGTTGCGCCCTCTTTGTCTGCAGTCCCACGAGTGGACTATAAATATCAAAATTGCCTGTCAGAGAAAAAGGTTCCCCCTCCTGCTTTAGTCAGTGTGGTAGCACTTTTTTCCAGTTTCATGGATTATTTTCTATCCATCTGTAACCAGATGATCCCCCCTCCATTTCCTGACACAAGGCTTGGGTGACTCCAAAATAATTGGAGTCTGGCACCTGTGGCCTTATTAGTCATGACTCCTGTAATGACATCATAATGAGGACAGATACCTCAGCAGTGGTAAACTGTCAATTACTATCCTACCAATGGGCCTTAAAACACCAGTAGAAAGGGTTGAGAGGTTGGTCAGTTATGTTTGTTGTCCCTTGGGGAGGTTGCTTCTTTGGGGAGCAGAACTCCTTCAGGAGTAGTGTTTGGTTTCGCCCCTTGGCTCTTTGCCAGAGAGTCGAGAGGTATGCCAAAATTTTTGGGCAGGGGAAGTTTTCTGAGAGATATATCTCTCAATCCTCAGACCTCTACATCATGGGTCTGTCATGCATGGTTCTGTTCTTGACTGGCTGAAAAGAACAGATACTACACATGATCTTAGCCAAAGGCCGAGAAGCGACCAAAAATTTGGAATTGTCCTAGGTGGGAATTGTCTGGGGGAAATTTGGGTGGGTATCATTTGAAAGTAGTTGCCTAGGATAATTGTCCAAAGGAAAATTGTCTGGTTAGTCATCCAATTCAACCTGAGCTGAACTGTTGTCTTGTTGCTGTATTTTAAGTCTAATGTATTAAGAGACTAACAAGCTTCCTTTTCTTTTGTTTCTTTATTAGTTTTTCCAAGTGGATGAGATGTTGGGCAGAATCATTGGAAAGTAAGAGACCTCTTCATGTGGGAAGGAAGTCTTCTGAGCAATACTATGAATATTCATGTCACTTAAGCAATATAATATTCATGTAACAGATGCTATGTTAAGCTTGAAAGAGCTATTTTGCGTGCATATACTATTATGAGGCTGAACATATTGTGCAGTAGTTTTTGCTCAAATTGAAAGAATGAGTTATGAGCATGACTATTCATGTATCTGTGCACGTTGGCAATGTGAATATTCATGTTGTCACAGTAAACCTTGGAAAAAATGGTAAAGTGTGCACAAACTGTTATAAGGTTCAATATATAATATGCTATAGAGCAATATGAATATTCATGAACCCAGGCATGTTTCATTTTAACCTTGAAAAAAAGTTTAATATGTGTGCTTTAACTATTATGAGGCTGAGTATATCAATATTGGAAGGAAGAATTATTGGCAATATGCATATTCATATGTTTGGGGGCATCTAGCAAAACTTGCTTCAAAGATAGTGTAGACAACTAGTGTAAGATTCATAAACTGTATTGAACAATATGTGGCATTATCATATAGGGGTGTATTGCGTATTGAGATGATAATGAACTGGCATTAGCATAATAATACATGGTTTATTCCTTGACACTGTATACTTTACAAAATTTAAATCTTTTATAAAGTTATATTTTTTGCATGATTCAATCACCATTCCATAGCTGGATATTTTCTGCTTATTTTGCTCCCTTTTGACGTTATATGTTTTCTACTTTTAAAAGAAAAAAGAAAAGCAAATTATTTTTATAATACTTTTATTTTCAGGAAGAAAAACAAGTATTTTTTGTGCATTGTTTCAGAAAAGTGATATGTTGCAAAGATTGAAATGGTTTGTAACTCATTGTAAACAGTTACAATTAGTATGATAGCTCATATACAGTCATGTTAAGCTTTAAAGTAAAGTCCTATTAGGGGACCTAGCTCTTTCGGGAAGCAGTTCCCCTTCAGAGGAAACATTCCTTTTCACTGTTTGGAATCAACCTGAAGGGATTTTTAGAAAAAGGAATCATTGCAAGCAATGTCAGTATTTTTAGGGTGTTCACACAGACTGGAATATAGACAGAGGTTGAAATTGTATAAGAACAAAACATTAAAATATACGAATAAAGTTATAAATTATGGTTGTGTCTAGTTTGTGGTGTATGCATATGTTTAATGCAGCTGTGAGCTTCAGTAACTATTGTTTATCACATGTTAAGTCATGAAATCTATTTACTTAAAAACTAAATAATAATCAGTAACTCCATCCAAAATAGGAAATACATATGCCTTGTATTTGCAATATGGTCTGTGTACAAGAATTGCATACACAGTATGGCCTGTGTATAAGAATCATTTGGCATACAAAGTATGGTCTGTGTATAAGAACCTCATGGCAGACACAGAATGGTCTGTGTATGAGGATTGCATGGCATGCACAGAATGGTCTGTGTATAAGAATCCCTTGGCAGACACAATATGGTCTGTGTATAAGAATCACTTGGCAGACACAGTATGGTCTGTGTATAAGAATCACTTGGCAGACACAGTATGGTCTGTGTATAAGAATCACTTGGCAGACACAGTATGGTCTGTGTATAAGAATCACTTGGCAGACACAGTATGGTCAGTGTATAAGAATCACTTGGCAGACACAGTATGGTCTTTGCATATAAGAATCACTTGGCAGACACAGTATGGTCTGTGTATAAGAACCTAATAGCAGACACAGTATGGTCTGTGTATAAGAATCACATGACATACACAGTATGGTCTTTTTATAAAAACCTCATGTAATGTACAGTAAGGTCTGTGTAAAAGAACTTCACGGTACATACCTTTCAAGCACAGTTTCTTATGGAGCTTTTTCTATGGCCCCATTAGGATTCCAACACTCTCCACGGTCCTATCTCTCTACCCCTTTCTCATTCTGGCCTCTGTTTATGGGTATGTTTTACACCTGCGTACAGTTTAAATGTAGTGAGCAGTTGTAATACTGTTCTACCATATATAGCCTATGTAAGAATTTTTTAAGGTGGGAGATTAAGTAAGGAATGATAACTTTTTGCAACATGTGTTTACATTAAAGAATTGCCAAGCATGTTATGTCATTCCAATTTTATTGTGCCAAGATATTGTATTTTTAGTAAAAGTTAGTTAAACTAAAAACAGAGGAGTCAGCGTCCTGTGAAGTGGATAGAGAGAGTTTGTAAAATGTGGTTTGACAGGATTTGGCACTTTCCTGCTTCGAGGAAGTGCTTCAAGGGAGGGGGGGGGGCTACAGTAGATAGGTGAATTTATTGAATAGGGTGTGGCAGGAATTGGGTATCCGAGCAAGGGAAGCTGCAGGAAGTAGGTTAGTTTAGTGAATAAGGTTAGATGGGAATGAGGTTTTACCTGGTCACAGGGAGGGGAAGGATACCAAAGATAAGTGAGTTTATTATATAGGGTAAGAATGGGGTCTTCCCTGCTTAGAGGGAGGAGAAGCAAGATGAGTTAGTTTATTAAATAGGGTTAGACAGGAATGGGGTATCCCTGCTTCCTGGGAGGGGGGAGATGCTGGAGTTAGGAGGTTTGAGTGTTATTTTCTGTACATGTAATTTAGGAGGGGCTCCTGGGGGTAATGTCATATGTCAAGCTTGGATTGGGACCATCTCAGTTTAAAGGACGGGAATATTTTATCATTATGATATTGGAATGTGTTTGTCTCCATATCATGTGGTTGGAAAGGTGGGGGGATGTTGTTCTCTGATTTCCAAGAAGTATGTTATCTAAAGAACTTTAAGTTTTCCAGTGTAGTGCCTTGTTGCAACATCATCATTTACAAAAAAAAAGTTTATTTGTACAGTTTTTTTGTTTTCCAGCATGTACCAGCATCATTCCTTTTATATTCCGTCGAAAAAAAAACATACATACGTTTTGTACCACCTTTATCATTATGCATCGTGTGCTTTACAGAAATAAATATACGCTTGTGAAAAGAATGAATATTCATAAATGTTGTTCCGTGCACATTATTTTGTATCGTGTGCTTTGCACCATCAAATGTTGACTTGCCAAAGCAATAAATATACATAAGTTTTGCACCAGTTACATCATTATGCACCGTGTGCTTTACGGCAATAATATATAATACTTGACAAAATGGTGAATATTTATAAGGTTTTTGATTCCTTGCCGAAGGCAGGCAAGGAATCTATGCGATGGTGATGTCGTGTGTGTGTGTGTGTGCGCGCGTATGTGACGGCTTAGCTTGTTTACACGATATCTCAAGAAGGGAAAGTTGGACAGTTCTCAAACTTGGTACATAGATGGCCCATATTGAGAGGAAGAACCCTATTGTTTTTGGTGGAGGTCAAAGGTCATCTGGGGTCACTGGGGGTCAAAATCTGAAAACCTTGTTTACTCAATATCTCAAGGTAGAAAGCTTGGATAGATTTCATGCTTGGTATGTAGATGCGTTGTGGTGAGAGAAAGAACCCTATCATTTTTGGTGGAGGTCAAAGGTCATCTGGGGTCACCGGGGGTCAAAATCTGAAAACCTTGTTTACACGATATCTCAAGTTAGAAAGCTTGGATAGATTTCATGCTTGGTATGTAGATATGTTGTGGTGAGAGGAAGAACCCTATTGTTTTTGGTGGAGGTCAAAAGTCATCTGGGGTCACCGGGGGTCAAAATCTGAAAACCTTGTTTACACGATATCTCAAGTTAGAAAGCTTGGATAGATGTCATGCTTGGTATGTAGATGCGTTGTGGTGAGAGGAAGAACCCTATCATTTTTGGTGGAGGTCAAAGGTCATCTGATGTCACCGGGGGTCAAAATGTGAAAACCTTGTTTACACGATATCTCAAGTTAGAAAGCTTGGATAGATTTCATGCTTGGTATGTAGATGCGTTGTGGTGAGAGGAAGAACCCTTTTGTTTTTGGTGGAGGTCAAAGGTCATCTGGGGTCACTGGGGGTCAAAATCTGAAAACCTTGTTTACACAATATCTCAAGTTAGAAAGCTTGGATAGATTTCATGCTTAGTATGTAGATGCGTTGTGGTGAGAGGAAGAACCCTATCATTTTTGGTGGAGGTCAAAGGTCATCTGGGGTCACCGGGGGGTCAAAATGTGAAAACCTTGTGTACACAATATCTCAAGTTAGAAAGCTTGGATAGATTTCATGCTTGGTATGTAGATGTGTTATGGTAAGAGGAAGAACCCTTTTGTTTTTGGTGGAGGTCAAAGGTCATCTGGGGTCACCGGGGGTCAAAATCTGAAAACCTTGTTTACACGATATCTCAAGTTAGAAAGCTTTGATAGATGTCATGCTTGGTATGTAGATGCGCTGTGGTGAGAGGAAGAACCCTATCATTTTTGGTGGAGGTAAAAGGTCATCTGAAGTCACCGGGGGTCAAAATGTGAAAACCTTGTTTACACGATATCTCAAGTTAGAAAGCTTGGATAGATTTCATGCTTGGTATGTAGATGCGTTGTGGTGAGAGGAAGAACCCTTTTGTTTTTGGTGGAGGTCAAAGGTCATCTGATGTCACCGGGGGTCAAAATGTGAAAACCTTGTTTACACGATATCTCAAGTTAGAAAGCTTGGATAGATTTCATGCTTGGTATGTAGATACGTTGTGGTGAGAGGAAGAACCCTATTGTTTTTGGTGGAGGTCAAAGGTCATCTGGGGTCACCGGGGGTCAAAATCTGAAAAACCTTGTCTACATGATATCTCAAGTTAGAAAGCTTGGATAGATTTCATGCTTGGTATGTAGATGTGTTATGGTAAGAGGAAGAACCCTTTTGTTTTTGGTGGAGGTCAAAGGTCATTTGGGGTCACCGGGTGTCAAAGTCTGAAACCTTGTTTACATGATATTTCAAGGTAGGAAGCTTGGATAGATTTCATACCAAGTATGTGGATGTGGTATGGTGAGAGGAAGATTTCTGTTATTTTTGGTGGAAGTCAAAGGTCGTCTGGGGTCACCAGGGGTCAAACTCTGAAAACCTTTTTTATACCATATCGCAAGGTAGGAAGCTGGGATTGATTTCATATTAAGTATGTGGATGCGTTATGGTGCGAGGAAGAAGCGTATAGTTTTTGGTGGAGGTCAAAGGTCATTTGGGGTCACCAGGGGTCAAAGTCTGAAAACCTTGTTTACACAGTATCTCAAGGTAAGAAGCTTGGATAGATTCATACTAAGTATGTGGATGTGTTATGGTGCGAGGAAAAACCCTATTGTTTTTTTGTGGAGGTCACAAGCCATTTGAGGTCACCAGAGGTCAAAAACTGAAACTTTGTAAACATGTCTTTACAAGGGAGGAAGCACAGATAAATCCCTTCTCATACGTTTTATTTATTTTTTTTTTTTTTCATTTTTTTGTGGTTATTCAAGTTTCGGTTTAAAGGTCATGTGACATGAGCTGATGTGAGCAGGGGTCAAATTGTGACCACATCATAAAAAATGATGTAGAAGAGAAGTATAAATTTGATGGATGAACCTCAGTGTAACAAAGCACCCCCTTTCGGCAAGGAATCACTAAGCCTTTTGGCTTTCTGGTTACCAATACAAAATTATCAAAATCTTGCGGCAGTGATAGATGAAAGTTGGAAAAATAATGAATATTCATAAGTTTTGAATCATATGCAACATATGCATCGTGTGTTCTACAGTTGTAAATGGCAGTTTCAGAATCTTAAAGTTTGAATATTTCGTTTTACTATGATTGCACTAGAGACAAAACTGAAAGACCATTAGATAAACATTCCTTGAAAAGATTCGTAGAACCTTCAATTCCCCTCAAAAAACAGTAGCCATTACACTCAATTTAATAGGTCAAATGACCACTACTTCATACTCAGTACTGAGATGTCTACATAACCTTGGGGCATTCAGGCTGATGCAAGAACTACAATGGACCAGCTTTTCAGTGTTCCTGTGTTGCAACAATGCCAGTCTAGAACGGGATCACTGTCGGGTGGTGTCAGCTAAGTCAAAGTTTGTCCCTTGGGGACGTTGTTACTCCTTCGGGGGGCAGAACTCCTTCGGGAGTATTGTTTGGTTTTCGCCCCTGGCTCTTCGCCAGAGAGTCAGGGGACTTTTGGAAAAAAAGATAATGTTACAGGGATTATATCATGCATGATTGGGTTTTGCTGGTGTTGAATAGCCTGAATGGACAGTTGCATACCACAGCTCCCTGTGCATACACCCGCGTTGGCTATGGAACAAATCGGGTGGTTCACTGCGAATCTTTAAAGAGGATGTTTATGTAATGCCTTCCTATTTGTTCTTTTTGTGTGGAAAGATTTCGTCATGTATTTCAAATTTCTAACATCTTGCATCAAAACATAAAACGGAATAGATTACCATCAGTTCAAGTGTTACAAGAAGATAGAGAATCTCAAAACTATTTAAATTATCCTTAATCCGGAACCTCATGGCTTTCACGGGTTTTTTCCAGATGTTCGCGCTTCTCGGCCTTTAGGGTAAGATCATATGTAGTATCTACCTGTGTTCTTTTTCAGCCAGTTGAGAACAGGACTACGCATGTCAGACCAGGCGCGGTTCTAGACCGAGACTTTTAGGGGGGGCTTAGGGGGACTTGAAACGGAAGAATCATAAAATTTTCCCTCAAATATGTAAATCGGCCACGCGCACGCTGAAACCAATGATAATAAAAAACAGTACCATAACCTGGGACGGCGAAGGTTATTTTGATAGGGGACCGTGGGTTGAGTGATCGCCGTCCTGGGGGAGAGGTCTAAGGGTAGGGGTGTCCCTTTCCTCTGAGAAATTTTTGCTAATTTAAGGTTGCTAAGATGCAAGATGGTGCGTTCTTTGGGTAATTTTTGACTATATGACTGGAAAATGTTCATAACTTTGTGAATTCTAAGTTTTGGTTGGGAGAAAGAGGGCTTTCTTAGGGGAGAGGTCTAAGGGGAAGGGTGTTCTCCTCCCTTTGAGAATTTTTTGCTAATTTAAGGTTGCTAAGATGCAAAATGGTGCGGTCTGTGGGTTATTTTTTGACTGATATACTGTATATTGCTGAAAAATGTTCATAACTTTGTGAATTCTAATTTTTGGTTGGGGGAAAGAGGGAGGTCCTAGGGGAGAGGTCTAAAGGGAGGGGTGTTCCCCTCTCCTGTGAGAAATCTTGGTTACTTTAAGGTTGCTAAGATGCAAAATGGTACGGTCTTCGGGACAGTTTTGACTGATATATGGCTGGAAAATGTTCATAACTTCGTGAATTCTAATTTTTGGTTGGGTAAAAGAGGGCTGTTCTAGGGGACAGGTCTAAAGAGGGGTTTTTGAGAAATTTTGGTTACTTGAAGGTTGCTTAGATGCAAAATGGTGTTGTCTTTGGGATATTTTTGGACCCAATCATATGGCTTCAAAACATTCTTAATATTTTTGGTAACAGGTGAAAGAGGAGCCTTTTTTGTCTACGGGTATGTATCAACAAACCTCCTGAAGTCCCATTTTGGACACATTACTGCCTTCTAGTAGGGGAAAGTTTTACGCAAAAATACGTGCGTGTAGTCCACAGAAATATTCTCGAACTATTAAGAAAATTTGCCTTGCTTCATTTGTGCGTTATAAAATCGTATCTGAAGCTGGTAGAAACCGGAATATGGCCTCTTGGAAGCTCTGGATTAACTATATGGATCAGATATAGGCCTCCCTTCCCCCCGAGTGGCACTGCCCCTGACCATGACATAGATGTAACGTATATACAGGCATATATTTTTTTTTTATTTGGAAGAATGTAGCAAACGTTACTGAGAAATACAAGCAACTGTACCTGTTCACATTAATGGGAAGAACGATTCGGCCTGTAGATTTGGCTTAAAAGGACTGCTGGTATAGCTTGACGAGATCAGCGACGAAATGACTCGTTTTGAACTTCCAACAGATGATTAATCCGTTAACTTGATTTACATGTACGTACATACTATCATAGATGTTACTTATCTGACCCAACTTCCATTGTATGAGATCGTGAACCTATTATGTGATTTCGAGACAGACGACAGTTTCCCTTGACAAATTAAATCAACTGGACCAAGATGTGCACAAGTGTATTTTGCAATTTTGTTTTTCTCAGTACACGCAAATATAGCATAACACAACCTCTGAAAAATTTTTTTTTTTGGGGGGGGGGGGCTTGAGCGAATTTTGGGAGGGCTTGAGCCCCCAAAGCCCCCCCGTAAAACCGCGCCTGTGTCAGACCCTTGATGTAGAGGTCTGAGGGTCGAGAGATTGGTCAAGTTAAGTTAGTTATCCTTTAGGGGACGTAGCTCCTTAGGGGAGCAGAACTCCGTCGGGAGTAACGTTTGGTTTCCCCCCTTGGCTCTTCACCAAAGAGTCTAGGGGACTTTCGAAAAAGTAGTTTTGTTCGAAAATCGTTTTCGCACGTCGAAAGCACTGACGTTTTAACTTTTTGTAGCACCTACGAAAATATTTTGAGACTTCCATAAATTTTCCGTACGTGTTGAAAGATTTTTGTTGTACGTGACGACAATATTCCACCGTAAGAAATACATGAAGGCTGAGAAAAAGAGGAATAAAATTGAAACATAACACGAAAATGAGTGCAAAAACATGAATATGTAGTCTGACATTTCCCCTAGGGTCATGTTTTTCAGAACGTTTGTATACCAAATTAGCACTTAGATAATTGTCATGAAAGCTAACTCACATTTCACCATTCGGGGTCGTCGTGCGTATGGTCAATTCAGCAAATTCCAACAAATGAATTGACAAAACTGGACATCTGGACATCTTTTTACAGTACTTTGCTTAAAACTTTGCTGATCCCCCCTCCCCCTCCCATACAAGAAAAGAAGTTACTGATTTCGAGTTTAAAAGTCTGGTAGTCAACGTGACAACGGTCTTGAAGCTAGTCTTTGCAAATTGAATCACGTGGACAGCAATAACGGTTCTCCGATCGATCTGTTTTCCTTTTGCGGACAATTTAATAGCATATCCTAGATTAGCACTCATTACCGATCAGATTGTTAAATTCTTATCTGATGTTGGGTAGTTGATAGAAAAGAGCAAAGACCTTTGGAAAATCGCAGCAAGCAGAAAGTGCATTTCCATGTACAGGGTCGTATCGGGGGGGGGGGGCAGGGGAAAACTGCTCCCCTGAAATTTCCCAACCGTAAAAAGTAAGCCTACTTGAGAAAAAAATACTGAAATGCTGAAAATTCCAGTCTCCAAATTATGATTTCAAGGCTCCCAAACCTGGAAAATCACATTAAAGGGTTCTTTTTTCCCCAAATTTTCCCGGGGAGAGCCCCGGATCCCCGCCATGGATGCGTTCTTATGTTTCCCTGCCTGACGAATAAACCATCTTCCTCCTACAAGAAGCACCGCTTGAACACACCACCGTATACACTGGATAAAGATAAAATAGCCAATGATTACCTTTAATTTTTAGCTAAATTCAATGAGCTTATAAAGTAACTTTTAATTAAAGGGCATAAGCAGTCGCCGCAAACTTATTTTGAAACAACAGCTAAATCTCACAAATATTCCCTTGTCACCTCAAGTATCTTTCATGATATGTTAGAACATAAATATTGCATATTCAAGGTAAGCCAAAGAGTAAGTCTATATGTTAATTTCTCAACCCAGCGAGAAACGTATTGTAACATGATTTTCAAGTGCCATTTATGAAACAGGATGCCCGGGTACACTAATCCAAATTGGGATGACTACATATCCCCTTTAAATAAAATCTAACTTTTCTTCTTGAAACATAAATTTGTTTCGAAAGCATGAAATTTAAAAGTAAATAATGCTTAGAAGCAAATTTAAGGTCTAAAATGTGTCATTTCTCCCATTTTCTTGCACGGTCAACGCTGTATATAGCTCCCACCAACCGATGGTGGCTCCCCTAGTGTCGTACTAAGAGCGGCGCTAGGGGGAAGCCTGCACAGGGTAGCAGTCTTGTAGGGGTGCCATGCATACCATAGCCGAAGAATTCAGTAAATAATTAAAAGCTTAGAACATTTTTCAGTCCAAAGCGTTACCAAAGTAGAGGTGTCATCCCTCCATTTAGGCAATATCCCCTTCAATTACGCCCTACCAGGATAGAAAAAAATCACTAAATAATGAGGATTCCTAAACATACAATCAGTTCAACGCTTTACGAAGTTTTAGAAAGATAGCACCACTCTGCATCCAAGCCACCTAACATAGACAAAAATTGCTCAAAGAGTATAGGATGTCGTCCCCTTTTCTTACACAGCATCCCTTGTCTTCCGCGCAGCCACAAAATAGGAAGAATATCACTAAATAATCACAATTTGTAAAAATGTAATCAGTTCAAAGCTTTGCCAACGATAGTACAATTTTGAACCTGAGCCAAGCCTTACATGTACCCCTTCCCTCAGCACCCCGCCCCCGCGATACTCCCAGAACGTGAAAAAGGAAGGGTCCGCCGGGGGGTTGATTATCGGTAGGCACGCCACTTGGTGCTCTGCTTAGAAAGTGTTATGGACTGCCCTCTAGCGACTTCGTCCAGGCTACGGCCCTGATGTAGCTATTTGTTTACTTCGATTGAGTGATCGATGACCAGCTAAGCTCCTATTAAGGGCGGCCGGTCAAAAGATGACGGTACTCTTACGCTTAAGAGAGTGCCCAGTAAAATGGAAACTGGACTGGAGCAAATAATGAAATTACGTGGTTTCAAGTTTGGTGCGGCGTAAGATATCAGATTCTTTATCATGAAGTTCATTAAACCTTTTGCCAGTTTGCCACAAGGCGATACCTACTCAGGCTGTGCTGTGGCGGAAGGAGACGGGGATGGTGGGAGTGGAGAATGACTTTCTTTTCGTTTGGAAGTATGGCAACCCTGATAGCAAAATTTGGTCGGCCGACGACGTACCGCTGTCCACCACTCCGGCGGTAGGCCAGAGAAATGTCCGGTGGCTCACCGGTTGTCCGCCGACGGCGACGACGCTGATTGGTTAAAAAGCTTTATGACATCATGCTAGTGGGAAATTCTAAAACTTATTCATGCCCTTAAGGATGGGAAAGCTCCGGGTGCGGATGGTATTCCTAATAAGCTTGTAAAGTCTATCTCTCACGTGTTAGCTCCCATACTTACACATATCTTCAACAACGTATTTACATCTGGTGTATATCCAGACGCACTTAAAACAGCAAAGGTTATTCCACTTTTTAAAAAGGGTGATCGCTCTCTACCAGAAAATTATGGACCCATTAGTTTACTCCCTTGCATAAATAAAATTCTTGAAAGTGTTATAGAAAAAAGGATGAGATGTTTCTTAAACAGACACGATGTTATTTATAAATTTCAGTTTGGTTTTAGGGAAGGTCATTCAACATCTTATGCATTATTAGAAATTGTAAATAATATTCGCTCTCAATTGGATAATGGTAATAACGTACTAGGACTTTACTTAGACTTGAAGAAAGCATTCGACACAGTCGATCATGCTATTCTCTTAAAGAAGCTGTCACACTATGGTATCCGAGGAACGGCATGTAACGTTCTGTCAAGTTATTTATCCAATAGAAAGCAATGTACTTTTGTTAATAATACGTATTCGCATTATACTTATGTCACCACTGGAGTACCACAAGGTTCTGTACTGGGACCGCTCCTTTTTCTCCTATATGTTAATGACATTCAAAATGCTGCCCCCAATGTATCAATTCGCCTCTTCGCTGACGATACCAATGTCTTCTTAAGCAACAAAAATTGTACAAAGTTAATTGAAATGGCTACTAAAACGTTAAGCCTATTAAATATCTGGCTTGAATCCAATAAACTTACACTGCATATCGGCAAAACCACTTATACAATTTTTCATGCAGGTAAACAAAATAATCATGAATGCTTTGAAAGCTTTTGCTTTAATGGTACTCAAATTACCAAGTCACCTTATACAAAGTACTTAGGATTGACCATTGATGAGAATTTAACTTGGAAGCAGCATGTGAATGAATTACGTAACTCCCTACTTAAGTATATTGGTATTTTCTACCACATAAGTGGCATCCTTCCAGTTGATACGGCAGTACAGATTTATTATTCCTTTGTTTATTGTAGGCTCTCCTATGCTATTGAAGTTTATGGCACAGCCTGTACCACTGTACTTAAACCTCTACAGACTATACAAAATAGATTACTCAAGCTGCTTACTAAAAAACCAAGGCGTTATTCAACTGATCAGTTATACTTGGATAGTAACCTAGTAAAACTTAAAGATATTCATATGTATTGTATGGGGGTACTTGTATATAAATATGGTCATAACTTACTACCAAATGCATTAGCAAATGTCATAAAACCCCCACATTCAACTGAAGTAACGATGTTTACTCGTAATAATAATCTTTTTTCTGTATCACGTCACAAATCTGTGAATGGTAAATTACTTCTTCGAAATTCTTGTTATAATGTTTGGCACAACCTTCCCCTTGATGTAAGATCTAGTACTTCACTTCGTTCTTTTCAAAAGAATCTTAAATACTCACTCATAAGCTGTTATCACTTTTAAGCTCTAAATATTTATCTGAATGTCTTAGAAAAGTGTTCTTTCTATTCTTCTGACCGTCTCTTCTTTTCCTTTTTTTTCTTTTGTTTCATGGTCACTAGCTTTGATGAACAGTAATGTTTTTTCTAGTGCCCATCATATGTATGTAAACTAATTCATTTGAATGTAATTTTGTTGATGAGAATGTACATATGAGAAATGAATTGAATTGAATTGAAAAAGTTTTCGTCCAGCCAGCTTATCTCCGATGGCCCTCCGTCGGCCTTTTGGCCACCGGCGGAACGCGCATTTTGCTATCTGGGAAAAAAATGCGACATGCAGATAGATTTAAGTACAGAAACTTACGGTGTTTCGAACTAAAAGAATACACATTGAGTAGCTCACGTGAGACTATTCAACTGAAAGGAGAGATTGATTAACCAGAGTCATTAGCGACACATACATTTAATGCTTCTTGGTCTTACTGAGGTCATACGCGAGTAACTAAGAAGCTTTTTCTTTCAGTATCCCACCCAGCAGCTAGGACGCAGATAAAGCTGAAGTAATACTACGAGGAAGGAATTCCCGGACAATCCCCACCCTGACCATTCCCAAACCGAACAGTTTCGGACAATTCCCCTTCCCACCCCGGACAACTTCTTCTCAAAACAATTTCAATTTTTTTTGCTGGGGTAACTGTCTGGGGGTAATTGACACGGGGGGGGATTGTCGAAGGAAACCGCCGGGGGGGATTGTCCGGGGAAGTCGTCCAGGTGTGAATTTTCCGGAAGGAGGTTATCCTGTCACGTGAAGAAAGTACATCCAAATATTGACATCGTGAGAATGAACGTTAACATATCTCATTCTTGTAAAGAAAATAAGAATGTCTCTCCGTCTAGATGCGGGAAGACAATAAACCTTTGACAACGAAAGACCTTTGCTTCCGAAAGGAATCCCCAGATGGAACGCTATGACAAGTCTGTAGCTAGACAAAGTCCCGAAGGGAGGGAAAGAGGGGCGAGATATATCTTGCAGGGGTCGAAATACTTTTTTTCTGGGGCGAGATATACAAAAAATTATTTTTAGTGACGTGGCCCCTGGCACTCTTGGCTTTGGGTTTGACACTGAAATGTCAAAGCAGTCGTCCCAAACTTATATTGAAACAATAGCTAAATGCCACAAATTTCTTTTCATTTCTCTTCCAAGTATCTTTCATAATATTATAGGATATAATATTGCATATTCAAGGTAAACCAAGCAGCTGCTCCTTGTAAATTTTACAATGGAGTGAGGAAAATACTGTCACATGGTTCTCAAGAGCCATTCAGGAAATAGGATAGTCTACTATACAATTCTTTATTGGGGTGACTGCATTCTCCCTTTAAACAATGTGACAATCCTTTCAGCAGTCAGACCATTGTGTCATCGTCTGTCATGCGTGACCCAATTCGATACTAGGAAATAAGCGTATGTTTGAAAGATTTGACCAAAAATTAATAGAATCAAAACTAGGTTGGGAGAATGCTTATTCACTTAAACTAAAACAGAGTATACTATTGGAAATCATAAATGCATTAAAGCAGGGAAGATAATTGTCTTGGCATGTTTCATATGATATCTCGGTGGGACATTGCATGTATATACTTAAATGACATAACTGTTTCATGGAAAAACATTATAATCGTAGAAATTGGCCCCAAGTGTCATCAAATTCATCTAAATATTGACCGTTTTACAGAGTAACTTCTGTTTTACACTATACCATGAACAAATCAGGCGCGTAGCCAACGGGGTGGGCAAAGGGGGTAGCCGTCCCCCCTTGAGCATATTTTTGGTATTTTTTAATTTTTTTTTTATGATATTGCTAGTGAATTAAAATAAAAAAAATGTTTAGATGCAACTTAAAAGGCCTGGGAAGTGTCATTTTCAGCGATCTGGGCTGTGATTTTGGCCAAATTTTCTTGTACGCTTCGCGCCAACCTATGGTGGCTTAAATAGTTTGCCTACAGCCCCTCCCCCCTTTGGCAAATTTCTGGCTACGCGCCTGGAACAAATATTAGCTTCGAGAAAAGGCACAACATCTTTGTTATTATACCAGATTCGAAAGTCACGAAACGTTTGCATACGATTGACATTTGCAACACTCTAAAATTTGAACCCCAGTTCGGATCGGAAGGGGCACTTACACAAATCTGGATCATTAATTTGACATCATTCTCAGGAAAGAGAATTTGATCGGATGTGGTGTTTGGGTAAAATGGTCAAGATTGGATCAGTTTTATCCAAATATGATCACTGCAAATGATCCGGATTTGTGTAAGCAGGGAGCTTGTATCTTATAGCACCTCCCTGCACGTGTAAGTGCCCTCCAGATTTGGATTGGGCTGAACTTTTCTCCGGACGCTTTTGAGGGGAATTGTGACGTGACGGAGGGGCTTATATTTCTAATGTTATCGTTTGTTTTTCAACAAACCTGGCGAAGGAGTGTCCGTGATCACGACGGCGATACTTACCTGGCACAGGAGTATCCCTGATCACGACGGCGGAGCTCCCAGGTGGGACCTGTTCTATTCAGCCAGTCTAGAACGGGACCACTGTCAGGTGGTGTCAGTTAAGTCAAAGTTTGTCCCTTGGGGACGTTGTTACTCCTTCGGGGAGCAGAACTCCTTCGGGAGTATTGTTTGGTTTTCGCCCCTGGCTCTTCGCCAGAGAGTAAGGGGACTTTTGGAAAAAAAAAAAAATGTTTTTCAACTGCAATTTCAAGGACATTTGTAATATTAGGCTACTGTCAACTTGAAAAATATCAAAATCCCGCATTAAACAGCAAACAACCTGACAAGTGATTAAGAAGTATACCTGTAGGGTTGGCAATCAAAATGCTAATGCAACACACTACATCATTACTTTTGCATTGCCATTGAGTTATTTCAGACTTTTTGGTCTAATTTGAAGACGTTTATCTTGAAAACCGTTAAAGATATGGAAACAATTCCAACAGATCCTACGTATGGTGATTTTATACTATGGCTGCAGAGTGAAAATAGCTTTCTTTAGTTCACGGACACCACACCTTTATCGCTGCTTGATTCTTAAATCGGCACACCATGAAGTTACCTTGCAAGTATACAAAGGTCAGTGTTAAGCTTTGGTATGGATTAACAATATGAATAAATTATACCCGCAAAGACGGCGATACTTAAAACAGATACACGAATACTACCAGCTGGACTTGCTACAAGACGTAACGACAAAATACTCACGTGATAATACTTGACATAAGGAGACAAATATGCTGGTTTCGGAAATAGAGTATAATTAAATAACATTTAATTATCGTTAAATTAGAGAACCTTGTCACTCATAGGTACGATAAACTGACAAAGTGTATTTTGCATGAACATATGGCATTTAGCATAGATACATATGATAGGCCTACACTCACTGACCGTACCCGTTGGTTCATTCTGTTTGTTGGCTACCACAGGATCAAAGTTGGTGTAAGTTGGATCAATTTACAAAAAATCAAAATGTAACGGAATTGTGGTGCGTGATTTCCAATGGATTAACCCATGGTGAGTAGCCTATTACCGGCTCTTAACTGGATTTAAGACAAATGGTACTTAATTTACAAATTTTTAAACTAATTCGGATTTTATGCCTTATCTTATTGTGTAACGGTTTTCGATTTTTTTAAACGTCTAGAACAATTCAACCATTTTTAAAGGGAAAATGCAGTTGGGCCAGAGTGAATTAGTATACCATGGTATCCTAATTTGTGAATGTCTTTTTTAGATCATGTGACAAGATTTTTGTTTTTGAAGAGTGTCATGTATACAGAATAACTTTTGGTTTACCTTAAACATGAAATACTAATGTTCTGAAACAGTATGAAAGATAGATTAATGGAATTATAAGGAGATCTGTACAATTTAGCCGATGTCTTAAAATAAGTTTTGGGAGACTGTTTATTCATTTTACCAATACTCACACGTTAGCAACTTTGAAAACTGATTTACAGCCTTTTGCCTACGATTTCCCACGGTGTGAAATGACATGCCACGATTCATAATCTCGTGCAATATCGCAAACGTGTCCCACCATAAATGTCTCTAATCGTAAGAAAATCCATTTTCTATGCTTTAATATCGTATCGTAAGAAGTAAAACGTTTCGACAACGCTCAAAAAATTACGGCAAGTCTCGATAAGCTTACGATACCCTCTTCCATAGACGTAAAAACCGTTCTCGACTGAGGAAGGGCGGGGCGGGGTGTCCTCCTCCCCCTTTGGAAAATTTTTGAATGTTGGATTGTCCTTATACAATTTGGTGCAACACGTTGAGCAAATGTTAAGGAACATTAATGCAAAATTTGGACATGTCTTAGAGAGGGAATAAATAAGGAGTTTTCGTCCTTGAATTGAGGGGGCGGAAACATACTTCTATGCTTCCGCCCCAGCACATTTTTGACTTGGCTGGGGCGACAAAATCGCAGCTAATCGTGCCGTAAACGGTAAGGGTTTACGGTATGGTAAGAAAAAGTCCGAGCAAAACTTTGCGGTGTGTACCCGGCTTAATAAAGCGGACGTAATCTAGCCGAGTGAAACCACAGAGAGAGATACTGTGGCCTACAACGTAAAGGTGAATTTTATATCTCATACGTGGTCTTAAAGGCAGTGGGCAGTCGCCCCGAAATTGCTTTAAAAATCAGCAAACTCTTGCAAATCATCTTATTTGCCTTACAAGTACCTCTGGAAATGTTTTTAAATATAAATATTACGAACAAAAGATAAAGGAAGGAATTGTTTTCCACGAATTTAACAATTCAGTAATAAATGTATTGTCACGTGATCAAAACAGGTCATTCATGAATTAGGATGACGGGGTGTATATTCTGATTAGGGTGACTGCATTTTCCCTTTAAAGCAATGTGCCTACCCCGTATGCAAGCAATGTTGCTGCATGTGCCTTCGTGTGTAGGGGTAGCAGAGCAAATTGGGGCGTTGGAATACGATTGAAGTTCCCCGACCAAATGCCAAAGAAAAGAGCTACAACCGTCGGGCAACCTGTCAGCCATAAATAATCTTAGTCTGTGTTCACACACAATCCCTGGTTCAGAAGAATTTAACTGTGAAGATATTCTTAAAGGACCAGTGACGGAATGCTTGCAAGGTGTGAAGGATCAATTGATGCAAAGCAATACGGTCTGATTGACAACGCTTAAGAAGAAAGAAGCTGACAACGCCAGGAACGATATTTTAAGTAAAGTTGTGGTGTGTGGCGCGATATCGGTGTCACATCATGGGATATCGACAAATAACAACTTAATTCGGCGTGTACCAATTTCAATGTTCGTTTATCAGGTTTAATCGACATATACCAAATTCGAAACTGACATAGGCCTATACCGATTCAAAAGGATACATGCCAGTTTTAATCGAGATATACCAGTTTAAACCAATATATACCACTTTAAATCAACATATACCGATAAAATCGACATATACTAGTTTAACCTACATACACCACTTCATATCGATATTATACCAATTTGAACTGAGTGACTGACTGAAGTGCAAATTAAACCCAGTCACATATCGCATTTGAAATTTCTGCAAGAAGCATGCTCGTTGCCCTTCATGTTCAGCTTTGCATTTTGCTAACACACTGCAGCGATATCTTTAAGATTTAAAAGAGCAGTACGATTGCACAGATTGTGAAATCGGAATATCAAATATTTTAGTGAGGTAAATAGGTATATAGATAGTTCTCACTGACGTCACAACTAGGCATTAACAACCGCCATGTCTGAGGGCAGGCCTGTACGTACATATGGGGATTGCCCTTAAACATGGCTGAAATACGCCACGTGAAAAGCTCCTATGACGTCACGTGAGAACTATCTATTCTCCCTATAACTGGTATATGTCGATTTAACTTGGTATATCTCAATTATGATTGGTATATGTCAATTTATGATGTCCATTAAAACTATTTGTTATTTTAAATCGGTAGATGTCATTTTAAAATTGGAATGTGTCGATTAAAAGTGGCATATCGATTTAAATTGGTATGTAACGATTGAAACTGGTATATGTCTGTTTCAAATTGGTAAAATGTAGATTTTGTAGTCAAATACTAATATACGTTGGTTTAAATCGGCATCTTTCAATTTAAATCGCTATATTATGTCGATTTAAATCGATATTTGTCGATTTCCGGTGATATGACAATGATGGCTCCCCATACTGGCGGAGGGTAAGCGGAAGCAGATATTATTGGGGGCAACAACGGAAACAAATTGACACAAAAGGGCGCCGAAAGGCTACTCTCGTCAGTGTTGGGTCCAGAACCCTCCTGAAGGCTCCTGTGGAGCAACATCACGGAGGGGAGGGACTGGGGGAAGCCTCGGAAGATCTGGGCAGTTTTCAGGATTGTGAAAATTAGAATACATGATTAAATTAACTCCAAATGCCTCTTGATTCGCTTATAGACCTCCGAAATTACAATAGGACATTAAAAGGTGTGTTCACGCCAAAACCAAAATCTGCTGCATTTTGCGGGTGGTGGCCGCAAAGCAAATGGCTTGCACGTATTTCTATGGAACCATTCACATAGAAATCGCGTTGAGAAAAAAAATTTTGTGTGAACGGTTCCATAGATATACGTACAAGCCATTTGATTTGCGGCCACCGTCCGCAAAACAAAGCAGATTTCGGTTTTGGTGTGAATCCACTTCAAGTCGGACTATATATACAACGACTGGTCGAGTTGATGATGTCGGGGGTTGTAAACAGGATGTTTGGGCGATTGACGTTGAATGGAACAGTTCCATAGGAAGTAGCTGCCCCATAGAAAGTAACTGCTTATAGAGGGGTTTCACCGACATCACGTGACCGCGCGTCTCTTAGGTTTTGAAGGACACGCGTCCAATGTGTCACAGTAGCATCTATGGTTATGCCTTGCGCGTGTGCTGTAAATACGCTTACTACGTGTGTGTTTTGCCCTTCAGTGCCTGGAAATCCATCACGCGTGACGTCACATGAAATCCCTCTATATGAAGTATCTGCCCCACAAAAAGTAGAACTAATTATACTATTAAATTTTAGCGATGGGTGTGCGGGAAGTTTTGTTAGACAATTTCAATTTATCATACATTTATATCAGTCCTTTTAATCAATTAACATGATGTGCACTTGTATAATCAGTAAATTGACTGGGAACAACTCAGAAAGAGCAACAGCTGCTTGTGGGAATGAATCAGTAGTAACAGAAGACAGAATCATGAAAGACCTGTAGCTCGCCACTTGTTCAAGTCTGAAGTCTGTCTTACAAAAGTTATTGTTGACTGTGTCTAAGAATAGGGTTTCTCAACCTTTTGCAACTCTTTGCATCTTAGGCCCACTTTTGATTGTTGAAGGAACCCGAGGACCACCTTGTTCCTTTAACATCAAGCAAGGTATACTTCTAAGCTTTCATCTGGGTCCGATGAAATAAACTATACTGCAAATAATGATAGAATGACTTATCCCAAAATTTCTTTTTCTAATTTTCTGGCCGACTTCAGTGGCCACCATCAAGTGCTGCGCGGCCTATCAGTGGGCCGAGGCCCACCGCTTGACAAACACTGTCCTACAAAATGACATCCAGAAGTTTAAATGTTAACCCCTCCCCCACCCACCGACCTCGAAACCTTCCAACGGCTCTGGGTCGTTGTGTAGTCGCCGCAGGTCAACAAATTTATTTGTGGTTATAATCTTGTTATTCTTAAGTTGGTGGAGTTTCTATATAATTGAGTACTGAAATTTTTGAGCTTAAATACAGAAGGTACATAAAATATGCTCTTCTCTTGACCAATTTGGGCAAATATTAATTTAATTAATTTAATTTAAAAACAATTTAATTAAAGAATTAATTAAAAAATTAATTTATCCACCTTACGAGGTAGTTACAGGAATCGATGAGTAAGGAGGATGTTAGACTATATACACCAATACTTCAGTCAATTAAACAAATATGAAACCAAAAACTAGGCTTAATCGTGCAAAAATCATCAAATAACAAAATGAGGCTGTGTACATTTGTGATATTGAGTTAACAGTACCGTTTAATGAACAATATAAACACGCTAGAGGTTTGATGCATGGTCATCTAGTACTGTCTTAACATAGCTGTCGTTGTCAAACAACCGTTATAAATGGCCAGCAATTGTTGAAGGCGGGGGAAAGGTATTGCAAAAAGTTTCCTTAGATGTTGTAGACTGTACGTAGGAACGATACACCAGAAACAACGAATACAACTCCTGGGCTGGTTTCTAGACGTCAGGTTTGATAAATTGTCTAAGGATTTTAAATGCAATAATGTATTGAAAGAATTATAATAATGTGGGAGGATTTGGTATTTTTTCCAACGTTTGATTTTATGGGCATGGGTATTAATATTTCACACTGTGTATTAAAATGGCCACCACAGGTATTATTCAATTATTCTTCAAGCCCAGTGGATGTGCAGTGAAATAACTTAACCTGGAAACACAAATAAAGGGCAGTAATGTCACATCCATCCGTCCGTCCGTCTGTCCTTCCGTCTGTTTATTCATTCATTCATTCATTCATTCATTCATTCATTCATTCATTCATTCATTCATTCATTCATTCATTCATTCACTCACTCACTCACTCACTCACTCACTCACTCACTCACTCACTCTCACTCACTCACTCACTCACTCGCTCACTCGCTCGCTCACTCACTCACTCGCTCGCTCACTCACTCACTCATTCATTCATTCATTCATTCATTCATTCATTCATTCATTCATTCATTCATCCATCCATTCATTCTATATTTCATTTTCATTTCATTTAATTCCCTGAGACGTAAAGAACATAAAAGTACAATCAATCACATCATTTACAAACGAAATACAAAAAAGATTTTTTTTACCTAAAAGGACGGCCTATAGTCATATAAAAGTGTTCTGAGAGAGTGATAAAGCGTAATAAATGAAGTGATGCCGGATGTCTCATATTATGTGATGCTGTTTCGAAATAAAGAAGCAGAGAAGCAAGTTTGGAGTAATAACGATTCTTTTAAGTAGCTTGAATATTTTAAGCGAACCATGCAATTTAGTTTCTGCAGTTTCATTTACTCTATAGAGAAGATTATTGTAACAACCCTGAAAACATATGATCATAATTTATCAAAACAGTAAAAAAAGGTTCTATTCTTATTTAATCTTTGAAGTGCGTGCCATAGAACAAAACTTAAACGGCATTTATCAGGACTGGCAGAAAATACTCTTTTGTGTCTTCGTTGAAAACTGTGTGACAGTGTGTGAATATGTATGGTCAAAAATATGTTTTACTTCAATTTTGCCAACGTCTTCGAGATATAACTTTTTTTTTGTTTGTTTTGTTTGTTTTTTGTTTGTTTTTTTTTTTTTTTTTTTTGTTTTTTTTTTGTTTTTTTTTGTTTTTTTTGTTTTTTTTTTTTTTTTTGTTTTTTTTTTTTTTTGTTTTTTGTTTTTGTATTTTGTTTTTTCAAGATATAACTGCGATATTTAAAGCAAGTACAGGTTTATACGTACAGTTTGTAATAGTTACACTCGGCTCATCATTGGCGCACCAAAGATTGACTCATAAAAAATTGTCCAATAAGCATCAAATTGCATCTATAGACCCTCAAATATTCAACAATTTTCCATAGGGGAGAGAGACGGCTGTCTGAAACAACGTTCAACCCCCTCCAGTCAACGACAGCTTCCCACGCCTATCGTTATAATTTTCTATTCATATAGGCGTACGAAGAGGCGACAGAAATTTTTCTCGTTTTCTGGAAAATACGCTCTTTTTCGGCCAAATTTGTAATAGCGAAACCGCAGAGATTTCGGGCAAAACTAGCAAAGTTAATTTTCTTGGTTTTTATATAGGCTTTATACACAATTCTGCCTACCAACTGCTACTTGAAAAAATTAATATTTAAGATTATGATTCTTGCATTTTCTGTTTAAAAGAATACCGGTAAGTCATGTCATGTTTACGTATGACAAAGTACAACCAATGTTGGGGCAATTCAAGAATTTTGGACATACCAGCAGTGATCTTTACATGAACTCTAGAACTATAGGTGTTTGAGGCGGGGAGGGTGGGGGTGGGTTAAGGGGCTGCAACCCCCACCCGTTCAGAAAATTGCTGTTTTGGGGCAACATGCATTAAAATTCCATGAGAGAGTGCTGAAGTCCCCCTTCCCTCCCCTCAATTGGGAGTAGTTCCGTACGCTTTTGTCGGTAAATTTTAATTTTGGCCTAACATGTGACCAGCTTGGCAGAAAAGCTATAAACTTATTATTGATTTCTTTAGACTTTATGGTTACAGATGCAAAATGAAAAATGTTGCCTTAACTTTTTCCATTTTCAAAATTATGTCAGGACCCTTAACAAAACTCTGCATGCAGTGCGTGTATTAAAACTGAACATGACGACTTCATAAATTCAATAGCAGTTATTTGGTCACTCTTATTGGACTTGATTTAGAAATATTTGACCTTTTATTACTCAGATTTCTCTATTCTATGTGCCTCTTTGGAAAAGTTGTGGTTGACCACACAGGTGTATGCGGCGGGGTCTGGGGTGGCAGCGCCCTCCCTCTAGGCAAAAAATGTCAATTACAGAGCTAAAATGTCGTTAATCAAGGCAAAATTGATGTCATGATTGTTTTCCAATTCCCCCCCCCCCACACCTTCCGTGTGAAATGCTTTCCCGTGTACTTTGGAATAAGTAATTGCTTGGGCTGTCGCCTTGTCTTTATGAATTTTGATTGAGGAGGATAAAAAAAGAAAAATGTTAAGGGCAAAACTGTATCTCATCCTTATTGACTGTAGTCCCGTATGGTTGTCCATTTCAATTTTATTTCTGTTCTTCATTCCAGTAAAAACAGCCGGGTATGGGAGGGGTTGAGAAAAGCAGAAAAGAAAATTGCTACACTTTCTCATATGTCACTAAACTCGGCGTTTGTCAAAATTGGTATCACCCTCGATGAAAATCCTACATACGCCGCTGATAAATATAGAATATATAAATATGGCACACATCACTAAATGAAATAAATATAGCATAAACGATAATGCATAAAGAATAAACGTCTGAGTGCTATACAGGTGAGTGTATAATCCATTTAGATATAATCCATTAAGAATATAGAAAGCAGATTTGCATAGGTAAATGAATTCTTTAAAAGTATCGCTTTACAGTTATGAAGGCAAGTTAGCAGATTTTACAGATTATTTTTGGTTTTGCTGCACAGAGGGCTTAATTTAGAGTACAGAAGAAGGTCTTCACACAACAGGATGTTTTTTGGCAAAGCTCACAAAATCATTCTGGGCAGTGGTGCTTACTTTCTGTTACTGTCTGCACAGGAGTAGGAAACTCTTCTGAGCTGGAACGCTGGACGTTGTTTTGGACAGCAGTCTTCGAGGAGGGGTCTAATGGGAGGTGGGTGTCCCCTCCCCCTTTGAAATTTTTTTTTGAATATTTGGGGGTTGTAAAATGTAATTTGGTGCAACATATGAGGCAAATTTTAAGGAAAACTACTGCAAACTTTTGATATTTATACAGAAGTAACAAATAAGGGGTTTTCGTCCTTGAATTGAGAGGGCAAGAGCATATCTCCGCCAACCACATTTTTGATTCCCTCCTCCCCCCCCCCCGCTTTCTACACCTATGACTGTCTGTGCCTTAATTTGCCAAGTTATTAATGTAGTTTTTTCTTTTTAATACTTACATTTTCGATAGTAATATTTTTGAATAGTTTAGATTCACACAGATACACTCTTATTCTCTACAAAGCCTTACAATAAAGTTCAAGTACACTGGGTAATATATGCTGTTTAACCTGTGCATGTGAGTATGCAAGCACGTGTAGGCCAGGAATGTATGTAAATAAAAACCATGTATACTTCATTGTGTTAAATTCATCTATAGGTATGTATCTAAATTTCCAACCATGTGTATTCCATTGTTTCTGTTCAACCTGTGTTCATTTATAATATCTGCCATGGCTTAGGAAAGTATGATACTAAATTACGGTAAGCCGTTTGTTATTCAAATACTGGTTACCTGTTCAATATAGCAAACAACTTTTCACTCGTTTCAAGTCACTTAAGAGATTAATACAATAGGTATGCAGGAAACCTAAATATAATTCGAAAGTTTTACCCATTTGAGGTATGAGATACTTGCAACAAAAAAAATCTTTTGGGGTCAAATTATTTTTTTTTTAAATACTGACAGTTAACAGTATTTCAGTGTACAGTGAAATCCTACAACTCCTGTCTGGTGTCTAATTAACTCATCAAAAAAGATTTAAATAACTGGAATTTTTTGCTCTTGCATGCTTTAGTTGAAATAGGTAAACGACGATATTTCTTGAGTGAAAATTGTCCTACTTTGTTTACGCAGGGGGTATGACCTAAAACTTTTCCGGCTGCTACTAAGCTGGATTAAGTTCAGACACGTTGAAGATACTAACTTGCCTATAAAAGTTGGGCAAGCTTTACTTTTAAACACTTTTGCAGAATTGTTCTATTCACTGTTAATCTATGGGAGTAGTTAAAAACATTCCAGTTTAGATTTTTACACGGAATGATTTAGAAATATCTCATTTAAGATTATCCGTTTTGTTACAGGAAAATTGTAGGAGTATTGTACACAACTCACTTAAAAATTTTGCCGGGTTGATTCGATCAGAAGAACAAACGGAAATTGTATAGAAATGGATTGGCCGATTAATCTTAGCCTACCAGCAAAATGCAATTCAATTAACAAGAAGGTTTGAAGTATCCGTTATAAATATAAAACCAATAAGTCTAGTATATTCAACTGGGCGGGAAAATGAACTCTTCAATCTTGAGCACAAATACTTGAAACCAGGGTCGTACATATAAAAAATTTGAAAAGGCAGTAGGTTGATTTTGAGCCGAGTAGCATTTTTGAGTAGGACTAACTTCCTGAAGAAGTCGCAGGTACACAACGTGGGTGACCCTGAAGTGTAAGCGGCGTTACTTGCAGTACAGACCCTGTGCATATGACGTCACAGAACAGAAAGTGCGCCCTCTAATAGAGGCAAGCGCGTATCATTGCAACTTACTTCAACAAATGCAGACAGCTGATTTGTGTAATGGTCGGATACGCCCGTAGTCTTCTAAGAGCGCTTGTAAAGTCTACGTCGTGCGAGCAGTAGGCACCATTGTTTTGCCTCCAAAATGACGTCGCGTGACCACAATGCATAAGGTCTATTATAGGATTCTTCCGATAAGCTCGACACCGCGATGTAGGGGGTTTATGGGGAGTTTTTCATGGCGGCGAGGGCACATCCACCTACATTAAAAATGTAAACACTATCTTTGTTTGCTTTTACCGTTCTACTGACTTTTTTCAGTGATAAAGAAAGCTCGACCCCAAGTTGAGAAATACGTCAAAGGGAAAACCTAGAGTGAAAATTGTATTCCATCATACTATTTATAATGCCTTCATCATCCTACCAAGGACGTTTGCTATGTTTATTCCGCAAGCATTTCGACGGGCAACTAGACATAGTCTCGCAGCGATACTAACCAGAAGTGTCCGTGACCACGGAGGCGGTGGTCCCCAGGTTGGTCAATTAGGTGCCTAGTCCCTTCGGGAATGTAGCTCCTACGGGAAGCAGAACTCCTTCAGGAGTAATGTTTGGTTTCGCCCCTTGGCTCTTTTCCAGAGAGTCGAGAGGACTTTGGAAAAAGTAACCAGGCAGCGTCTCAGCACTAGCACACGCACTAGCATTTTCTTCAAATGGGTGCACAAATTGTGTCACATGACGTTTACGTAGCGACTGGACTGTTAGCCAACTCCAACGACCTGACAGACAAGACAACTTTGACTTGAAAATCTATTACAATTTTTGCCACCCTTGCAATATTCTCACAAATTAATGGTTGAAAGGTTCAAATACGTGTATGAAAGCAATACGATGATGGAAATAATTAGCAGCTGATCTTTAATGTGAAATTAACGAGATGTTTTTGTGTCAATTTTTGAGATTGTAGCGAATATGTCTCGTTAATGTAGTCCATATTTTTACTGTTCATACCGTGTACTACCGAATACTCTACCAATCATATATGTGTGAGTCTTGCAAAACGTTTACAGTACGTTTCTCCTTTGCCGAGAAACATATTGTAAACTGGATTAAAGCAAGTGAAAGTTCACAGAATAAAACTTGAAGTCTTGTAACAATTTGTCTAACTTAATTAGTCAAGAAATTACTATTCGTTAGAAAAATTAGTTAGTCAACTTCATTTAGGGCGAAGGGTCTAGGTGCCCCTGGTGAGGCAATGTGCAACGACCCGTTAGGGGGTCAGGATGCAAAGCCCTGGAAACTCTGAGAAAGTTAAATTGTGGACATTAGAATGAAGCTTGTTCTACTTTCATATGGCACTGAAAGCATACTGAACAGACAACAATCATCAAAACGTGACATGTCTTACTTTTTTACTTCATAAGGGCCTTACTCGGACTACGGGATAGTCGATTTGATGATACAGGGGGCTTGTGGGTTTGTGGGTTGGATGGTAGTAGGAAATGAAGCTTTGGACTGACAATTCTATTCAATTGCGAGGTGCCGTACAGGGAGTAAGAATTCGGCCAGCCTTGCACAGCTATTGGGTGCGCGCGAAGGGCTCCGAGAATGGCATTTCAAATGTAGGTCTGCCATAAGTAGGGCGCCAGTGTGGTGAAAATGGTGCCAAGAGGGCCTAATGGGGCCATGGGAAGAGTCCCGCCGGCTATATCCCACCAGGCAAAACATATAGCTACCCACAAAGGAGTTACGACCGATAATAGGACACGAAACTTAACAAGACCCCCGAAAGCCTTGTAATGGTGCAAATATCTTGAGCAGTTTCAACCTAACAAAATTACCCTACAAAGGGAGCTCGTCCATATTTTCCCGTGAACTTGACGTTGCGGAATATCTATCAAAAGTCATACTTCGCCCTGAGTGAGTAAACATATGTATCGTTTTTTGTGCTAACTCGTTACCAGCAAATAAACTGTATCCGCCCGTCTGGTGCAAACATATTACCACACGTGTGTTATCTTACCAGTAGATGGTTTCCGTTCTAACTTTACCATGTAATATAATAGTTATAATTTGAAAGTGTTCTGTACAGCCGCATACACGGTATGCAGCAGAATACAAAGCAAACTGCCGAAAATCGACGTTGTCACGTATAGTTTATATGGAATTTATATTGTCATTCTTGTATTACACGGTATCAGGGGCAAGTACAATATATCGCGGAAGGACGGCGTTGTTATGAAAGTCAATTTTACCCCGGACCCCAAAGTTTTCATTTCGTGAGATCCATTAGAAAAATGGATCCGAGGAGGAAAATCGAAAGCAAAAAAAAAAAAAAAACATCTGATATTGCAAACATTTTCGAACAAATTTGAGTAAACACAGGCAGAAAAACAGTAGGGTAACTGTTACCGTTACTTTACGTACTCCCAACACCCTTGGCTATACAGGTACTAATGAGTCAGGCAAAACTGCGTTCATCCCAGGCTGCCAGGAGCTATTCCGCCATTAGGATAAAGTTGCATTTGAACGTGTTTTTAAAATATTTCTCCTGAGCACAGATCTCGCCATTATTTGTAGCTATATCTGCAAATATAAAATAAACAACTTGAAAGCCAAAGTTCATCAGAAAGATACATATAAACTTTCTTTTATTTAAAGTATGCACATTTATTGTTGACGTGTCGGTATACTTCACTCTTGTACCGTATGTCATTGTTTGCCATCCTCTCGTGAAGGCGATACGTGCCAGCCGTCATACATTTTTCATTATTTTGAATTCAGTACCGTCGGAAAGTGTCTGAAATTAGAGGGAAGAGAGTTGGGGATGATGAAATATTCAACTCACAAGTTTTCACATTTTCTAGAGCAATTTTGTGCGTTTTAAGACAAAAGGCTTTATCCCCCAGCCCTTCCCCCTTACCGACGGTCCTGTATTTTTGAAAGTAGAGTCCTTCATTATTTTATTACATTCATTTATTGTCATCAATCATTCTGTCGTTATATTTGATCTTCCAGCGGAGTAACCTTGCAAAAGGGTAGGGAGAGCCACCCGAGAGAGGGTATGTCCCCCTCCCCTTTGGATATTTTGACTATTTGAGGGTTCTTAGGTGCAATCTGGTGCAATATTTGAGCAAATTACTGTCAATTTTGGACATTTTTTTCGGCGGGAAAAAATAAGGGGTTTTCGTTTTTAAACTGAGGGGGTGGGCTGAAGCGTACTTCCTTCCCACCACATTTTTGACTGGGGGACTTAAGCCTCCAGCCCTCCGCTTCCTACGCCCTTGCAGCTGTACAATTTCACTGAAGTCAAAAATTTCAAAAGGCTAAGACAGTTAAATACTTATATGGACGGCTCCCATTATATTTTAACTAGGCACGACTGAGTTTGCCCTTTACATTTGGAACTGGTATAGAATCAGGAGATGTCGGAGAGGATATAGCTGTGCAGAGTAATCCTGTTGGATTCACAGTATAAACTGAACTTTTGACAGAGGTAATTTCAAATTACACGAGATTAGCATACCGTACGGATGAGGATTTACTTAAATGTAAATGTACGGGTAGGATATTTGATTAACCAAACTTCTTTGAATCAATCAAAAAAGACTAGAATTTGGAAATAGACCCTCACATATTGTTACAATGTGCCTCATTTACGTCAAGTATAGACTTTAATATGGCAACAATGTAGAAAGGGCACAGGTGCAAGGCTGGTGTAAGCTGAAAAGATGAATAAGTGAAGGTACAGAGAATAATGCTATTCTTTTGACTGTAGGATTAGCGTGCTTACAATTACCTTAATATACCAACTCGCTAACTGCATACACGTTAGAGTTATACGCTTTCGTCTTATCCATGTGTACCGTTTCTACGAGGAGTCATACATACACTGTTGATTTCAACTTGTTAAAGTAAAATGTTCACGTTTTTTAGAAAGTGTGACGTCACGAGAAGGCTAGGCGTCAGCTTAGTCTTTGGGTACTGATATGTTATTCTCTCATTGCAACAAATCGTTCCTTTAATATGCCCAGTGGAATTATGGAAAAGTTGTACTGTTGTAAGAACATGTAAGCTGGACAGAAGCAGCCGACCGGGCCATGCAGCCTAAGTAGTAACACCTTGTTGTCAATATTGAAAGTTCATGATGATCGGGTAAGGACCAAGAAGCAGGGATTCTTATAGTCTCAGGTTTAGATCATATCTTTGATCGTAGTCACAACTGCTTACAATCTCAGGTTAGAGGACGAGAAGGTAAGTCAGTAGTAAATTTAGTAACCCAATTTAAATAAGTATACCCCGGTACCCTAATTCATGAATGGCTCTTCATGATCATATGAAAATACGTTCGCCACTGAATTGCTCAAGTTCATATAGAATGAAGTTTACTTCTATATACAACATTTATGCTCAGAAACATAAATAAAAATACTTGCAAGGGTAAGTAAAATGAAATCTTTGTAATATGTCGCTGACGTTTTTAGATAAAGTTTGGGCGACTGTTTATTTACTTTAACGTGCACGGACTACAATTTTATTTGACTAGATATATTATGATATCGATACATTGTATGATATTATCTTTAATTGAAATTAAGTGCTGCTTGTTTATTTCTATCTTAGGTCAACCAATGAGCAAGAACGTTTCCCCGTTGTGTCGGTAACCGTTCATCCAATCGGCGGTTTATCACATTACCATGCCGGTTAAGGTATCCAATGTATTTGACGATGGATTCGAATTTATCCCGTCTGATGATGAATTCGACGATAGCGATTACCCTCAGGAAAATGGACCTATTAACATCGAACCGGTGATCTTCACTTTCTTCATCTCGTACAGTATTCTCGGTGTGATTCGAGCCGAGTACATCGTCAATAAAATCGCGGTTGATCATGGTGATCGTATTGAAGACAGAACCGTCAATCTTGATTTACTTGAAGAAAATGTTTGTGAGGGAAACGTTTCGTTAACGAAGCACCTAGATGATAGAATTCAAGCAGAATCCGCCTTTTGGTTGCTGGCGTTAAATTTCGCTGAACTGTTGCCAGCGGTGGTAGCAGCACCTCTAATTACTTACTGTGGTAAAACATTCGGAGTTAAGTCGGCTCTACTTATACCTAATATCGGTTACCTAACGAGCTCGATCACATGGCTGTCAGCTGTCTACAACCATTCATCATTATACTATCTTTTCATCGCGCAGTTTCTGCAAGGCATCATGGGAGGATTTCCAGCATTAATGAGTTTATGCAATTCCTTCCTTGCCGAGGACACAAGTAACGTCGACAGGGCCATGAGATTAGTCATCCTTGGTATTGTTTCGGAACTAGGGGCTGGACTTACTCAAGTCGGAATAGGTTACTGGATTTCGAATACGGGATTCTTACCTCCTTACTGGTGCGTATTTGGGGCAATGGTCTTTAATGTCGTTTACATTTTCTTGTTTCTCGGAGACGTCCCCGAAGGCAAGGGAGATTCTAAACAAACGGATGACAGAGAAGGCATGTTTACTTTCTTGATATACTCTGATCGTGCACGTCAAAAGAGGACACTAGTGATCCTTTTCTTACTGTTTGTTCATATGATGGTGCTTTATGCGTATCTGAATCTTGTCATCATCCACGCCTTCAGCCCACCCTTATGCTGGACATCCATTCGGTCAGGATACTTCGTGGCATGTACGCTTATCTGTGGATCGCTAGGTAAGAATTTAAATTAGTCCCCGGAAGTGACGTAAAGTTACTTCTTCATTTTAACTCTAATCCCTTACCTCAAGATGGACGGCTTCGTCCCTTTTCTGCTGGAAGGACACAATAACGACCAGTCAAGCCCTTCGATATAGCCTTTTAATCATTTGACACATTTTTCGAAAAGATAGCAATTACTTTCCTAGTTTTGACCTCGTCAGATTACGAAAGATCATCCTTGACTCACCTTGGCAAATAACCCAAGCCCAAACAAAATTTTTATTTCATTAAAAAGCGTTTTCAGTTATTAGCCCTGAAATATAAGACTGATGGGCCTTCGTTGTCACATCGTGAGGAATCGTCATCTAGTAGTGGGACGACATTCCAAGTTTTAAAAGACATACACTCAGGGGCGTCGCGCAAAAATAAAGTTTTGCGGGACCCTTGCGAAATGGTGACTGGGTGAAGGTATAAGAGGCGTTTTAGATGTTTTAGAGGGAGGTGAAAAGTAGCGTGACCTGAGGCAAAGTGCTATATTTTCGAAAACACTGAACTTTTCATATTAACTTGGCATGTGAATGAAGGGTTTCAGTCAAACGCATTTTCAGACAAAATCATATGACACCCTTGACAAAATTTGGAAGAGGGGGACAATAAGCACGACACCTTTGCATACACTTAAACTCTTGTATATGCTACATCCCACGAATATTGTTTCCACAATGTCGTTTCGTATCAATTTCGATTCAAATTCATATCTCATTTAGCCTACACGTTATTTATACAAGCATTATATGTTCTTCTTGGACTTTCTCGGTCTATCGATAGTTTCGTCGACCCCATAAATACGAAAATGCTCTCTGATGATTATGTCAAAGCTTAAGCAAATGAGAATTTAAATGTGACACTAATGCCCAAATCTTTCTTAGTTTTTCTCCGTTGATCTGTTGTATACACTTTTCAAAATTTGGTTTTCTCACTTGCCTGTAATACTTCTGCCTTTCATTTCTCCACTATGTGGAAAAGGAACCAAACGATAAAAATAAATTTTAATGACACCGGGACTATGTCGGTTTACCAAACCCCTAATCACAGAGACATCTGACATGCGTAACTCTTCATATGTCGCGCTCTCTCATTAATATATTGCTTATCCTGACTTCACTGCAGTGGCTTGAAAGTATTTTCTGCTTACCAGATTTAATGTTTTCAAAAAAGCGGTAAAGTTTTCGGGTTTAGGCAACGAAAACCTCATCTTGATAGCTTGATGTTGCACATGGGAGATTCAAATTAATGAAGAAATGCTATTTTTCAGCTCTCTTAACGCACTGATGGGAAATCTGTGATGTCGTCTTGGCAGATTGATCAGACAGCTTTTGAATGTTTTTTTTTTAATGTTACCACTATATGGAAGGTAAAATATCTTTGTTTGCTATGCTACAGGTATGGAACAGTTTTTACACAAAAAATAAGAATACAGTCCAACAGTATCAAAATTCAATGACAAACAAAGGTATTCAATTATAAAGAATAACAAAGGGAATCTGGTGCAATTTGCCTACTTGGCCATCACAATCTGTGACTTTGAGGAAACCCGGAGGTATTCCTTGACAAAAATCTTCCAAAAGGAATAGCTTGAGCTAGAAATGAAGTTTTCACACGGAGTTTGGACGACATGCGCTGAAACATTTTTGTCGTCAGTCCATATAAGGCACCTACAAACTGCCACCAGACAATGCCTTTAAGTTAACGATCATTTTGCAATCTTCTGTCATTTTGTAAGTTCACGCAATGATCCGATGTCGAAGTGGATTTGCAAAGGGTTTTTAATTTTAGTCATTTTGAACCCTGCGTAGGCACTATGGTATTGCGATAAATCGGTTTATGCTTTGCGTGGTATTAGACCTACTGATGATGCATGTCAAGTGAAAGCGTAGGTCGATCGAAACTGGCCTAAGCTACTTTGATATTAATCGCTTTATTGTTCTAGCCTATGTTGATACCCTATGATGCAATAATTATGGCCGCCATAATCTTCATTGTTAGATTAACGGTAACCCTCAACTATATTCAAAATTACAGCCCACAACTGCACCAGTCGATTGCACCAGACGGTAGGATGACAATCAACTGCAGTGAAACAGTTTCTGTTCGCCAACTTTAAGAAAGCTATTAACATTCATATATATATATATATATATATATATATATATATATATATATATATATATATATATATATATATATATATATATATTATAGACAGACAGACTTACTGACTGACTGACTGACTGGCTGACTGACTGGCTGACTGACTGGCTGGCTGGCTGACTGGCTGGCTGACTGACTGACTGACTGACTGACAGACTGACAGATTGATAGATAGATAGATAGATAGACAGACAGACAGACAGACAGACAGACAGGTAGGCAGGCAGGCAGGCAGGCAGGCAGGCAGGTAGACAGACAGATAGATAGATAAGTTAATACGCATGCTTTTAAACACAATTCTACATTCCGTAATTCTATTTCATATGAAAACGGAGTTAAAAGATGTGCCATACTTTTTACTCGTTTTCTCCATGAAAAGTTTGTTATATATTTAATGGATATGCTGCACACTTTTGCTGGAAACTAGAAAAAAGTTAGCATCATATCACAGGGCAAAAGTAATCTTATACAATTACACAAACACAACTATTTAAACAATTACCCATTATACAATTATACTTATATATCCCATAGCATCATGGGTCTGTCTTACCGGTAGACAAAATTTTCCAGCTCCTGCAATTTTGTAACTTTTGTGAGGAGTATGGGAGTGCTTCATATTATGGTACACCCCTGTATATAAGCGCACGTCCACGTCATCTCTTTGCACATGCATTCGAAAGGAGATAATTTGCAGAGAGGGTCCGAGTCTTAGGCGTATAAAACATTTCTTCTTGGGGCCGAGCCTTTTATGCCCCGTTATATTACTCGAGGAAATTCCAATTTTCCCAAAATCTGCCCGACAAATATAGATTTTCGGGGGAGGGTGGAGGACCTCCAGACCCCCGACTCGCATGGCTATGGGCCGAGGACAAAATGAAATATAATGATAGTGAATGAGGACAATTTGGGATGCGGCTATCAACACCCGGTCCCCTTTGTGTCAGTTGCAATGTCATGGTTTTGCAAACTCCTGCAATCGACCGGTCAACTAAGTTTGACTGCAGGTCACCTTCGGCTGCTTTAACTATACCCACCCGACCCCTGTTTATATTATAATTTCTTTGTAGAACTTAATAGATCGATATTTTAGTTAATACAAGGTGATCAGTTAGGCAATTGTTACCGTAGGTTGCCTTACCTTGACTTTCCTGGCTTAGCATTTTGCTGATAAGGAACATTATGAAAATAATAGATCTAGATTTAATAAATGTATTTCTCCGTTTCTGCATATTAGCGGGAAAGAAACACGAATAGAGATCCAGGCGCGAAGTCAGAATTTGGTCTGGCGGGGGGGGGGGGGGTGTCAAGAATGAAGAGACAACCAATTGCCATGGGTGCGAGAAGTATGCCACAAAGAATGATATTTTTCAGACATTGTGGAAACATTTACAATTTTACAATTCAAACCTTATGCATACACCCATATCGTACATCTCTATTGGTTTATTTTTTCTCAAAGGTACAATATTCGGCAGCCGATTTTTCATGATACCCTGCGAGGAACTTGGTGTGACCCAAATCGGCATCTGGTCCTTTGTTGGTAGTTTGTGTCTAGTGGGTTTTGGACAATCAACTGTCGTCATTTATGCGGGTAAGAACAGACTATTTATTTTACTAGGGGAAAGTCTCCGTTATGAGTCGAAGTATTTATAATACTATGTTTGCAAACTTGAGAATGTTTGGTGGGTATATTTTAAGCAGTAGATTCTTCGGGTAAGTTAGTAGAAACCTCATGCTAGAAAACTAGCGGTCAGAAAAATCTTATATGTGGTTACGGTAATGATTTATTTGTTTCGTTATAAATGGTAACGTTATTGAGGAGTTTGGTGGGGATCCAAAGGGAGGCCAGGAAAAGTCCTTAAGAAGCTTTTTTAAATACAACACGGATGCTGAAAGAATTATGCAGTGGTTTAGTGAGCATTAACTACGGAATGGGATAGACCGAAATCGTGGAACCTCGTAAAGCCAAAATGAAACAAAATTAACAGTACAAAAAACTTTATGGCATCACAAATTAGCATTTCTATATTTTTTTGCCCGAGAAAAATCCTTCTGCTCTACCTCCAACAATTCTGATGACGACGGAAAAACTTTTCTCGTGGTGCTTTAGAGGCCTACTGTTCAAATGTGGAGTATCATTATCTGTCCCGTTGAAATGTAATAGGCCTATTTTATTAATTCCATGTACATTCCTTGTCTCATTTAAATGCTTCATTCCAATTTCTTCTGCTTCTAAAGTAAAACTTCTTGACTTGCTCTATCTACCGTCACCGAAAATACAATTCCCACAATATTAGGTTGCAGTGGAGGAGCTTGTGATATCTGTCAAAGTCGAAGACAATGTTATTTAGGGACGCTTTGTGGTAGTTAGTACCCAGTCAACTAAGCCAGTGCTTCCCAACCATTTCTCCTGGATCCCCTCGGATGATTGTTTTCTCATCCTCCTTCCAGCATATTTCCACAAAGTGCATCATGTACTTATTCAATTAGTTTTTAACAAAATCGTACATCGTTGTGCAGTGAGGCCTCCTTTCAATAGGCTAGACAGTAATGGTGTCCACTCGCGTTCAAAATGGCCAAGACGGGAGGTCTGGGGTTCTCCTCCAGGTAATTCATGAAGAAGCAATGACTTGTGCTCTGGAAACAAAAATAAATACCCATTATTCTTATGGCATGTACACTATTTCCAGTATCGGGTGACTAATACTCTGAAATTTTGTTAAAGAATAGCCAGTATAAATTTTACGTATCAAAATAAACGAACTAGGGAAAAAATCATTTCCTCCGAGACTTCCAGGCCATTTCCCCTTTAGTCCCGAAAAGGTTTTTTTTTTTTAATTCCCCGGGCTTTCATATAGACGTGGTTGCGAAACACTGATCTAAGCGCCAACATAGGTTGCTGCTTATCGTTTATGTTTAGCTAAACATACCTACTAGATTTCAGGAAGTAACCCTTCCCCAGGGACGGCGGAGCCAATTTCGAAGGGGGAGGCTAATCATCGAAGTGGCCCAATATGTTCAAGAAAATAAAAGCCTATCATCCCAGTTTGATGCGGCCCAAAATAATCACGGCAGAAAAAGTTCGGGGGCTAAACCCCCCCGTAGACCTCCGTTTCCGAGGTCCCTGTTCCCACTGGCTCTGATATGCCATTGCTGACCGTCGTCCAATCCGTTTTTGTTAACTGACCCCCGTAAAAACACGATGAAATTATCTTAATTGAAAGCAACGCGAATAATAGTCAAGAGGTAAGGGCACGGTAAAAGAGCTCCAGAAGTCGATTTGAGTCGGTCAGTGTGAAGGGCAGGGAGAGGGGACTGTCCCTGACTATGTTGAAGCTCCGCCACTGGTATTTAACGAAAGCTGGAATGGGGATCTCTATAAAATCAGGGAGGTGATATTGCTTATACCACCTCCCTGATTAGACCTAGAAGTGCTTTCTTAAAATTTCCTTGAAAAGTTTGATATAAGAATGCTCAAGAAGAACATCCTATAAACTTTTTCATTTAAAATTGAAACTGCTATATCTTTAATTACAAGTTAAATAATAAAATACCAGATGTCATTGCTTTTTTTCTACAAATTTAAATATTACCTAAATGTTGAATATTACATTTTAAGCAAAGCTGGTAACGATTCTCGCATGACTCTCTTCCAAGAAATGTTTACCTCATGAATACGTGATAAATGTTGTATGCTCTTTAGGGTGAAATAAACGCAAGATTTGTATATAAATTCTTGAATAGAAAGAATGATCAACAAACGAGATAAAAAATGCTCAAGAATGTCCAACTTTGATCTGATTTCCTTTACTGCCACAGCTACATTGGTGGGGTGCTTCCGGTTTCTCATATCACCGGCTCTAAGGACCTTACTCGTGAGAAATATCGAACCAAATGATCAAAGTGAGTACATTATAGTAATAAAGATTACTACATAGAGAGAGTACGATACATCTAAATGTGAAGAGGAATGACAGGGGATGGGTGGCTATAAGACACAGGCATCGCCAGATGGGGACAGAGAGGGGCAATTTCCCCTTGCTAAAAACCTCACCTCCAAAGAAGTGACAGAACGTATTGATATTTTTTCAATATTACAGTTTCATCTGTAAATCTCGTCCCACTAATGAAACCTTTTTCTCTCTATCCCCCCTAAATGCCAGTACCTGGGTAAGATATTGGTCTAGAACGGTGGTACACAATAGGGGCTTAGTACAAAAATTAGTAAGCCCGTAGCCAATCGCTAGGGTTTGGAGTGCATGGTGCATGTTTCCAGCGACACGTTGCCTAGACCCAACGAAATGTGGGCGAAATGGTTATTGTACCGAGTGCTATCCCTGCTAGCCCCACTCAAAACCATTATTCGTGCTATATTGGGAGATAAGTATTACATGATCTAACATTCTGGCTTTTGATACTATCATAGCAATTTTAAGTCACACAACTGGCATATCACCTAGAAAACGTCAAAAATGTTCAATTTATTCTTGCTAATGCCGAACTGTTTGTACCCTGCTTACAATTCCTATGCTGAATATTGTGGTAGGATGTTTTGCTTTTCATAAGTGTCTTTTGTAAATTATGTTCCGTTATTGTTAAATGAAAGAGAGCCCCAAGATAATTTTCCTTTATATTTCAGATGTGATGTTCAATCTTGCTAGTCTGGCTGAGACTCTTGGTATGCTCTTTGGACCAACAGTTTTCAACCTGCTTTATGCATTCACTGTTCAATATTCAGCGAGTGTGACGTTCGTTTCCATGGCAATCGGTTATGTAATTTTATCACTCATAATTGTGTAAGTATGTCCTCATGTCAACACAGGATACCAAGAAACATTCAAGGGAAGTGCAACAACGCACAGGGAAGTAATGCTAAGCATATAAAGCAGTTTGTCATTGACTGTGAAATCACTGTTCGCGATAGACGGCATGGCACATGCGCATGTGCTCCTACGCGTACGTATAAGAGTAATGCGCACGTAATCGCTGGACTCGTTGTCTGTAGTTAATATGGATAAATAGGTTGGCCTGTCTATTGTTATGATCGTACTTCATTATATTTCGAGGCCGAATTACATTTTGCCAGCCAGTTGTGACGTAGTAGCCTATGTTGAAGTTGCAGGTGTTTTTCAGGTTAATCAGCGAGTTTCCGATTAACATGCCGGCAGGGCGCGAGGTTTTTTTTTTCGTAGGATGGAAATGGAAGAATCATGCCAATGGACGAATCAGCTTCTTGGAAATTGGCCACACCCCTAATTCCAAAATAACAGCTTTTCGACTATTTTTTTGTAATTCTGACGCCGGATTATGAAAGAACGGGTCAAATATCTCTTGTCCACGTAACCCTAACCTAAATTTTAACCCTAACCATGATTTTGAAACAAATTTAAAATTTTTGAAAAACCGATTTTTCCATCGTCATCCTACGAATAAAAAACTAGCCAGCGGGGCGATCACAAACATCGAACTAAATGGTCGGAAGGCTCATTTCACAACAGCATTTTGAAGTTTCACACAGGGTCACATGATGTAGATCAACTATTTTCAAATTAATTTACTGCCAGACAAATTCTGAAACTTATAACTTGAGCAATCCTCTGCTGCTGATTAACAACACTAATATGCTTGTTGTGATTAAATGAGTGGGGAACTTACTGTAAACTACGCTTATGCGACATACAAATATTTTTCACGAACTTCTATTGATGTTAGGAGTGGTCCTACCTACGTTAGTAAATTGCTATTTCTCATCACACGTTCTCACAAAATCAGGGCGTTTGTCAACTAGGCTGTACGTACTCGAGTATCTCGTTCATTACTTAAGTCACAGAACAGAAAGTACGCCCTCATTTGGAGGCAAACGCGTATCATTGCAACTTACACCAACAAATGCAGACAGCTGAGTTGTGTACCGGCCGGATACACCTTAATAAGACTTCTACCCGTGCGTGCGGTGTGCTTCATTATTTACCCTCCAAAATGACGTCCGCGACGTCAATACATTTTTGCTTGGACGTCATGTGACGTCATTTTAGAGGAAAAACAGTGAAACACACTGCACGCACAACCTATACTTCGCACTTCCCGCGTAGTAGACTTACGCGTCTATCCGACTGTTTGCATTTGTGTTACGATGATACCCGATTAAATCGTAGTTTGACAAATCATTTCAGTACGCATGATGCTGCTTTAATAGACATTCGCGTTTCAAAAAATATAGGTTCATGTCTAAGTGCTACCTTCGCTGTACATATTTACTAGTGTTGGGCCGATAATCGTCATTTAATAACGAAACCGTCAGGTATTCTGCTACATTGCGCTAATATCGGTATCGACAAAATGTAAATTTAATTCTAGGTACAATGATAATCACGTGCTGTGCACAACAGACGCCTTTTCTTTCTCACATACAGCTTTCGGCCCATTGTGCCAGAAAAATGAGATATCGGACATCGGCAAAACCGATATTGGGGATGTGCGGACCAACACTATCGTTTATCTCATCGCCTGTGTTGGAAAATTAAAGGCAAATCATTTCATGGGTGAATTAAGTCAAAACAAGACATTCCAAGATTACATTTAAAGTGGCTTTAGCGATCCGAAACATCCAAATAAGTAGATTTAAAGTAATTTACACACGTTTCTGCCAAGGTTCACTAAAACTTTAAAATTTTCTACCCCACAGGTACTTTCAAGTAAAGCTGTTTAGAAGCAAGAAGAGCAAGGATATAGAGGGCACCACGGCAGAAGACACCGAGATGCTTATGAGGGATGGCTTTAGAAAGTCACAGGGACGGCGATGATACGGAGACATAATATTATTATTCACTGTCTAAGATGTGACGTTACTCGAGCTGACCGGCTCGTTGCTCGTGACGCTAACCAAGGCTTATACTGCTGGCCTGGACCAACATTCACGGATGTGGTTACTAATGGTGAATACTTAGCCTACGCTACGGACGTATTCAGAATGCAGTGGTTTCCTTTAATAGCGAAAATAACATGAATCATGCCTCTTACTACAATAGCCGGAACCTGTAATACGAAATATGACCATCTATTTTAACTGTTCTACTTTTCTTAAATCGACGCAGTTCACAGTAAAGGGAAGACGCTGCAGTCCCCCTGTCCTTTTTAAAATAGCTTAATCGTAAAATAACTAATTTTATTTCACTAAATGATGAACATAAATATTTCATATTATATGTAATTAATCAAGGAATTATTCTGCATTAATGGCATAGTGTGAAAGTTCCCTTACCGCTGTTGCAGCGAAAGTCGTATTTGACTCTTCTGAGACGAAATAGTCCAGGCAATTAAAGAGTAGCTTCCTTTTCCACCAAGGAGATGCAATGTGATCACAGCTTAGTTACATCAAGGACAACCTCCAGGTGAGGTAAAGAGGTGAGAATGACCTCTTTGGTTATTCACTGTTTCTAACACAGTGCGTTACGCAACGTATAAACTCAAGTTACACTAGGCCAACCTGATCGTAAAATTAGTTCCTAAGGCAATTAATGCAGTTTGAAAAAAATGTAACCCTCAATTTCCCATGCATTACTCGGGTCTGCTGTTTGCTATAAAGCGATGATGGCGATGTACACACTGTGGAAAAATTAAGAAAAAAATACTGCCACGTGATGTAAAGGGAGCCCTGCATGAATGATAATACCGGGGTACACTTATTTAAATCGGGGTGACTGTAATTGTCCTTTAAATATGTCATTTTTCCATGAAAGTTACTGTATCACTTTTGTTTTAATTCCTTACGATAAGATAGCACTTAATGAAGGCCGAATGTATAGTGTGACGTCATTGTCGGTACTATTTGGAATCACTTATGGAATACTTGTGAATATTTTCGTTCTTTTTTCCCAATGATAATGGTACGTGTAGTGTCTAACAATTTCAAATAAATGGATTATTCAGATTATATTTAGATTAGTTCAACTCCTTAAAACAGTATCATGGTGCACCTCTTGCGAAGCTTTTCAGAAAGTATAAAAAATTGTATGAAAAGACAATAATTAAGCACAATTAGTAGAAGCACAATTAGTAAAAGCAGGCAAGTCGCAGGCATGCATTTATCATTTGCGTATCGGCTTTCTTATCTTCTAAAAGGAAACATTTATTATATGTAAAGTATTAAGTGTAATCACAAAGGTAATTTCTATGGTGTTGAATATATCGACTTTACTCTGGACTATCATTCATATGTGTAGCAATGTATGTAAATCTGACTTAGCCCACTTTACAATTAGATATAACTGTACCTGCATCCATACGTCTTGAGCACCAGTAGTTTTATTTTGTAAGTGATGTTCTCTTAGAGTGTAAAACAACATTTTCATTTTAAATAATTACGTAATATCAGATCTGTTATCACCGCTTTGCTACTTAGGTTGATGTCATTGTTATAACAACGTCCATTGTTTTTTACGCAGCTTCGTAAAAGAATATTTAAGTGCCTGTCTTATTCATAACAGTGCTAAGAAAAAGAGTCATTTGTAGTCAGTGGCGACTTACCAAGGAGGCAAGGGAAGAAAAAAATCCATATACACTCTAAAACCACTATGGTCAAATTGACCATTGATATGGTCAACTATGCATCGACCCAAATATTTTCAAATTGTTGACGCAAATATGGTCAAAAGTGACCACTCAATGGTCAGATTTGACCATTAAGTGGGGAGGGTTTGGGAGTACGACATGAGGGAAAGGTCTAAGGGGAGGGAGAAAAAAACGGCTATTTTAGGTCTCCAGATGCAAAATGGTGCAATGTTTGTGCCTCAAATGTAATAAAGTTTATAGTGATCATGTGTTTTTTGTAATTATTCTATTTCAAGGTTGGGTCATGGAGAGGGGGGTTTCAACCCCTAAAACACTCCCCGTGGCTACGCCACTGCTTTTGAGCATATTTAGGTGAACAATTTGACCATATTTGGGTCGGTGCAGTGTATATTTTTAAGAAAACCACAAATCTATATCTGTAATATTTTTAAGCACTGCACTCCATAGAGATCGGTGCTCGTAGGTATCAATTGAGTAGATGCCAATTGAGAAGCCTAAAAGCAAAAATAAGATTGCATAACAAATAGACCTGATCACACTGTAAGCGAGTGTATCCGCCCAATGAATAATTAACTAATTACACCAGCGTTCGTGATTATTGTTTTAGAGGTATTTATCAAGTGGCGCCTAAGCTAAAAGGTTGGAAATGCCAACTTCACAAAATTCTTCGTAACTTTTTTCTCGTAGGTAGCTAACCGTAAAATGCTCCTACTTCTGTGATAAAATTGAGGATATTTTAATAGTCTAGACTAGACTCAACGAGTCTTAACATACCGCTCCATGCCCTTTAATATGACTGTAAAATAGTTGTATTTTTAAAGATACATTATGCAGCTATTTTTGCTGGTTCAGTAGCACGTCACCTGACCTGCTGCGCTCTGTCATGATTGATTTACCAGCAATTTGATTCGTTGAATCATTTGTTCACGAAAACGATATGCGTTCATAATATAAATGACTGCATATCACGTTTCAAAGTCGTTTCTTTAGTCAGACTGTCATCTGTACTACTTTTACTGCCTGAGGTAATTTGATAGGCGCTTGAATAAGACAGCAGGAATTCTGATCTCGAGAAGCAAATTATCCACGCTACTTTACTTTGCTACTGTTGTAGTAATGATCGCTTAATACAGGTGCTTCCTTTCTGAACAAGTGACCTTCAAACGTGATTTCAGTGCTACTGGTATCGAAGCTACTGTCATCTGAATAGACGGCGAATTTTCAAATGCACGTTGCAACAACTTGATATGGTTCTTTAGACTAACCATTTATTTCGGTCATGACTAAAAAATCAGTTGGCAGCAGTAAGACCAGTTTAGCTAGGTACACATTGACTTTTGCTAGCACATGTTGCAATCTTACTGATGCATATTCAGAGATGTAAAAGTGATTACCATTTATACTAAATGGTATCAAATTATCAATACTGCTATAGCTATAAGAAAAAGAATGTCTACATCCCGCCAATAAATTTTGAGTATAATGTTGGATAAAAGATGAAATAAAGAAAGCAATTCTTGAAACAGAATAAAATTTTCATCTGACTATTTTTTGTTTGATTTCCTCCTACTTTAGAATGTAGAAATGTAATGCATCTATATTACGACGTGCATAGTCTCTGAAATGTTAAATTGCATATTCTTAGGTCTGAACACACTAGAACTACAATAACCAAAAGGGCTGTATCGTCTGATTCCGGACTCGGGCTTGGACCCGTTTTATATTCGATGTGTAAATAGCCAGGAATGGGAGGTCTCGGAATCGGAATTAGCCCGGAATGGGATACAGCTGGACTCGAACTCAGAACCAGTTTCTGCCGAATCCACAGAACTGAAAGCTTCATTTATCTTACTTGAAATTAAATTCTTATTGCTACACAATTTAATACATATTCGCACACCGTAAACTTAATTATAAGGTAGACCAGACTAAGAAGTTGACTCCTAAAAGTGACATTTTAAATGAAATGTACTTAAAAATAGTATAAAATGATATTCTTTACCGTCAACTAGGAACTCGAAATTGGCACAGAATTAAGAACTCTGGAATTAGAATTGGCTCGAAAATGATAGTCTATATCGTCAAAAAGGAACTCGAAACTGACACGGAATTAGGAACTCTGGAATCGCAATTGGCTCAGAATCGGGTTAGCTGGACTCGGATACAGCCCTACCAAAGAATTCAAAGTCAAAACTGACAAAACAGAAAACCAAAACAAAATGAATCATTGTAAAGAAATGGCATTAAGCTTGTTTACTGCTAGTTTTCGTTCAGTGGCAAATATAGTAACTTCAGTTTCTGATACTCCCCCAAACCAAAATTCAGATATTAGAAGAAAGTTTCAATAAAATGCCTTATATTTTACTGTTTTTCTGATTCAAAAACAAACTTGGGTATAAGCAATTCTTTCCAAGTTGTTCAACAACAAGGTAATTTATTTTGATTCAATAACGGAACTATGTAAAAAGTACTATTGACACAGCTATATTCAATAACAGAATTTACAAGCCCTTTGACAGAACTACTGATGTTTCACTTGAAGGTCTATAGAGTCGTGTACCATAAATATTGTGACCTTATAGAGCCTAAGAAAAAACAATAGGATAGTTACACCTCATCATTATGACAGTGCAATTTTGTGACTAGGAATGCAAAACAGTCCTCAACAATGCCCTTTCGACGGTTAACCGATGACTAATCACCTCCACAGCTGACAATTGTTCATTTATGTCGAATTGAAACTTTCGCAACCAGTGAAGCGAAAATGATTGTATTGGCAGCTGCACCAATTGTTGGTACCCTCCGATTACTCAGCTTCGGTGTTCCACCCTTTACCTTTCCCCTATATACCTGTATAATGTAGGAGTCATCAAGCACTCTCAGATAATGGAGGTGTTACCCATGCGTTATGTACGTCATTGATCAGACAGGCCTTATACCCTTATGACGAGTAGAAGATTGTCATGCTTTGCTGACTTTGTTCAGGGAGCACGAGGATAGCTTGGCAAAGTTGGCCAGTGAAGAAAACAGCTTATATGTCGTATGATAACTGATAAGACTAACCGAGTGTACTAAATATTTTGGAAGCTATACAAACAGTTTTCACTGTACACCACTCTGTGTCTGCAGTGTATTGGGTTTTGACAGCATCTTCTTGCAAGTAAGTGTACTATACCTCTGGAGGGTTTTTGTCCACAGAGTTTAAGTTGCCTAGCTCATCACATTCGGCGGTTTATTCTTCCTTCTGGATGTTAAGGTAAGCTGAATTATACTGAGTTTTCATTGACTGTTAATTGAATTTATTTAACCAAGACTGTGGCCAAGGAATATCCAGTAGGCCCTTAGCAAAAACAAGCCAGTGAGCCACAACTGGAAAAAAGGCCGTGGCCGGCTCGACTTGAACCAATAGGTTGGAAACTGGACCGTAAAACTCCATCTAACTAACTAACTTAGCAAAACAAATTCCAAAGGACTGCGAAACTGCTTCCAAATGGGCGAGACACAGTGTAATGCATTAAAGCAATAGTAATTTTGAACTTTCTAGCAGGCTAAATTTTTTCAAGGGTTCGAAGCTTTTACAAGGGCCCCAGCTGGCTCCTTTTGGCTACGGGATTGTTATCTAACCATTTCCTGGAAATGATTGTAGGAAATTCACTCGAAAAGTAACATTTTGCAGGTTAAATTAACGACTGGTGAAAATTCCTGGTCAAAATTTTACTCAGATCTGTAACTTATTTAAACCAAAACATTCATGGCTGGGTAAATTTTACTACGATTTTGGTCAAAGTTAAGCAGGTTGTTTTAGGCCTTCATGGTGTGACCCCAACAGTCCCTCACGTAAACTATTAACTCAAATTCATATACGTTTTGTACCCTAGAGTAACCATGACAAAGCAGGCAGTTAGGAGAGGGGTGTGGTGATGGGAGTTCCCAGGGTTGAAGAAAAAATAAAGTTGCCATACACGCTTTCATAGGTCGCTAACTCGGCGTTCGTCAAAATTGAAGTCACACCTCAGGGTTAAAAACTCTGCATACGCTAGTGCAAAGCTAATATCTGAATGCAGAAAATTAAAATCATAACTGTGTAACGTGAAATGTGAGTGCTGTTGAAAATTAAATCAAAGTTAAAAATTATAAATCCTCTCAGATCTTCCGTTTCCTTACTCATACATGTTTTTCCCACAGGATTTTTCAATTGTATCCCCAATTTTCTCTTCCAGGCAGTTTTTTTTTTACATTTACATTCTCCCTCATAAGTTTACTTCTAGTCTATCCTCCATTTTACAAAAAGGCTTTGGAACCTCCCAGACAAGGGCCTAGGCCAACATTTAGGGTAATTGCCCAAGGGTATATTTTCATGCTGTCATTGCTGTATACACTAACTGTTTGTGATTGGGGCATCATGCACTCACTGTACATATCACATTTCATTGTCTTGCACATGTCAATCAAAGCAAAATAGCCAAGGAAATAGCATTATAAGCCTATTGTGGCCAGTTGCTATGCCATTTCAAGTCAAGTCGTTAAGATAATATTTAAATATCATGTTTCTAGAAGACCAACCAGTTGCCTGGCTGAACAGATTCGGTTTAGATTTGGCCAGAACGTTTTCATAGTGTGGAAACGTAGGGCTCGACGGTCTTCCCTACAGGGCTCTGGGAGCTTGATAACCCTACTGGTTATGACGTGTAGTACATTATCACACAATGAAAAGCGGGAGTAAGTTCATCAAACATGTGTTTTTCATACTTTTCTTCTACTGCTATACTTTTTGGAGGCACGTCCAATACTATCATTAACACTTACCACTGCCTAGACATTTTAAATGCCAGGATTGTCTGAGCCAAAGCCACATTTCCTCACCATTCATTCTTACCCTCTTAAGGTTAGTTAAAGACATGGAATTCACTCCTGCACGAGTGAATAAAGTAATCACTCTATTATCGAGTGAAAAGATTAAACTTTCGCTTTGCTCTTAGTAGTTATAACTGTAAATAGGTGAAATTGTTACCCAACCAATAGTAGGATGTCACTCGTTAAAAGAGATGATCACAATCACAAATGTAATCTCTGACTAGAGTTCAGGGGGGATCCAGGATCTTACAAAAGAGGGGGGTAATTCCGTGAGGGCGAAGATCGAAGCTACGAACGTCAAATTTTTACCAATCCTCGATGGGGCCGGGGGTTCTGGGCAAAAAATAGATAAGACACCGTTATCTAGCTATCAAAATTAGTACGCATAAACTTTGTGCTGCACTGAGTTTTGGAACCGTCACAAAAAAAAAAAAAAAAGAAGTGATGAATGCGAAGCTGGGAAATTTTCCCTCTAGGTAAGGGCCTGGAGTTTGAGAACCACTCACTCACACTGTATTTCTATATTTTGATGCCACTGCTCAGGCGCCAACTGAAAACTACTCTATTAAATGTACACTAAATGCATCCTTTGTAATACAGTGTGTGCTTACTGAGTCACTGAAACAGTAAAAATCAAACAAACCCATTTGTTTCAATTTTATCAAATTGTGATTTACAGCTAAATTTGAAGGATGAATTGTATGCATATTCATCAGCAAGTGTAATTGAAATAAGAAAAATATAACCAAAATGATAGTACTTTACCAAAATCGATGGCTTTGACTCATAGGCATTTTGCTGACAGGCTTATATATGACATGGATATATTTTCAATTATAAAGTGCGCCTGAGCGGCACTACCGTACAGCCATCTTGTGGAATTCACTTCCAGATATTTTAAAACATGAACTAGCTATTTTCAGATTTAAGAGGAAGTTACACAAACATTTCATCAGAATGCATTATTACATTTTTGTATTATGAATCTTTTATGATTATAGGGCTTGCTTCTTTGTAGGGTTTAAAGGCATGGCTTAGGTTTTAAGTGGTGGGAGTGGGTGAGTGGTTTTTAGGTAATTGCTTTTCAGTACCTTCAGCGTTTAAAGTCACTTTGTTTTATATCATCTCCCACGAAACTTATTTTTTTAAAACTTTACTATATTTTTGCAGGATAGTGCTCTGCTTTTGATATTAAGCCCAACAGGCTTTTGTTGTTCACTACAACCACCACTACTACTACTACTACTACTGCTACTGCTCCTGCTCCTGCTACTACTACTACTACTGCTACTGCTACTACTACCACTACTACTGTTATTACTATTATCACTACTACTATACTACTACAGCTACTACTACTATTACTACTACTACTACTACATTTACTGCTACTGCTGCTGCTACTAGTACTACTACCACCGCTACTTCTACTGTTATTACTATTATCACTACTACCATAGTACTACTACTACTACTACTATTACAACAACAACAACAACTACTACTACTACAGCTACTGCTACTGTTGCTGCTGCTACTACTACTACGACCACCACCACTACTAGTATTATTATTATTATAATTTTTACTATTATCACTACTACTATTCTACTACAGCTACTACTACTACTGCTGCTACTGCTGCTACTACTACTACTACTACTACTACAGCTACTGCTACTGTTGCTGCTGCTACTACTACTACTACCACCACCACTACTAGTATTATTATTACAATTATTACTATTATCACTATTACTATTCTACTACAGCTACTACTACTACTGCTGCTACTGCTACTACTACTACTACCACTACTACTACTACTACTACCACTACTACTACTACTACTACTACTACTGCTACTACTGCTACTACTTCTACGATGAATTACCTCTGTCACTGTATAACTGTAATTTTGTCATATTGTATATTGTAGTGGAGAAGTAAATACATGATACATGAAATGAAATAAAGAGTACTACTGAATTCCATTTCTAATCTTAGAATTTGACCTTGTAAAGATTATTTCTGTCAGTAAATACCAGTCCTCTAGTTTACTTCAAAGCCTCATAATGTTACAACAGTTGATAGACGGTCCTCTTCATAGACTGCCCTCTACAATTCTAGTAAATGGGTTCGTTTGGGTTTGAAAGTTAATGTTTGTGGAATATCTGTTTTACAGTGAATAGAGTATAAGGTCCCAGTATTGTAAGGAAATATAGGAAGTTAGGTCTATATAAATTAGCCCAATGACATTACAAACATTTTATCATTCTCTGCATATTTTACCTTTATTTTTCAAAATTAATATATTCCAAACGCAACAGGATAATTGAGGGAGATTTTGATTGAAAAATGTTATACGCATTCTTCGTCAGAATATGCTTTCAACTGTTGTTACAGCTTGCGATGATTTGACTGTGGAAAAATGGTACCATTAAAATGAGGAAACGGTCCATATCCCCACAGAAAGTCACCCTCAGTGACATTATGTATTGAAACCTGTAGCTTGTCACTTTATGAAATCTTGCTTATCCCCTTTTCGGTCAACCTTTCTACTTTGATGAGTATCTGGGAATGCCTTACCTAACAGGAAAGTAGGCAAGGACACTGCATAAAAGCAAAGGCAAGGTACATTAGAGAATCAACTCCCTGGTTAAATGTAGTGTCAATCAGCTACATTCGAGCAGTATAAATTGCAATGAAGGAAGTAGATATATGAACAACCCAAGTATCGGCAACTGTTATAATATTTTATTCAAATTCAACCAGCCATGACTCATGACAAAGTTTGGCTGAACGCTAGTGTCTATACAATTGATGCAAGTCATTTATTTTAGACTTTAATGAAAGGATTGACTTTACGGAATTAGTTATAAAACCTGTACTATACAAAGAATGGAGCAAAAATGTTCTTTTGAGTAGGTTCGTATGGAAACTGAGAATTGATAAAAAGTTCATAAAAAACGGGGAATGCAAACTTCATGGCTGAAAGGACCCCGACTTTATCAGCTATTCGTTGGAAAGCTGTATGAAAATAGCATTCTTTCGATAAAAGACAGTTGTATAAATTCTGTCCCGTTCGTTTCAATTCCTATATGCCACAAGCATTTGGTCGGGGTAGTTTTACCTGTTTAAAGTTAATGAACACTCGAAAAAGTACACTGATTGCGACAGCTTTAAATAATTGGGTGATTTTAATACAAGTGTTGTTATGTTTGGAAACGAGGACGACCGTGGGTGATAATGTCTAATTTGAAGAAAACGGTTTTACCAAAAAGCTATTCCATGAAGAAATACCAGTCTTGTCGGCGTAATGCTAAAGAGAGGATAAGCGCTTTTGGCTCTATCTTTAGGACTGGCTATACCTTTCTAGAGTCTCTGGTGGTCCTGGAAATCAATTTTTATTTTGGGTCCCAAATCGTGGCGAGACAGCTTTGCAAACTCACACAAGATGCCGAAATTTCCCTGTGGCAGCTTTCTGTTTCACTAGCGAACAATACATTTTATGCGTAGCAATATGAAGGGACAGTGTACTTCATGCTTTCCCATCTAGGCTAATGGAATGCAGTGGCGTAGCCAGGATTTTTTGAGCAGGAGCACTGGGGGTCACGAACCGTTATTAGGGGGCACAATTTCTAAATTCTCTCCATCTCTATAGGACTTATATACAGAACAGTGCATTCCAAAATTTCCCACGGGAGGACCTGGGGTGGCACGGCTTTGTCATGCCCGCCGTAGCCACGCCACTGATGGAATGTATCGTTATGCACTGACGTCATAAAACAACACGAGTAATGTATATAACACAACGTTACAAATCAATGCAAACATCATCTTAAGGCAAAAAAATTGTTTTTCCTTTGATGTTCTTCAAAAGGTATAGGGTCGGTCGGGCGGTCTTTCGGTCGGTCGGTCGGTCGATATACTTTGTGGGAGGGGGGTTGCATATTGTTCAATGTGCAATACGTGCTAGAATGAAACAAATAACACTTTCAAAACTAAATTACCGTACGAAAGAGAAGACAATTAGGACTACGTTCATTTTATGGAAACGTTATTGACATGTTCTTTATACATTATCAACGTTGTGTAAGAGATGCATGGATCGTACGTGTAGGAATCTGTTCTCTTCTGGAACGGGGTCCATGGGGAGGGGGTGTCTCCCTCCCCCTTTAACCCATCTGGAAATATTTTAAATAGGCCTATATGAGGACCTTGGACGCAATTTGGTGCAATATTTGAGCAATTTTTCAGGAAATTACTCCAAATTGTTGACACTGTTAACGCTCAACAAAGAAGGGGTTTTGCCCTTTAATTGAGGGGGCGGAAGCATAATTCAATCCCATCACATTTTTGACTGGGTCTTCAGCACCCAATCACGCCCTTAGCGTGGATGGCCAGAATGTTAGAGAAGAGAGAAAAGAGTAGGCTGATTAGATAGGGTATAGACTACAGAGTGTTACAGAGTGTTACAAACTGTCGTGGCCAATACTCTAGGGCTTGGTGTTTTCAAGATTCGCTTCTTGCCTGTATCCTGGCACATGGGCAGAACATTCACTTTGGCTCAGACTGAATATAAAATACCAAGGGAATGTTTTACTCTCATATTTACGAAAAAGTGCACATATGATATCTTCGTCAAAGAAAATTTTAATTTTTTTCGGCAAGCGAAGAAAGGGAACAAATAACAGGCCGGTAACAAATAAAACGTTAGGTCGGGTGACGACGATAACAATTATTTGGCCATACATAATGTTCTGTTAGCATTAAAAAATCTCTACATGCTTAAATTGGAGCAAGGAACGTAATTTGCAAACTTGGGCAGAATGGCTGTTATTTTCCTTTTCGGGCACACATGCTTTAAAATTTGGAGCAAAAGTACACACTACCAATCGAAAGTAGTCCCATATACTCACGTATGTTTACCTATAGACCTTAGGCATATGACTTTACTGGACAGAAAGTGCGCCCTCCAATGGAGGCAAGCGCCTATCATCGCAACTTACACCAACAAATGCATACAGCTGATTTGTAAACCCGTCGAAAACGCGCTTAACCCTACTACACGAGTGTTCGAAGACTACGTCGTGCGTGCAGTGTGTTTTATTGTTTTGACTTCAAAAGGCTGTCGCGTGACCAGAGGCAGTGGAGCTAATTTCGAGGTGGGGAGGGGTGCGGAGGGGGCTAATCATCGAAGAGGCCCAATATGTTCAAGAAATTAAAAGCCTATCATCCCAGTTTAGGGCGGCCCAAAATGCTCATGGTAGAATAAGGGCGGGGGCTAAAGCCCCCGTAGCCCCCCCCCCCCGTCTTCGCGGTCCCTGGTGACGTCAATACATAAGGTCTACTTTTGTTCAAGACCTTAATTATTTCATACAACTAGTACCTTCATTCTACTGTCTGGGGATACAAAGCAATGTCTCAGAATTTAAGTAGGTTGGTAACGGACAGTACACTTGAGCCGGTATGCGAAATTTTTCCCAGGACGAATGGGCTCAACTACAATTTCTTACCCTAACCCTAACCCTAACCTTGACCGTCAACCTGAGAATTAGGTTTATTTTTAAGATTTCTATGAAAATTTCTGAAAATCTCCCTCTCTCTTTCTGGGAAAACTTTTGCTGCCTGTACAGTTCAGTTGACAACAGCCCACATTTTATCAGAATGTGTGATAAGCACAAGTTTACTAACGTCTTGACTAATTCATATTTGTCTGATTAAATGGATTTCATCAATGGTTTACACCTGTTTTATATATTACAGATGGCGTCATTTTCCCGACTGGTTGTTCTTTTTCTGGCGCTTATTGTACCAACAGGTAAGTATTTATCCTGATGCAGTATTAATGCTTCTGAAGCTTTTGTTGCAATAGGTAAGCATCTATCCTGATGCGGTTTAAATGCTTCTGACGCTTTGCTGCAGTAGGTCAGTGTTTGTCAGTACAGTAACTGCCTTTGGCGCTTTTGTATCCATAGTTCAGTACAATTTCTGATGGAATAAAGCTTCAGACACTTATTGTATTAACCTGATTAAATCAGGGAAGAATAACAACTCCCTGATTAAATTAATCAGTTTTCCTGCTGGAGTACTGATTCTTGCATCTCTAATAGCAACAGGTAATTTGTTTTGCACCGATGGGGCCTTATTGAACAATCCGAAAAGACATAATTCAATAGTAGTTAACATGGGCTGCTAACAACAGGGTGAGGGCAACCGTTGCATACCGGGGCAATGTTCTGGGAAGGCGATAGTAATAATACTCGTTTGGCTTTAATTCCTTATTCCACCCTATATGAACTTGCCGTATGAATGTGTGTACATTACAAACATTAGGAATTACCAAAGCCTTTCATTAACCGTATATTATACTACTGTACTACCTCACATAAATTACATTGAAACAATGGGCCTAGCAGAGATGTTGGTAAAGGCAGGGTAAGCTTTTGTTTCAGTTTTGTGAGGAAATGATTCATCCAAGACAACACGTCCCAACTATTGTGCGGTCCACTATAATATAATTGAATAAATACACCGTTTTTGTATCGATTTGGAAACGAGGACTTACTCTTCATTTATCAGTGGATCTAAGGTAAAACTGAAAAAGTTCTAAAAAGTGCATTTTGCGGGGAACTTCGCTTGCATCTGTATTTTTGTGAAGTACTTCCTCATGGGGATGTTAATTTCATAATTATTATTTCAATATCTGTTGTCTAGACTTCTAAGGCCATGATTCCACCACATTCAATTCAATCCAATTCAATTCCCAAATTGATTATCTGTTAGTCATGTCTGAAACTGTCAAGATGGTGCTGGACCGATCATCGGTATTAAGTGTCGGTATCGGCCGATACCACCCATTTTCGTCCAGTATCGGTATCGGAAATATTTACCTAAAATACCGATACCGCCTTACACATATTTCGTATCCTATATACTCCATACAAATGTTACATTATTTAAGTATGCTTGAATGTAAGTTCTTCTTTTGACTCATGAACAAGCTGTGTTTGCATGGTTACAAAAATAGGAACCTGGTAACTGCTACAAATTGCCTAACTTTACTTGATATCAATATCAGATTGGTATCGGCCGATATTGACAACTGATATCGTTATCGGTAATGTCGGCTACTGCCATATCGGTACAAAACTAGAATTTGGTTGCCTTTTAACGCGAACCTAATAACATATAACGATACTTATTGCTATAGGATTTGGAAGGCATGAAGGGAAAGTGTTTTCTCTTTTACATGAGACCCTTGTAAAAAGCCACTGGAAAATGTCTTTAAGTATGGATTAGGTTACCCTAAAATTTCATGTTTAATTTTACAGGTAACAGCTTAAAGTGCCTAAGCTGTGACAGCTATACTTACCTCGATGCTGACTTCACGGATATTGACAGTGAGGAAGATAGGGACTGCGTGGCAGGAACAAAGAAACCGGAAAACCAACTGGAATGTCTAGAAGGATCTACTTGTGCTATTTTTGAAGGCACGGTAACGTGGTTTGTGAAAGGATGTGAGTAATGATTTGGACAAGCTCGTGAAACTTTCAAACGAAGCCCTGATGAGTTTCATTTGATTTTACACACAATGGGGCACTGAAGCACTCATACACCAAAGTAGACATATAGCCTCTATCAGAGGCGTCTATAGTTTGTAAGTGAATTGTGTTTTTATCTTTTTAACTAAGTTTACCTGCCTTAAAGTTGGCGGTAGACTGGTATCGTGGCAGTTTAGTAGGGAGGCCATGGAAACTCGTATCGTTCCCGCAAGCCTTAAGCCTATTTTATGTATGACACGTAAGTAAAAATACTCTTTCAAGAGTTCAAAATTTTATTTGAAAACTACTGGTAGGGTTAATTTAATAGGTCAGGGTTAAGCCGCGGTCACACTACAACGAATTCGGATCGGATTCCGATCCGATTTTTGTGAGTTTTTATTAAAATCTTCTCCATTTCGGGTCGGAAAGAACCCAAAATTTGCCAACCTGTGTAATTATATGATTTTTATCGCAGGACTAAGAAAATTAAATTTATACGAATTATTTCGTAACGTCACATCAACAGACAGCTTTTATCGGACTGTGCGTGTCATATAAAAGCTGTTTGTCGGTTTGACGTCACGAAAAAATCAGTTAACATTTTATTTTCATAGACCTCTGATGCAAATCATATATTTACACTGGTTGGAAAATTTTGGGCTCTTTCTGACCAGAGATGGAGAAGATTTTAATAAAAACTCACAAAAATCGGATCGGAATCCGATCCGAATTCGTTGTAGTGTGACCGCGGTTTTACTCGGATAAGGAAAATCAAGGGTGATGTGTGATATTTATGGGGTAAAAATGATTCAGAAGGGGGAAAATGATTCAGCACTTTTTTTCGAAAAGCGTATGGTTGGTATCCAGAAATTTGATTGGTTTTAATTGACAAGGTGGCCTGCCTATCCTGCAGAAAAAAGAGCTTCCCGAAATCTCTAGAGTTACGAACTGGTGACCTTTGTAAATGTGAGTAGCACAGGACTCGAAATGTCGGTAACAACTGTGGTGGCGAACTCAGTATTCGGCTGGAAAATGAAGGCTCGATAAATGAAGACAAGGACAATATTTCTGTAGCAGGCATTCATCAAGAGATTTCATCTCTTGCTTGTTCAGTGTTCATTAGCATATCTTACATTTCAGCAAGTCTTCGGAAACTTTGCTCTGTCTTTTCACATACGTATACAACATTCAATTGATGTACTATGCTTGGTGTTTCAGGAAAACTCTTAAAAGGGAAATATTGCGTATGTTTAAAAAAAATCATAGACTATTTTTTGTAGCAATATAGATACAGAATGATAGATATTTCAAAATACGGTAGTACGGTGATCAAGAAATAAGGTTCTTACAGAAAGAAATTCAGTTATTTTTTGCTCAAGAATAATTTGTTGGCCCAAACTTTCAAAAATTCAAACGATGCAATTTCCATAACTCTTGTAATTCATAGCATATCGAGAAGATAAAACTATTGCTGGAGTTTATTGGTGAGCGTGAATGGTTTAATAATTAAGCTATTTTCTCTGTATATCATATTGTTGCATTTCAAACGCAATATTTCCCTTTATAGCCTAACTACGGTTTTGGTTTAATCACCTCAGTGTATGGGCCTAATTTGCTTAACAAACCATGGCATTTTTTACATGATTTGCGTAATGAAAAAAGCGCCAGTTGTCTCTCAAAATTTAGACCAGTGGTTCTCAATCTCTGTCTGGTGCTTTCCCCCAAAAATGTGTGTCACTATTGTAAAGAAAGAAGTAATTTAAGAGGTCATTGATGAATGTTTTATCTTAGAGCAATTTAAGTTCTCTTCATTTTCCTTCCTTTTTAGTCTTTTTTCGCCTTTGTACCTGAAAGTTATGTTCCTTTAACATTCACAGATGGTTTTGTAAACGCACAAATGACGTTTCGAACTTGCGTTCGACTCCTTGGCCCGGCTTCTTTTCCTCCCGGCGGATGCTTCGATAGCCACAGTAGTTACTCATTTCTTCATCAACTTATTGGGGGAAAATACATTGGTCGAGAACTCACTAACTTTAATGGTACTTTTTGTGGCTGTAATCATACGGATACTTGTAACGACCACCCGGGTAGTGCTCCAGTGATTACAAGAGGACATACACCAAACACTAACCGTAAGTTGTAGTACTAGCTACTAGGTTAATCTGGCTAGACGAATGGCAGGGAGGGACTGGGCGTTTAAAGTGGCCGTGTTGAAAGTTAGTAGAGGTCTTTTCTTTCAACAACGGGCTCAAAACGGCGCTATAAACCCAGACATTCCTGGTAGGTATCGCCAAATCGCCACAATGACCACCCGCCGATGGTCCATGGACATTAAGACGAAGGAGTAGAGTCGACAATTAGGAACGTGTAAACGTTGAACTGAATAAGCTATGGATCTTACCACACTCCGTAGTGACAGCCACATGTTGGCTAAGATCATGTGTAGTATCTGTCATTTTCAGCCATTCTAGAACGGGGTCACGCATGACAGACCCATGATGCAATGGTCAAGATGGTCGGTCATATTGTATTAGTGTCCCTTGGTAACGTAGCTCCTTCGGGAACAGAGCTCCTTGGGGAGTAACGTTTAGTTTTCGCCCTTCGCCTTTTCCCCAGAGAGTCAAGGGGACCTGGGGAAAAAAAGTACTGAACCAAGTATAAATGCGCCACTTCGGAGGGTTTGCACTCTGCCTGTTCTGGTAGACAGTGCGCAAATAGTGGTGAACACACACAATAACCGCAAACTCAGATGCTGAAATTCTAATTCGAAAGTCCCCTCACTGTGCGACTTGAATACGTTGAAAGAGTTCAGTTGATTCTCCTTATCCGCTTCGAGTTTGACATTGTGGAATGATCCGTCTAGTTGGTAGTAAGTATACCTCGATGGACGGGAAGGAATGTAGCAGCATGTCAAAAAGTTGGGGCACAACATCTGAAGGGCATTCAATCAAGTCGTACAAATTTCCTTTCGCGCAAGGGTAAAGAGGGCGACAAATAGTACTACTTTAATATGTAATGTGAAGGGTATCCAGCTCATACCCAAGGGGTCGCCCCCAGGAAAAATGTTTGCCCCATAGAAGATAAAAATAACAATTGTCTCTATCCACTTTGGTATACCTCGCCCCCGAAAAATTCCCCCTGGAGGCTATCTCGCCCCCTTTCGTACCCGTTTCGCTACGGGCCTGCCATCCAGGGAAATCGTCATAGGACCCTTGGTAAGGTACATGAGAATCAGAAGGGTGGTGACCGATGTGCGAAGCCTCTAGAAGCTCTGGGTATTCACAAAATTTTTGGCATTAGAATTAAGTTTTTAATCTTAAAACTTTATTTTATGCGCATACTTTAAGGATCACAAAATTGCAGTTTTACACATTCTGAGATCAAAGCAGTGCTTCCATACTCTAAATTCATCTTTCCTGAAATGGAATTTAAAATTTCCTCATGTTTTCAAAAACGCTTTTTTATGCTACTTTAACGGCTGATCCAGGATTTCACACTGTCAAGCCATATGTCATTTCCATACGCCATATGCCATTTCTAGATTTCCCGAAAATTCCCGGAATTATCCCCCTGCCCGAAAATTTCCCGAAGAGCACCCAGATTTTCCCGAATTTCGGGTAGTTTCGGGAAGAGTGGAAACACTGGATCAAAGCTTACCTCCATCTAACAGCTGACGGTCGATTTGATGAGTCAATGTACTTAGGATGGGTGGATGAACGATAGTAGAGGTTGTGTTTGGGTTGCAACAATAGTATCACTCAAGTGGTCCGATAGAGGGCGTAATCATGGAGAAACCTGAATCCCCAATGGTGCGTACATTTGGCAAACCCATTTACTTTTTAATCTTTATTTAATGATATCAGTAAATAATTGCGGATATCAGTAAATCCTTTAATTATATCAATAAAACAATTTCAAGATATCGGTAAATCATTTTAAGATATCAACAAATTAAATGAATTTGTGTTATCAAAAGTTGAAATCTTGATATCAGTAAAAAATTTACAGATATCTCACAATAAAATCAAGATATCTGTAAATATGGCATACATATCTAGATATCCACCATCCTTTATGATATAACCCCGCCCCACTCAGAAAATTTTTCTCCCCCAGAAAATTCAAAATTATCATTGCCTATTAATGCATGTATGTCACCCCCTCCCCCCAAGAAAATATTTATCCGCGTGGAAGCTATTTCGCCCCCTTTGGTACCTTATTGTCTGGCTACGGGCCTGAGTACCTTTCAAATGGCTCGGATCCCTGAGATCAATTGCCCACATTTTTTGAATATCTAATGTTAAGTACTTTTTCCAAAGTCCCCCGACCCTTTGGCGAAGAGCCAATCGGCTCAAACCAAACGTTACTCCCGAAAGAGTTCTGCTCCCCAACAGAGTTGCGTCCACAAGGACACTCACACTTAACGTGAACAACCTCTCGACCCTCAGACCTGTACATCATGGGTCTGTCATGCGTAATCCCGTTATAGACTGGATGAAAAAGAACAGATACTATATATGATCTTAGCCAAAATGACGGGAAGATTTGGTTCAGTTCTGCACTTTTAGCTTCTGGACTTTCAGTATTTTTAACTCAAAACGTAAATCAAGAAAAACGGTCGATATGATATACTACATGATTATAGATATGCTTATAGCCATGGGCGTCCGCAGAAAAAATTCAAGGGGAGGCAAAATTTTTTAGGCGGCCCAACTTTTTTCATGGGAAATATTTTACTCCTAGAAAAGAGTTTAGATGCTACTTTTTACACAGTGTTGACAAAGGCGTGGCCAGGAATTAATCAAGGGGGGGGGGGCGAAGCCCAAAGAGAGACTCTCAGTGCTCCGCGCCACCATGGGTTGGCGCGGAGCGCAAGAAAATTTTGGCCCAAAATGCTTCCCAGATCGCTAGAAATGGCACTTCCAAGGCCTATTTACTGCATATAAAAAGGGGAAACATAAGCAATATCGTAAATATAAACTTTAAAAAGTACCAAAAATATGCTGGGGGGGGGGGCTGCTGGGGCCTGAGTGTTGATACTTTTATTCAATTCCTGTTTTGAGAGTAGAAATTCACACTGATTGAACTGTTAAGAAATGCTGAAGTTATTTTTTCTTCGTTTTTTTCAAGTTTTTGATTTTCGGGGGGGGGGCAAGACTTGCCCCCCCCCGCCCCCCTCCCGACGCCCATGCTTATAGCGGAAAACTACCAAATTTTTATTTCTTGATACACTCGGCAAGTATTTGAGAGAACGTTAAGTTATTATGGTCGAGAAGACATAAGAGGATCAGGGCGGTGAGGTAAGCCCTATGTGTGCATCAAAATAATTGGGCGTGTCTTAAGCATGGGTGTGATCCATCCAGTTCAGCGTAGGATGTTTATATGCTTGCTGTATGACTATTGTATAACTATTATGTAACGCTACTACTCGTACTAACTCCGGCTAGTGTTGTACGGTGGTGATATAGAGGTTTGGGTGACGTCAGCGCGTTACTTGCAACCACGTGTGTATTAACCGTAAATGCGCTCGGGATTACCGTCGATACCGTGACTTAATTAGTGTCTTTGGTAAAAATTCCAACCTTTGTAGGACTATCGACACAAACACTTTAAAACATCTCGTCGGCCTAGGTAACTCATAATTCGAATAATTCGTTTGACAAATTCTTCTCATACTATTGTGTAATATCGCCCTCTTCAAACAGCTCGAGGCCTTCAGTGTGTTTCTTGCTACCACCAAGTATTCAATGATCCTGGATACAACCATTTAGACGTAAAGAATCCTTCCTGCTCCGAAGCAGCCATTGAGGAGGACAGTATCTACTACCATACATGTGCAAATGGGGGCGTGTGTGGGGTTATCAATGGTGAACTCAACTTTCGTAAGTATGCCTTGGATACATGGGCGTCAATCTTTACTCGAATGTGGGGGGGGGGGGGGACATGGCCACTTCTGTCAAAAATTTACTGTGTAAAAATCTTAAGTCAATGGGCATTTTTCCAAAATGTGGGGGGGGGACGTGTCCCCCTGTCCCCCCCCAGGATTGACGCCCATGCTTGAATACAGTAACATAGTGAACTAATGGGCAAGAAAGGGAGCGCGTGGGGCAAATATTCGAAAGTGCTTCCTTTCCAAATTTGTAACTGAGTTGAGTGAACTTGCAAAATATTGTGTGGATTATCGTGGTCGTGGCCCATAATTTTTAAGAAAAGGCTGACGGATTTTATATGTTCTCTATTAACGAAAGTTTAAATCCTCAAGCTGGCTACGTACCTGTTAGAATTCAGTTAGGCCCTGTCGTGATCATTTGTGTGTGATTGTAGGAGTGTGTCGTGCAGGGACGGACTGACAAAGAGCAGGGCCCCAGGGGAAAATGGGTATGGGGCCCATCCTCCTTCCCAACCTGAATCAACTTTCCCTCACCGACACTACTTATAATGGCCACAACCTATCCCACATGGGCTCCCAACTCAATACCAGTCTTCAACTGGCTCACTTTTCAAAAAAGTCTATTGTTTAATTAAAGTAAACAGATCATGTTATGTTTGAATACAATCATTATAATAATATGATTTGGATAAAACATAATACACATTTATTATACATTTATTACACATGCATGCATTTCCTGTTTTCTCCGATTTGTTATTTCTCTGGATTTTCCAAATTTTCCGATTTTCACTAAAATTTCCGAATGACAGTGTGGGCCCTCGGGTAGTGCCCAGTTGCCCGACTGCTCAGTCCGCCCCTGGTGTCGTGTCATTGGACTCAAATATCCAAAGTTTTGTTTTGAATCTACTGTATCTGTATGTGGGTGCGATCGTGGAAGTTTGTGGAGTTATTGACAAACATCGTAAGTACAGTAAATCATTTGTATCCCTGCTGCCAAGCAATGCTCCTTGGCTCTGTCTATAGCTTAGTACACTGTGTGTATCCCGTTGTGAGAATGTTAGGGCGTCTGGTATGGGCCAAAGAGTGCATGTCTTGTGAGTATGATATGTACAGGCTATCTCTTCAGTATATTAGAAGAATTACTACTTATTTAGAGAGATTCTTTAAAGCTACTCTTTAAACTTATGCTACAACTTGTTCGTGGTCTAGAAGTGATGTGTAGCCAGTGGCTCCACTACAGTGGAGCCACTGACTACACATCCCTTCTCGTCCTCCTGCTTGTGCTTGTGCTTGTAAGCTTACGATTTATTGTCCAAATGGTATTCCATACTCTTCTTTAATGTATCCCACCATGTCAATTTCTTGAATTAGGAAGTCATCTTGGTCAGATTAATGAGCTCACAATGTCTACTATGTAAATAAAGCATCCTGACTTGGACAGAATTATCTTACCATGTCGACTTCCTAAATTAGGATGTCAACATAGTCAGACATATTACTTCACACTCATAGCAAATCGTATGGCACTTTGAAAGCACCGTAGGGCCTAGTGTCCCTTCTCTATTCCTGAGCCGATGAACTATAGCGACATTTACCCACGGACATAGCTGCCAAATCCCAATAACTATACTTTGCTGATTTACCGTAATATTTTGGACTGTACCATTCACTCCGCAGGTGGTATAAACATCACTTACTTTGAAAGGGATTGCCTGTACGGGATTACCAAGTACACAACTATAGAAAGAGAAGATGGACTGTTATGCGTCTCAAGCCAAAATGTATCTCAAATAGTGACGTCACATTTACTCTCAGAAGCCGAAATTTCAGTAGGTGATTTTTCCGGAGAACTCTGTTACTGTTCAACTGATTTCTGTGAACTTCCTGGGAAAATTTACAAGGATGCGCAAAATAAGGAAAACCATTCCGATGTTAATGTTATCCACACCGGAATGTTGGCACTAAGTTTCTCATTATGGGGGATCCTAGTTTTCACAAGATAATGTGATATATTTAATTAACGTCATTTAAAAGATGGGTTGATGCTGATCATATTTATGTGCAAAGATGAACTCGAAGGGCTAATACCTACATACAAGGAGGTTAAAGTGTACCTCAAGTCTAGAATTGTAGAAATATATTTTAGACTAGGTTGGAAAATGGATTTCATTTATCCAACTCTCATTTTCATAGCTTACTCCGTTGCTGTGATATAAAATATTGAAATTTATTCACTTAATTTGAAATAGTCGATTGCGCAATAAGTTGTGATGTTCATCATGTACAACTCACATTACTTTTGTTTCCCTTTAAAAATGAAGATGTTGATATGACTTTGAAACATTTACTGTTCCCTTGCATAGCAGGTAGTGTACGGAGAGGGTTTATGTAGCCAAATCACCCTATGACAGTACAACAGTGATCATATTTTGGCACAAGATGCAATGGCTTTCGAAAAAACAAAGGAAAACAAAGACAGTAATTTCAGTATTACAAGAATGACATCACAAATTATTTCGTAATCTACCATTTTAAATTGAGTGAATAAGTTTCAACATTTTATATCTCTGATCAGGAATGTCCTGTGAAGATGGTGTTGGACCATTTGGATTCACTTTTCAAGCTTTGTAAGAAATATTTTTGAAATTTCTTCCTGCTAATTTACTTCCAGCTCTTCCTTTAGATTAAATGAAATATACCTTTCTGGCACCTTCCTTGCCGACTGGATAAAGGCGAAAGCGCCTGTAGTTTTAATTATTGCGCAAGACCCATTCTACTGAGTATACTACTGTATGTGAACACCTAAGTCTGCTCTGTGCGCTATGCTGCATAGACCAGGGCTATGGAGAGGTTTCGCCGACGTCACGTGATCGCACGTCTCTTTGGTTTTGAAGGGCACGCGTCCATTGTTTCACAGAAGTATCTACGGTTATGCCGCTCGCGTGTGCTGTAAATACAGTTACTGCGTGTGTGTTTTGCCCTTCAGTGTCCGGGAATCCCACTCTCGTGACGTCACACGAAATCCCTCTATACCACCGTAAATCTCACATTGTACTGATGTCCACAAGTTATTATTGACCAATCAGAGTGGCCTTCATTTGCTTGTATAGGAACATCAAAATAATACATTGAAAAAGAAAACTAAGCACTTACTAGGGGTTGGGGTTACTCTTGCTCGCTTCAAATTTATATGGAACAAAAGTTAAATGAAGTAAATACATCTGCTGATATCTCGATATTCGCATTTCGGAATTGAATGAGACTTTTTCAAGAATTAATAGATTTTAGTGCCCCTCTCAAATATCAAAACTAAATTTTTGCTCAAACCCTTCTTTTAATCTGTTAACATTATACGTAAATGAAAGGCGGCCGTAGTAGATTATGATGGCGTACTTCATAAATGATAATACAAGAAAGAATGGGGTTAACAGGGTATTCATCAGTTCGTGTTTAAGTGTTCCGTCAGGTACGGCATTGTCTATGCAGCAACTTTAATTAAAATCAATTTTTCTCAAGTTGTTGTAACATGTTGCCTTTTACAGTGTATGCTAGGTAGCATGTAACGAAAAACGATATCAAATGTGCTTACTGTTTAAAAATTTGCAAATATTTTCAACTGCCCAAATGCAGTTTTATTTTGTGAGACTATCATACCCCAAATGCGTGATTCTGTATGAACCCACTTCAAGGTAACTGGCTTACTATATTTTACAAAAACTAGCATAGGCCTAACATATAAAATATCTTGCTACAATGCAAGATATTCGAAAGCTGTTAACCATAATACAGCAAAGCTGCAGACAAAAACTACAAGCAATGAATAAATGGAAGCGAAATATGTAAGGACCTGTTAACAGTGAGCGAGTTTATCCCTACGTACCGCTAAGAATCACTAAAACCGGGTATTCCCACTAAATCAAACAGGCACAGGGGCGTAGTCAGGAATTTAGCAAGGGGGGGGGGGGGGAGGGGAGGCCATAGACAGATTCTCAGCGCTTCGCGCCGCCATAGATTGGGGCAAATATTGTAAAAATAAACATTAACAAATACCAAAAATATGCTCAAGAGGAGGGGGCGCCCTTTTGCCCCCTTGGCTACGAGCCTGGACAGGAATTTCCTTTCGTCGGAATTTTCATCCCTATATCATCTGCATCGAAAGCGTAAGTGTAGGCTATAGTAGGTTTAGTGATGGTTGTCGATAGCATTTATCTCTAGAAACAGATGGAGACGATAAATTAATGAGCCCGGAACAATTTATTTCTGCACGGAAGATCGCCAAAACTCAGGACAGCGCAAAGTAGCTGCACTAGAAACAATCGAAGAATTGAATGAAGATAATACCAAGGGGTATATTTTTCTGCTTCATGAGAGAGTTTGCCCTAAAAGGCGATAGACCATTAGAAATAGGCCCAAAGATGTCGCATAATAGGTTGCTTGGCCAAATTGCCTTTATTGGTCATATCCAAAACGGTTGTTTGGGCGTCGTTATAGCACAATTGGTTAGGGAAGGTATGACAGACGGTGTGGAATCACTCCGCAGGAAAGCTCATGCAGAATCAGTCTTATTGATGTTGGAAAAGTGATATAAAGATAAAATACAAATTCAGTCAGTAGGCTCATTCTTTTGGGGGCAGTGTTCATTCGTAGGTAATTGAATAACTATGTGGGTCAGACAATGAAATTGACCCCTAAAAGGACGTAATTTTTTAATTGTGCATCTGAAATATTATACAAAACCACGCTACCTTGTCAACTAGGGTAGATCCAGTCGGAATTGACCAGGAATAGGGGTCGCTGGAACCGGAATTAGCCCAGATTCGGCCTTTATACGTGGATACAGCAAAGGTGTAGGTTATGTATTCTATATTAAAATGAGATGTTTATTGTGTTTCGCAATATTTGAATCTAATGCTTTTTGATATGAAAAACATGTAAATATTTTCTTCTGTATAAATTGAATCCTTTCTGCAGGTTCAGAATAAATTTGTGTTAACAACTGTTAACTCTTCGAAAGAGCCGCTCATATTGCAGTTATTTCTTATCTTTGATGATAATCTGCTATTTGTATAGTCCCAAAAGGAAGAAGGACGCTGAATAATGACCACAGCATGCAGAGGGAGTAACAGAATTATATTAAAGACGCAGAGAAGAAATGTTGTAAAACCAAAAGACAATGAAACAGGTTTAAATGATAATTTATCTCATTTTTGGAAATGGCCAGGACACGGAATCTAGGGGCTTTTGCTCAAGAACAGAAGATTGTGAAATGAATCGGCTGTTACATGTAATGTCCTGATATCCGGAAATTTAGCAAGGTTGTAAACTATCAGTATTATGCAGTAAGTTTAGTCTGCAATTTCAGAACTGGTTAGATAGTAATGATCGTACTTCCCAGCCTCCAAAACGGTCGAGACAAAGGGAGGGGGGTTGGACAATTTTGAAATTAAGGACTATTAGATCGATATTCTGTCACCTGACAAACATAATTATTTCTGAAACCTTGTTATGCAGCATAGGCATCGCCAGAAACAAGTACTTGCCAAAAAGAGGTTAGGTGGAAAAGCCCAACTCCTTGGAACAGCTCCTGCTGACATCACGTGATATGTCTCTATACTAGGGACACAAATGATGCTCGGTAAAGTGTTAACTTAAATGTGAGAACAGGTGAAGTTGTTTTGAAGTTTGTTTATGTGTAATATGCTTCATGGAGTCACTGCAATATTGTGTGAAACCAGAATTTTACGAGACCGATAATTGTGACAGGAATATCTCACCAGCAGAAAGTTGACATACCTCAAAATTACAATTAATTTGAAATTAAAATAGATAGAGACAAGGGCGTCGCCGAGCATTTATCATGGGGGTGTGGTGCCGTATTTGCCGACTGAGAAGAAACAAATGCCGACTGACAGTGTTGATAAGAGATGCAGTTAGAGTTGAGGACCTTTAGTCCAACCGGTAGTGGTCCAGCAGGGGTGGCGCCAAGATTTGCCCAACGGGGGTGGGCGCAACGACCCGAGGCCTCGACAGCCCCTATGCCGTTGGTGAGGGTAGATTTGAAGAAAACCTGTGTACTATACCATGCCATTGCGGGGCATATATTGCATAAAATTTTGTATATACTAGATGAAAATAGTTCCACCCAATTTAAGGTTTTTCCCGAAATCTAAACTGTGACATTGCAAAGCGCGCGAAGCGCGTGAAATTTTTGGGTAAGCTTACACTAAAAAGAATCTGTACTTATTTAAAGCTTATATAGGTCAAACAGTGATGTGCCCAGGATTTCTCTCAAGGGGGGCATGCAATATGTTGTGTGATCGTCGGCCTGAGGGAGGTGTGTAAGTGGAGGGGTGTCCCCCTCCCCTTTGAAAATTTTTGAAAATTTAGGTATCCTTAAATGCAATCTGGTGCCACGTATGCCAAGAAGTAAAAGTTGTGTTTAAAAATTTACGTTTTTTAGGACCTGAAAAAATTGGCATCCGTGAGGGGGACTTGGCCCAATGGCCTCCCCCCCCTGTGTGCGCCACTGAGGTCAACTGTCCAGGCAGTTGGATTCTATCGGGCACAACTTACATTTTACTTCCCTCTTCGAGTCACTAGCCGTACCGAAAGACAGACTCAAGAGGACATTAACTTAGTTTAGCGAAATGAGATGAGATTCCCGGCATTTACATAAAACGATAAATTCTACCTGAGTTACTTGAAAAGATGGAAAGGGTTTGTTCTATATTTAGCTATTTGTAACGAAACTAAGAAAGAGTGGACAAATCATTCCAAAAATTTGGTGTTTTATCGTAGAAATGACCCTACTGAAAGCTAAAATACGTAAACCAACCATGGGTAGCGACAGAATTTTGCAGACATGAGGACGGGCCATGCCAGCGACCCCAAGTGCCGACAGCATGTCGAGGGGGTGAGAAAGGGACATAAAGGAGACTATCACATGCCATTGCAGAGAACCGTATATTTATCATTATATCACTTAATATGTCAAAAGCCGAGTTACGCACTGATACTGTTCTTTTGAGTGTGAATCGTGAAATTGCAAAGGGCGCGAAAATTTTTGATAGGCTGACACAAAAAACATGTTATCATTAAAGGTGATCAGTCGTCTTGAAATATTCTTTGTGACGTCAGCCTTTTCTTGACATGTTTCTGCAGTCGTCACTGTTCAAGGATACACCGTACAAGTAGCTATGATGACATCGGTATAGCTAGTAGGTATACAGCTACAAGCCGTCTCTTCTTGCTTACCGATTAGCTATACCATGCTTGTACGGTGTATCCTTGAACAGTGACGACTGCAGAAACATGTCAAGAAAAGGCTGACGTCACAAAAAATATTTCAAGACGACTGATCACCTTTAAGAACAAAAAGAAAAACATAAAAACTGTAAGGGTTGTAGACTGTATTGGGGACAACATACATTGTGTCGAAACCACCTGGACTACCCGATGAAATAGCCAAACTTTGCTCCGTGAGTCGCTCACCAACTGACCGTACCGCATGACACACACTAGAGAACGGCAACTAGGCTTTGCGATATGGGATGAAATTTACGACCTCTACATAACCTGTGTACCCTGCCTACATGTTACTTGGTAAGGTTGACAGGACTTATATGCTATCTAGCTATGTGGAATGGAACTACTGAAGAAACTGGAGTGACATTACAGCGCGCGTAGTGCGTCGAAAAGTTTGGGTTCTGATTACAGAAATTGTCCTCTTTCTTTCACTTCTTTTCCTCTTTCTTTTCCTCATGTTTCCTTCATTTTGCCGACTGGTGCAGAATTTACCGACTCAGTGCCAGAAACCACATGAGTGATGAACTCCTTTAGTATACAATTATACTGAAAAGCCCTATGTAGCATTTTTGTCGACAGAATATGTTTTAAGTTTCAAAAAGTGTTGCTTAAGGGCGTTGAAAATATTGTAATAAACATTGTCTACAAATGCATTCCAATCTCCTGTCTTCCGTCTGCACCAGCCCCTTTCTCTTGCCCTGCTTTATCCCTCCCTCCCCTGTTCTTTTCTCTGTTCGCTCGGTCTTTCTCTCTCTGACTCCTCTTTTTCTTTTTTTCCCCTCTTTCTTCTTCCCTCTAACTTTCCTTCGTTTGCACTTCCCTCTTTCCTTCTTTTTGCCGACTAGTGCAGGATTTTGCCGACTTCGTGGATCTTGGGGGATGTCATACCCCCACACCCGCCTCTAGCGTCGTCCCTGCATAAAGAAGAGTTGGGCATCATGCTTTGGGACGATTCGGTGTCTAAAGGTTTGTTTGTGTGGGTGTTTGGTGTGTGTGTACAATCAGTCTACAAGCCCGGTGTGACAGCACAAAACATGGAGAGAAGAACAGTGAATTATGACATAATAATATGCCTAGCCTAAACAGCTTCGAATAAACAAAATAAAGGACGGTCGGCATCATCTGGGGTAGGGATCTAAGGAGAGGGGGTGTCTCACGCCCCTTTGGAAAATTTTTGAATATTTGAGGGTCCTTAGATGGAATTGATGCAACACATTGAGCAAATTTGAAGGGAAATTGCTACGAATTTCTGATACTTTTTACAAAGGGGAAAAAACAAGGTTTTTGTCCTTGACTTGAGGGAGAGGGCATACTTTCGTCCCACCACATTTCTGAAGCCCCCAGCACCCCACCGGCTTCCCCTATGTCTACATGTTCAAAATTTCGCATGGCTTGACCTTGACGATGTGCCTAATAGGATGTATCAACAGTTAACGTAGGGAATTGCCACTCTGTGGTAACTTAACTGGTTTAATAACCGGCAAGTACCTAGAGATAATAGACGAGTTGGGAATAAGATTATCTGTACCATGTAGTACCACAGATCAAGTTCACGGACATTTTGGCACAGATACGAAGGCTTCGAGCAACTGTTGTTTTTGTCTATCACAATTTACCGTCATTCTGTCCAAACGTTTCGGTCCAAGATAAGGAGATTAACTTCAAAGAGAACTTTTCCTCTGAAGAAAATTCTCTTTGATTTTAAACTCGAAAATTGTGCTTGATTATACAAAATAGGCCTATCTATCTTGCACATGCAGTCCCTGTTATGGTACACTTTCCTTCCCGGCATGCATTGTACATCGAAGTCTATTATATTCCACCTGTGCTAATCAAATACTGTAAGGTAACTATTCTTGAAACGTGATATTATCTACTGCTGTGATGCTAGTTAGGCAACGGTTACAACGTTGCAACCGATCATTTAGTAATTAACCAGTTTTGTTATAAAAAGTCAAATATTTTAATATCAACAGTTATTGTAGTAAAATTTTATTTGCACGCTGGTGAGATATACATATTGTACTTACGCGAGTTTTATTTCGCTACTTGCGCTAAAAATTAGACTCCCCCTCCCCCATTCATAAGCAGTGGGTACCCTGAGGAGCAGACTCTGTTTTCTCAACCCCTAACCAAGGATTACCAAAAAAACCATTATGCCGTACAGCAAGCTAGGTAGTGAGTATGTTAACTATTAAACAGTAATGAAGTTTGCGTACAGGTAGTCATAGGCGGGATTACGGGGGTCACGGGGGGCAATTGCCCCCCACTTTTCCAGAGCTTAAAAAATAAAAATAATAAAAAAATGAACGAAAGGAAGCGAGACCAGAGAAATTATAAGAAAAGTTTTAATAGCCTATCATGATTAAAATTTTTCAATGTTAAATGAAGGAAAACATTAATGTCAAAAACCATTAAAATGCTAGGAAGATATTTTCGGCGCGCTTCCTCGCGCACCTCTAAAGAAAACTGACTAATTGTCATAGTTGACGTGCATTCTTTGTAAAAACCTTTAAGTAAGATAGTAGGTCATTCATTGTAACCTATCACCCCGCGCTAAACAATAGACAAAACTCGAATGTTCCGGAAACTACGAGTGACCGCCGTTGCCACGGCGAAGGGAAAGTCCCGTTTACATCATCTTACTATTATCGGATTAACACACTGACAGCCCATCAGCTTTGACTCTTTGATCTATGTCGAACCTGTAGGGGACATTGTAGATGATTCTTGAAACTATTTCGCCGGATTTTCTTAGAAAAGGGAAACATTATAGAATGATCTGGATACTCTCCTATCGCAATTCTTGGAAAGGAACTTTCCAGAGAATAAATCTCGCTATATATAAACAGGGCGATATTCGGACAAGAGAGCTTCGAGATCCAGAACCCTGAGACGACAAAATCATGTTATTTTAAGTTCGGGAAGCTAATCGCCCAGGCCAAATAATCGTGACGGAGATTTGTCTTTATTTACCGAGGAGAGGGACGAAAGAACGTTGGACTGTTTGTTTATTAGATGGGAGTACCGATACCGCTACAGGCATAGTCTAGATTTTTATTCGACGGTTATCCAGGAGGACGCATTTCTTGGGTTACAAACGCGAGAGGCTTCTAGAGACTTCGCGGGAATTGCGTATCTGGTGTATAGTGGTGGTGTGCCAGTCAACGAGGGAACTATTCCTGACAGCGTTACTTGTGGTACTAGGAGGTCAGACCAGAATACAGAACGGTACCGAAAGACGATCGAGTGAGTTTGGTTTAAGCTAAAGATTGTAATTTGAGATCTCAAAATTTCCGCTTATGTACAATATTCAGTAATTATTATAGTTGTTCAGACGTTAATATATCACTTATTTGTTGTTGTTAAACTTTCAGATACGTCTCAGTGATCTTATTGGACCCTTTGTGTTTATTTTCCCGAAGTATTTGAATTTCTTTTCATTTAACGGCCTTAAAGGCTTGAGGGAGAATCCGGGGTTGCAACTAGAGTGGGAGTGAGGGACATTTTGTTCCTGACCCCGACGTTGTGACACTAATACAATAAGAAACTTTTGTCTGGCGCCTTAAAATTTCTTTTCTCCTACGCCCCACACTATTGTGACTTGAAGCTCAGTACGTCACAAAATGCACCATGGCCCTTGCAAAAAAAGTCCCAAACCCTACCCATGTGAAGGGGGTCGCAATTCTCTAAAAAAATTCGGCGTGCTTCGCATACTCAGATACTCCTTATATAAATCGATGTCTCATAAGTACTGCTGTACTGCTGAACACGTAGGAAAACTTATGTGGAATTGCCTCGTTATTACTTTCTGTAGGGGAACTTGAGTAAATTACTATTTCCGAAATCCTCGCTACACCTCTTGCTGTTTACTTTCCTCACCAACTACCACCATTCTCAGCAAATTGATTGACGGTTACTATCTAATTTGCATCATGGTCATAAGGAAACTATTTCATTAGCATTTCAAATTACTCCTGGGGGTAATAGGAGTTTCTCAGGAAATGGTCCAGAATGGCGGCAAAAGCCGCCATATTTAAGAAAAATTTCTCGGGGAGGACCCTCACTCCCCAGCCTCCGGCTTCGTCCCTTAGGCGCTTACGGATAAAGGCTCCACCGACCACAACTTCCCAAGATGCAGCCTTCAATAAAAATTAAAATTACTTCCCTGGCACTTTAACTGCCGATGCCCTTGACCATGTCCATGTAAAAACTGCTCATAACACATTTCATTGACTTTTTAAAGTATCCCATATAGTCTATAACCCTCTAAATCGACACTAACTTATTTTTTATACTAACAAAGTTGAGGGCTACCTTCATAGCAAGTGTCGATCATTATTTTACTCCTCTTTTGACTTACATACTCTAATACTCAAGTTTGCGGAAGTTGGTATTACGAGTGCAGCCGATACAGGTACAGGAGTAATACACGTACGCCAAGAGGGCAAACTTTGAGGAGGACTTGTCCAAGATCGACAAAATGAAACATGACAGAAAGAACCATAGAGAAGGATATAGGTTCCTATACCCTGCTCTATGGAAAGACCACGCACCCGGGCAAATAGAAAAAAATTTTATGCAACGAAAATACTGCATTTAAAACTACAGAAAAAAACAATAGGCTAAATAAAAGTCTCAAACGCTGTCTCAACGCTGTTTTTTTCGGCGCGCTTCGACCCGTTTTATATTGTTTCGGGATTCGGAGTTACATCCTGTGGAACATCTTGCTTCTCATAGCTTCTCACAAACTCTTTTATTATCATTGAAACCACCAATGTCCCCATGGCTATACGCAGCGGAGGGAAAGTTCTCCTCCCAAGAAATTTTCAAAGCAAAATTTTTATCATTATCAATCTGTGTAAACTTACCAACTCTGTAAAGATTGTTTAGATGCAAGTTGTAAGGCACGGAAAGTGCCAAATCCGGTTACGTAATAAGGGACAGACGCTTATAGAAGGGGCGGGGGCAAGAGCCCTCTAGCTCCTTGAGGACACTTTTCTTAGCTTTCCTATTACTCATATCGCTAAAAAGTCTGAAAATGCGATTGTTTCAGCGCGCTTCGCCCCACCCACTCCCAGTACTACATCTCCCATTCTTAAAATTATTGTTCCAAAGCCCCGGGAAACCCTCAAAATAATCCATTCTCCCCTCCTTCCTCAAGCCCTCTGCATTATCGATCCTATCTGACTGTTACCGAGTAAGAATATAATTGAAAAAAAGTCAAATTGTGATTTTTGTGGTCTGTTAAGTGCCCACCTTATGTCATTTGTAGTTGAAGCTAAAATGCATCATTTTAATGCCTACAATTTGTAAATACCCGAGAGCTTCCGGGGGCTTCGCCCCCTGGACCCCCACCGGGGCTCTGCCCCTGGACCCCGCCAGGGGCCCTAAGGCGGGCCCCTGGACCCCACGCCGTAAGGGGGAGCGCTTCGCGCTCCCGCGGCGCCTTCGGCGCCGTTTGACAGTCTACCCAGCTTTGTCCCCCACTTTCAGACATCAAATCCCCCTGTGGGTAAGCAATTACTGTTTTCTTTTGTTCTGTTTTTAATTACTTTCCCCGAAAAAGACATCGATAATGATAGTCTAATTTCAACCTTTCTTCTCTAGTATTTGAACTGTTGGTGAGTGGGCGTTTTAATACCTTTGAAACCCACCTCTCATAATTTGAACAAGTTGTTAGATACGTACAGTAACAAATAATGAAACAAACACGCACCTTCTTGTCGTTTCGGATCAGACAACCGTGTGTGAAATAGAAATTTTTGTGCTACTTGGACGATTTTAGTAACTTGAAATGAACGTATTAAAACAGACTACATGCAACCAAAGGCTAGAGTGGCAGCTCCATATGCAACAGCTTGTGAGTGGTGGCTTCCCCATCTGAAAGTAAGCCATTTTGGATTTGGTTTTAAAGTGAGGAGTAGGGTGGGCCGTGTTTCCCATTAGGATCTCGGAAGGTCAGAGTCTGGAGTCACGTGACCAATTTTTTTGGTGGAAGAAGAATAATCGAGAAAAATGATTCAGCCATAAGTTTGGCTTCATAAGAAAATATCATACTCAAGGTTGCCATGAAATTATTCCGGTTTCAAGTTTTGAGAAAGGTGTACTTTTAGACCCTGCGATAATCCTTAATGACTTCGACAGTCCAACAAAATCAAATTCACTGAAAACTTGTGTTCCGGTATTTGGTCTTCAGTATCGATATCGGCAGATATTTGCCATTTTACTCCTATACGTGGTATCGGTTAAATTTACCTTGAATGCTGATATTACGTTGCCTATGTTTCTCATTTCCTACGTCATAAAAAATAACTTTTTGTAGATGTTTGTCTAAAAAGACCGATAGATTAACGTCATGAAAATGACATCATTTAGTGGACGGTAGTGCCAATACCTATACTCGGTGTAGTGTACAGTACACTCATTTCTCAAAAACCGGTATCGGATCGGATGGATTATATCGGTTAGTTGTAAAATCGGTACAACGATACTATAAACCTCACAGATTGTTTAAAACTGAAGTCTTGATGTCCCTTAATGCATTCGTTTAGAATAAGTGAGTTATAATTATTCGAGTATTTCAGACAAAGGAAATATTTAAAATCACAATCCTGGGGTTTTGGGGGACTTCCTCTTTCATTTATCATCTAACGTACCTTTTACAAGTTATCAAATGGTCAGACTGATTATATTTTCTGTTTTGTAAATTCCACAGTTCTTTTAAAATCTTTGTTTACTTCTGCCGGGACTCTTCTCGACAACTTTCAAGTAAGACGTTAAGCCATTTTAAACCCTCATACTTTTTCTTAAGTCACATGGGTCGAAAACCAAACGGAACATCTCCAAAATGGGTCTCGTGGCCCCACACTCCAAGCTACTTGTGTGAGAAAGGGGATAGTGGGACCTCTTTGGTCATGGCTGTATGTATGAAATTTGGCCATGGCCAGGAAAGTTTGTCCACAGCAGTTATCAAGGACATATCAGCTTGTACTGGTGGATGGCAAAAATAGTGTGACTGAATTAAATGTATGATTAAGTAACCATGTTGTATCAATCGTGAAGCAGGTTTTTGTTTTAAGTGTGTTTTTGTTAAAAAGTGAAAAAAGTGTCAAACCATTCAATACATTAAAATGAATCTTTTGCAAATTTTCCACAACATGAAATTTACAAATTCGTTGCAAAACTTAGATCCTTCTTAAACAGATGTCTAATCTAGGTGTTACTACGAGAACAACCTTAACTTTTGATGGAAATAATTCACATCTGAAGTCTATCAAGAAATATATTTGATCAGAGTCACTCTTACTTCTTCTTGTACTGTCTTTTTAATCATGTCTACACGTAGAAAATTCATATGAGGTGGGGGCTATAATTCATAACCAAAGAAAGGCCTATAAAGCGTTAAATGCTAAGTTGAATACCTTTGATGTCAGACTTCCCATTTGTGATTTACTAGAGCAAAACAAGAAAGGAAATGGCGGGCTTAGATGAAACAGTTTTGAACTTTGGTTCCCTTTTGTTCTGCTAACCTTTTCCATAATAACCTTTCTTATGTGATATTAAAAGGTTGTCGAATTGATATCGTAATCTGGTTCCATTGCTGTTCACTTTAGGTCTTCCGTTAGCACAGCTATCCGTCATTACTGATTAGTAACTTCTATAGAGCTTATGCACGTGACGTCAGCGCGTTTCAATTTGGCTTACTGGATGGAACTGCCATACGTAGTAGGTGTGTTAAAGATACGCGCTCACGACAGCACCTTAGTAACAATTGTTGCACAATGTACGCCTGGATGGAAAAATAGAGAAACGTGACGTAGGTGCATAAGCTCTATAGCAGCTTTTTGGACGGTGGATAAGACTGGCTACAGCTATTGTGACTCAGGCTTATAAAGGCCATCTAGGAGTCTAAAATCATTGGTCATGTCTTTGTGCTTTACGTACAGGCCGGGAATAAATTAGCGAAAGCGGTGTGACTATCAAGCTATTGGAAGGTGAGGGCCAAATGCATAAGATGGGCTGAGGCCGAGAGCAGCAAGGAAAGATCTCAGGCTGAGAGACAGGACGCTCATTTGCGAGAGCGATATCCATACTTAAGAGGTTCCGAAGTTGTATCTACGGCAGGGGCGTAGCCAGGATGAAATTTTTAGGGGGCCTAGGTATCAGATGGGGGGGGGGGGAGTCACGACATTGATCACCGTCCTTAATTCTTACACATTTTATTAGGACACATAATTTTTTGGGGGCCTAGCAAACATCGGGGGGGGGGCAGGCTCCCGTAGCTATGCGCCTGACCTACGGCAAACAGTGTCAGAGATACAAATGTTTCATAAGAGGCGGTTCCTTTAAATTAGAGGGCATTTCTCACTTTAACAGCTCCTTACAGGACCAAACCGACCGGTCTGCGTTCAGCAGTTTGGCTTTCCTAGCACCCAATGGGAACCATACTCTAAACCACAAATTTATCTCTAAAATTCTACGTCTAGCATGCATGAGTCACCAGAATCATTTCGATAGTTGTCAATGCGTAGGTTAGCTGTGTGGAAGAAACATTTGGCATCCCAAAGCAAGTGGGTTTTCGAAAGCCGTACTCTGAAACTGCCAAAGGCTATAGTGACGACACCGCATTTATCAGGCGTTAGTAGCCAGTATTAGGGAGTTGCGTCAAATAGCAACTCCCTGTCAGTATGTATGTGATGCAACTCTACACCAGTCATTCGCAAACGCTGCCAGACAGAGAAGTGGGGCTGAGGTCGAGAGCGGCATTCCAAAAAGTCGAAAAACGTAAACTTTATTGAATGATTTTATTCATTTTAGAGAGCTGTGGAAAACGTCGTAAATGTATTTTAGCTAATGCCACGCTGATTACATTTGAATTAGTTTCTGGAGGTATTGGAAAATGACTTGCAGAGAAGTTAAATTAATCTAAGTAATCTATCAGCAATCCTTCAACGTAATATGTTTTTCAATTGTGTAATTACCAAAAGCGTCAACAGCTTCTCAAAAGTGGGGGTGTGGTGGTGGGGTGGTGGGGTGATGGGGAGGGTGACATAACCTTGACAAAAACAACTCAGGTGCAGTTTGCAAAGCCTTTGCGACCAGAGATCAAGTGCCCGTAAGCGGGCTTAGGTAAAAATTTAGATTTCAGAGAGCTGAAGTGTAATATGTGGCATTTTCCCACCATTTTAATCCATTAAATGGCTATTTCCACTACTTGTGGGCTTGATTTTATTAAATTAGCTATTTGGTAAGCTGTGGAATCTAACATGTATACCTGATACTTTTGTCCGGGTTCTGGAAAAAGTGGAGGACAAACGATATGATATCATCTCCGCTTTCAAAAGTGGAGGACATGTTCGATCCCCATCCCTCACCTATTGATGAACATGACAATCACCTCGCGCAGCAATTACATTTCCGCGATGTAACTTTGCTACAAATAAACATACTGAAGAAGTGATAATCCTTTCTTATATTTCTTAGACTGCTTCAGTAAAAAACTAGTTTTAGACCATTATGTTGCTCTACGAAAGAAACCTTTATGTAATCTGTTTACAAAACATCCAATCACCCTTGGCTAACAAGATTGGTTACAGAACCTAAGAACAAAATATCATTCAGCCAATAACTCTGAACACCGACCAGACAACAGTAATCAAAATAAAACATATCAACCAAGATACAAGCCCGTAGCCAAGGGGAAGGGGAGAGTAGGGGCTCTAGAAAAGTTTTGAACCCTAGAAAATCAAAAATTACCATTGCCTTAATGCATTTAAGGATATTTCGCCCCTGGAAGTTATCTTGCCCCCTTGAGTACCTTGTCAGCTACGGCTCTGCCAACATTAGAATAATAAAGAATCATTAAACCTGAAAACCTGTATAAATGAATTAGCCAAGATGTACCAACTCAGTATATGAATAAGTATGCAATTAATCTTACTCCACCAAAATTTAATGAATCAAAATAAGAGAAAAGAGTGAAGATAAATAAAACAAAGGATTTCAAAAGACCCCTATAAAGAAGAAGGCACTCTTGAAAGGAGAAAAACCCAAAGTTGAACACTCTAAAAACATCCTGGTTAAATTTTAACTAGGACTGGGGTCACTAGTTTTCCATAAATTTTCTAGTTAAAATAATCGGGAAATCCGGGTGAAAATTGACATTTTCCTTGTTAAATTAACGGGTTAGAAATCCTGATAAGAATTTAAAGTCCAAGTATCATGACAGACGATAAGCCTTCAGAATGTTAAATGGGTCTAATAAATAATGTCGGATACAATAATTTTTGCAAAACGAAAATTTTGGCCAGTTTTTGGTGTTTTTCTGTGAACAGGGATTTTCGGCTTTGTGGTGAAGATTGTCGTGCTTGTTCGGTAATACCAGACTATGACATCATAAGTGGATAATCACACTCGCGCACACGACCACCGTACGCCATACACTGTATGCTGACTGCAAGTGTACGCGTGCGCTTTATATGCCCGCCAGCCGCTAAGGGGATCTTGCACGGAAAGTCAAAAGGTCAAATTCAATAGACGCGCGATTGTTCTGGAGGACACTGCGCCACGCACCACATTACTTTAGTACACGACCTAGCGTACGCGTGTATGTGTTTGTCCTCCAGAACGCAGTTGCATTAAGTTAATTGACTTTTGCACGCATGAAACCTCCCTAGTGTTTTAACGAAGTCACTGGACTGCGCGCCTCTTTCATTTTGAAGGGCAAGCGTCTTTGTATAAACAGTCGCAATGAACTTATTATAGCGTTTTAAAGTGGTATGCGGTACGCTTGTGTTGTAAATATGCAATACTGCGTGTGTGCTTTACCCTTCACTGCATGGCAATCTGCGTGGCGTGACGTCTCGGACCAAGCGTTCAATTACTGGTAGCGTCCTGCCACTACTATAAACGGACTTTTTATTCTGCCCATTATTTTCACCCTGCAATTTTTAAAGTATCCGTCAGCCTCTGCTGTTAGAAGCTCTCTTAATAATTTTAATCGCGCACATTGGAATAGAAACGGGGGCACGGGCGAGCCCTCGACCAAACGAAATAGTGCGTGATCTGAACAAATGTCGCGGCTTATTACGTCATAATATAAAGTTAACGTAAATCATGTTCGTCTAGTGAGCTAGTTCACACAGTAATTTCCCATTACACCACTTATGACGTCACAAAAACTTTCGGAAGTTTTAGCGCTTCGTATTTCCACTTGGGGGCAATTCGGAGAATCTCGGCAAAGCTTGGGAATTTTATGGTTTTGAATGGTTTTTGAGCAATTTTTCTCTTCAGTTGAATTAAATTTTAAATTAATGAAGTATTTCATAACATATGAACGGCATCGAGAGCCGTGAGATGAACCATGATACCTTATCTTTAACATTTTCCTGGTTAAATTTAACCAAGATTTCTTTTTTACTTTTAACCAGAAATGTATGGAAAACTATTAACCCCATCCTGGTTAAATTAACCAGGATTTAACCAGGATGTTTTAGAGTGAACCAACTTGGTAGCTGAATAAAGATGAAACTGACTTTACGAAAATACAATGCAGTAATCAAAACAGAAAGGACTCAACCAGGATAATTACAACAGGCAATCCACAAAATTGAAAACGGATAAAAATGAAGACAATTTCAGCTTACAGGAAAATATCCAAGGTTTATCACTAATGTATTAGTTGATACCACATGCAATGGCACTTTGCTTTGAGCATCTGGATATTTTTATTTGTTCGGAAGAGAGCCAACATCTAAAAAAAAAAAAAAAAAAAACTTGAGTTTAAAGGGAAAATGCAGTCACCCCAATTAGAATTAGTATACCCCGTCATCCTAATTCATGAATGGCTTTTTTTTCCATCATGTGGCAATACATTTGTTACTTAATTGTTAAATTCATGGAGAATAACTCCTTGCCTTCCTTTTGTTTGTAATAGTTATGTTTAAAAACATCTTTACAGGTACTTGTAAGCAGGGGCGTAGCTAGGATGAAATTTTTAGGGGGGCCTGGGTAACAAATGGGGGGGCCGACACCGCCGAGGGTCAGGCTTGTCAAGACTATCTAAGCGGAGCGCCACCATTGGTTGGCGCGGAGCGTGCAAGAAAATTTTGGGCTTTACAAACCCTCCAGATGGCCGGAAACGGCACTTCCCACGTGTTTTAAGCTGCATGTACCCAGCCTTGAAATTCGAATCTGATCTCTGCCATTTCTCAAATAATGGGAAAAAAATCAATTCATGCAAAATGGTAATACACAAGGCCGCACATACACTTTTTTGCTAGGGGGCAAAAAGTGGGCATTACTGATCCGTGGCCTGGGGGAGGGGACTAAAGGGAACGGGTGTCTCCCTCCACCTTGGCAAAAATTTGTAATTTCAGGAGGACGAATAGATAGCAAATGTTGCAATGTTTGAGGGATTTCAGCTGTAAAAGGAAAACGAAAAGTAGTTGTGACTAAGTGCGACAAAAGTCATTTTTGAGAGCGTGGTGGATATGATGTGAAGCATGACTTCAGCCATTGAACTCCGTTGTGTGGGAGGGTTTAAGGGAGGGGAGGGAGTGTTATTGGTTATGAAACGTTTTTATGACTAAACTGGCACGTTTTAAAAACGTTTTTAAGCCATTGATGATTGAAGCTACCTATAGCAACAACAGCAACATACTAGCTATGCATAATCAATCGCGCCTAGCGCGAAAATTTTAGAAAAGTAGGCTAGAAATACATTCTAATAGAGCTGTAAATGATTGGTGATGTGTACAGATATAGGCATGAAAATATTGATCTGCCTATTTGAAATTGTTTAAGTTCTATCATTACGATCACGGCTATTTCTTATATTTTGACTGCATTTTCTCTGTATATTCTCAAAGTTGGAAACGGTGCACTTTGAAAATTTCTGGGGGTAATTGCCCACCCCTGCTGTGTACGGCCGTGGATATGAGCTGAGATAATACAAGAATCCTACTGAATTATCCATCCCTTTTCATTTATTTTGCCTGAAATTCTCCCATATTTACCTTCTGTGTATCTCTGTTACATTTGTCCATCACCCTATCCATAGGCTATATGTCCACTACTCAATTACATATCCCCTAGATCATACCATTTGTCTCCAACCTAGGGTTACCATATTTATTTTCTAGCAAGGAGGACATAGATCACTGTCCTGATGTAGGGGTCTAAGGGTGTTCCCTTCCCTTTGGAAATTTTTCCGGTTTTCAATGGTGTCTAGATGCAAAATGGTGGTGTATTTGTTCACGGACTCAAGTCATAGGTATATTACTTGGTCAGACCTATAATACCACCAGTAAATCTTTCAAACTATTTAACCCGCAAAGCAGAAGTAGGGATCATGTGGGAGACACATGAGATCCGGACCTTGTTGACAATTTTACAAATCCGTCCGGACCGTGACGCCAGTGAGAAGTACTAAAAAGAGGACTTGCCGAAAACAATCGTTCTACAATGCACTTGTCATGGGCAAGGAGAGAGACACGACTTACTTGTTAAGAACAGAAGAATTATTCGAACGCAGTACCTTACCGTACGGCATATTTTGTGTATGATACCGTATAGGAATGGTCGTGTAAGAATGGTCTTCAGTGTATACATGATTGCCATGTTTTCAGTTGAAATCAACCAGCCATCAGAAAGGCAGAAAGGATCTAAACCTAACAATGTCACATCCGAGTTTGTCGTCGGGACGTTCGTTTCATCGTCCAAGTGATTATATGCGAATTAAACGACAGTGCAGATTATATGCCTAATTTAGTGAAAGTAGGCATTTTAAAGTTACAAGTTGATTTCATACGTGCTCAAAATGTGTTTTTCACACATTTACTTTTTCTCAATTCTTACACATTTTATTTATTTATTTTTTGAAGAAAATACTTCAAAGTTTATTTCCGTTCAAACATTCATTTTTTCTTAATTCTTACACATTTTATTAGGACACAAAAAATCTGGGGGGCCTGACGAATATCTGGGGGGGCCTAGGCCCCCCCAGGCCCCCCCGTAGCTACGCCGCTGCTTGTAAGGCAAATATGAGGAGATTTGCAAGAGTTGGTCGATTTTTCAAAGCAATTTGGGGGTGACTGCCTATTGCCTTTAAGTGGTCCTGTTTAGGTCCTTAACCAGACAAGGTACTTGACTATGGGTCTCATTCTTATACATGAAACATAGTGAAATAATATAGTTGAAGTCATGACTTCCCACACCCATGTTAGGTGTTGCTTAGGAAGCCCATTGTGATTTCCATAGCTGTAATGAAGGGTGTGAGTAGTGTTTCACATGTGGCGTTTAATGGTCACGAACACTATGCTTGTCAACATTCAGGGAAAGCGTCAGAATAATGTTAAAACAAAGTTCAGAAACGGTTCGCCTGCCTGGTGTTGGTTTGTTAACGGTTGGGAAGACACAGCCGAAGAAAAATGTCGAAATCCGTAGTAGGAGGTATGTCACCATGATAGTTCATAGGCGTGAGAAGCTGTTCGTCGTCGGGGAGGTAAAACTTCTAAAAAGCCGTGCTGGGGGTTCTAAGGAGAGAGGGTGCCCCACCACTGTGCAAAATATTTGAACATTTCAGGCGCCCTTAGATACAATTTGATGATAAATTTTGTGGAAGTACATTTCTTGCAAAGGTTTAGTTTCGTTTTTTAAAAGTTTGATAAATTTCATAGAGTGGACAAGTAAGGGTTTTTTTCGCCCTTGAAAAGTTGGGAGAAGAAGCATAGTTTATCTCCCACATTTTGAATGGGCGGTTTACCCCCTCCCCTTTCCCCACCTCTGCCCTCGCTTCCTTCGCGTATTTTTTCCAGCTGTATAGATATTCAAATAAACACAGTATTAATGCGTTGTCGTTGAAGGTTCATCATGGGTTTCATGGGCCTGTCACTGGCAGGTACATGAAATGTTTTTTTTTTGTTTCTTAACAAGGGCGTGGATCCATCTCCATAGCTGTGGCGGCTTTTTCCCATTTGAGAATCGCCGTCCTGAAAAAAGGAAATTGGAAGGTGTTTATATGGCAAATGGTGCCATATTTGGGAGCAATTCAGCTTTTAATATGTAGTGCCAATTCGTAATCTATGTTACATTATTAAAAAGTAGGGGGACTTGTTGGAGAAGTCCCCCTTCCAAAAAAGTTAGGGGAACGCATTCCCCCGTCCCCCATGATCCACGCCCATGTTTCTTAATTCTTCTAGAAATTTCCACAGGCAGACAGTCGAATGACTCTTTATTGTATCAAAGGATTACTGAGGGATTAGGCATTTCTTCAGAAGGAATCTACTTGGCAGTACAATGTAGGGTGTGTAAACATTTATACAGGAGAAACCGAATGTTTACTGAATGTGAATTGAATAGGAATGACGGGGAGGGCTAAAGCACTTCAGGTTGAAACCCCAGAGAATCAGGACATGGGACTGTAGTTGTCTGGCCACGCAGAAGTTTCCTAAGCATCGCTGAGGGTGACACGGGAACCCTTTCGGATATAAGCATACATCGCGGAGGATGTACGTAGGCATCGCCGATGGTGTTCTCCTAGTAATATTCTCGACTTACTAGGTGCAAAGCAGTGGCGGATCCAGGATTTGGCAGAAGGGGGGGCCCAGGTCATAGTGGTTTGTATAAAAGTCCGATCTGGGGGAGGGATCTAAGGGGGGAAGCGGTGCGCCAGGGGTGGTGCCAGGGTATTTTGATAGGAGGTAAAGTATGTGATGAGTGTTCACCGTCCTGGGGGAGGGGTCTTTCTCAAAGGGGAGGGGACACCCCCTCCCCTTTGAGAAATTTTTGTTAATTTAAGGTTGCTCAGATGCAAAATGGCAATGTCTTTGGTATATTTTTTGGACTGATCATATATGACTAGAAAGTGTTCATAATTCAGTCAATTTTAATTTTTGGTTGGGTGGAAGATGCTTTTCTGGGGAGGGGTCTAAGGGGTGGGGTGTCCCCTCCCCTTTAAGAAAATTTTTGTTAATTTAAGATTGCTTAGATGCAAAATGGTGATGTCTTTAGTATATTTTTCAAACTGATCATATATGGCTGAAAAATGCTCATAATTTAGTGAAATTTAAAGTTTGGTTGGTTGAAAGAAGAGAGTAAGCTGCCTTTGTTGTCCACATATTAGGATGGCAGTTTCCCGAATTGAAGTCTCCTTTGCCCTTATATTACCCTAAATTCGAAGTATATTTCATTAAAGTAAATTACAAAGCTTAAAGAAGATGCTAACGTTGCAGCAAGTTATAGTTAACTTAAGAGCCTGAGGTTGTTGAAAATATTCCTCTAAATATTAAAGAATTCTGAATTTCCCTTGAAAGTAGAAGCAGTGTTCCCAATGATGTGGGCCCGGCCGGTAATAGACTGAAGTTAGCAGTCCAATGCAGCGCTCATGAGTAACCCCTTGCAATGCCCGGAAAACGTTATTGTGACCAATATAAGCCAAAATGTTATCAGCCGGAGGTCAGTAACAGAATATTAATATAAGACTGATTTTCTGAGGTAGAAATTTAAATAATGAACAAATTTGAATTTCACTCTGACACATCACAAAGGCCTATTTAATTGCAAATAGGGCCTAGTCATTTGTTGAAAAAAACTTCAAAAATTTTTGGAAGGGGGGGCCCGGGCCCCCTGGGCCCCCCCCCCCTAAATCCGCCCATGCAAAGAGTTATCTTTTCAACATTTTATGGTGATCGTGAACCAAGTCCGCTGAGGAGATTTGTAAGTATCATGTTCTTCTTAGAAGGGCTAAGCACGGTAACCAAAATTTGCCGAAATTGGCGCCAAGTGCAGATTAAACATTTAAAGTTTTACTTTTACTGCTTTCAGAGTTTTGGGGTAATAACCATCCAGATGGGAACGTACTGGAGACTCGGAGGTTCAGGAAGCCTTCATGTAAACGGACGGTACCTAGAAAGGAACAATTCCTCACCCCCTGACCAACAAAGACTTTAGTATCTCGACCTACAAGGGTGCAACTATTATCGGGTGTGCAAGTACTGTTCTAGTTCAGTGGATACTCCAATATTTAAGCTTCATCCTAGCGTGAGTGTGTAGAAGGTTGAGGACAAGAGCAGATGTATGTGACTCCAAGATGTGAAAACAAGATTGTTATTACATATGTTAAAAGAGTTCTGTAATATATATGTAAATACTTTGCAACCCACGTGTCGTGTGTAATTTCTCGGGTCTGGTGAGCTGTATTTTTCTGAATTCCTTATGCTAAGTGTGAAGTCATACCCGAAGTCACAATAGTTTTTCACTTGCCTGTGTGGCAAGCTATAGCATCATTGGCACAGGGTCCATGGGTCCACACACTCGGTCACAGTTTGGATCGTGATCTGGACAGCTTAGCTCGCAATCTGGTCCCCACATGTCATTAGGACAAGCTGTACGGAGGCAAACGAGATAAGGAAAGTGAATTATAAGCTATTGGTTATAATTTACAGTTGATAGGCTACATACACTCACCAAACTCCAAAAAAGGTGGGTAAAAATCTCACCAACACTGGGCACGTCTGTGAAAATACTGAAATTGGGTAAAGTTTGCCCAGTAATTGTTGATTAATGGGTTTATCAAGATGTTAGTTACCACTCAATTGGGTAACCTGCCTCTCAGGTAACCCAATTAAAAAAAACCTCAATTATTGGGCAAACGTTCACCAATTTCAGTATTTTCGCATACGTGGCCAGTGTTGCTGAGAGTTTTTACCCAACCTTTTTAGAGTGCAGCGAGATTGCATAGCTTCCTTTCGCCTTCTGCAAGGGAATAATATGTCCAGTCTTTCCGACGACATATGGGTCTAATTGAAGCCTACAAGTGGTTAATGTGGAAATACTTCGAGCATGATCATTTTCAGCTTTCCTTAGAAATATATCATATCTTAGCGACTACAATGCATACGACGTTCTCAAAAAAGGACTTATTAAGAAAGATGCAACAGTGAATCTAGGACTTAATGATAAACTTTACCTAACCCTGTCACATCCAGCTCCGTACCAGCCAGATGAGCACTTGCACCCGTACAAGTCCCCATAACAGATTAAATGTCCTTCGCAGTTGTCATTGCCACCAGGAAGAGAGGAGCAGTGCACTCCGTCACCTCTGTCAGACACGAGAGGTGTCGGGTTTTCAATTGGATCACACTCTGTTGTAAAATTAAAGCCAGGGAGAAAATTATGGAAAATGAGGGTGCTGTATACTCTGTTATTCTACACTTCATAACAAAGTGTGGTAACATTCAAAGGATGGGTTTAACACATACACAGTTAAAAACAGACATGTATTTTTGCAAACAAATGGGGTTCCTGTGTCAGTATTCTGACTTTCCAAGACGTTTATGGTTTATGACATGAACAAGCACTCTCCTTCCTAAAGTGGCCCATTAATGCACAAATAAGACAGGAAGATAAGGATCCAAACAGTGCATGTATTGAACCATTTACCCACACTTATCTGTTATCAATACGTGAAGCAGCAATGCGATTGAATCAGGGAGGTGTAACAACCTCTGGTTGGATATATGCGTTTACGTCATGCCGCTAGAATTCAATAGGCTTGTTTAGCCGAAGTTTCTAGCGAAAAAGGCCAGTTTCCCGGGTGAAATATATAGACGTCTTATGTCGCCTGATGGCTAAATCTTCCTATTGAATTCTAGCCTCATGTGGGATTCATTGCCGTAACCAGAGGCCTAGCTAGGATAGGGTCTTAGCTGGATTTCAAAAGCAACCTTATTAAATGACAAGGGGTTTCACCGGAGGAGCACCAACGTAGGTGTGAGGTGTATTACTTAGTTAGTTAGATGAGGTTTAACGGCCCAGATTCCAACCAATTGGTTCAAGTCGAGCCGGCCTTGGCCTTTTTTCCAGTTGTGGCTCACTGGCTTGTTTTCCCTTACTCCATTGCTTATGCGGAGCATCACGAACAACGGTAGTAGGTTCCATTTTTAAAGTCTATGGTATGACTCGACCTGGGAATTGAACCCAGGCCTCCCGCGTGAGAGGCGGATGCTCTACCGCTAGACTAAACACGCAGTCTTAGGTGTGAGGTGGAGGGCCCTAGCGGGATCCAGAGGTAACCGGGACCGGCTGATATCCGGCACGAAGCCCTGGGAGCTGTGCGATTGCACATTTTCTAATCGCTTAATACTAAGAAATACTTCTTATTGCATGTCAAATTTTCACATCATTTGTAGGCATATTGATCTAAATGAACACAAATATATTAAAGTAAAAGGACGTAGTATTTGGAACTAACTTTAACCGTTATTGTTTAAGATTTTTGAATGTAATATAAACTTACCGTAAAGATCGCAGGCGTCACCACCAGTTCTGAATGGAGGACAAATACAGAAATCCTCTTGGTCTCTAGGGACTCCGCCGAAATCAATACACAGTGGATAAGAACTGGTGCCACGCATCGTACAAGTACCTGAACCTGGATCTTTGTAGTGATCAATGGGGCAACCTAAGAAGACAAAAAAGACCACTGTAGTTATTCAATTCTCGCTGTAGAACAGAGCGGCTGGGACTATCTTACTAAAGAAGTTGTAAAGGAAAGGACAAAATTTTATGACCCGGATGTAAAGTCTGCCCGAGAACCCCCAAAAGTACTTTCCTGCTATTTAATACACAATGCAGAAGTATAACAGGCTTATTCAAATATAATGGGTATTTAAAAGAGACATAAATATATAAGTTTAACTTCATACCATTAAGGTACAGGTAGAGTATTTTCGGTGGTTAGAAAATATGTTTTGGAACAGATCTCTTGTTCCATTGAAGGTTACTCTTGTGATATGAAATGATATGATAGCTTATGATACATAATACGATAGCATTCGGCACGGTAAGATACTATACGAAATCACATGACATCACATATCATAACTTATCATATCATACATAATATGTTTTATGATATGACACGACGTGATATGATACTCTCTAAAATCTTTAGAGTGAAAATCACTCTTTCAGAGTGAAATTAGGGATCACTCTAAATTTGGAGTGAAAAAATGCAATCGAAAAAGAGTCATTCTCACTCTTTTAGAATGTATATTCAATCTTAATTTTGCAGTCATCCCTAATTTCACTCTTTGGAATTTAGAGAGTACGGTATGCCATATAATGTCATGTGATGTAACGCGACATAACGTAAGGTACCATAACTTAGCATAATGTATAATCAATGTGGCTATTTTAGAGGAAGGAACATTACGCTACATTTCTTCCAAATTTCATGCTATACCTATTCAATCAGGCCATATATGGAAATACCCTCGAAAAGAACACACAAACTCACTTGCAACAATTATTTCTATTTGATAGAACCACCCTTTAAATCTTCTTGCATTACGGCTGATTGCATAGATGCCAGGAGCGCCCTCTACTTTGGTGAGTCTCAATCTTGCATTAGTATTGCGAAGCCTCTTTCTTCCTTGAAACTAACGATATCTACGACATCCCGGATGAAAGTCGACACCAAAATTTAGAGGTTTTGATAGAATATTAGATCCGACGGCGCTTGGGTACACGGTAATGGTGTAAATTCTTCCTGTCCCCAGGAACGCTGTAGAAGGTAAATCGTAAAGTTTTATTAACTGTACTAGTGGAGTAACAACCGTTTTCAAAAATTACGAGGGCAGCAGACAAGATAACTTGGCATATAATAAAAGAAAAAAAAAAAACGTCAGCTGCGAAAGTGCAAATTGATTAGAAAAAAAGTGGCTGACAGGTTTGAAGATTTTGAACATTATGTCAAAGAGCAGAGTTACCCTGCGCATGCTACAAAGATCTTCCTTCTGTCTCAAACTTAGTAACATTTACGTTATAAATCATGACAATAGGCCTAATAGTCAACTATGTGATATCATATAGTGCATACTACCATATCATGCATGACGTCATTCGTTATCGTATAATTAGTACTAAACACCAAGATCACTATATTCATGACTAACTGATAAAACTTTGCAAAACCGTCGAAGGGTATCAAATCCTTATTTTGTCAAAGTTGAAGTCGATTCGAATTGTGACCCTACTATAGTTTCAAAGTTATCATTAGCGAGATATTTGTTGCAAAAAGGTCACAACATTAAATTACAGTATCTGACTAATGAAAAACTGTTTACAGAAGCCTCGTTTGATCTTTCAGAGAAAAATGTACCTGACGGTTTGTAGATCTCCTTGAGCACTAAGATTTTCCTGATGACAAAATGGTGGATGGATTTTCATTTACCAGTTTATCAACAGGAAAACAGTACTATTTCTAAGCTAAAATTAAAATCATATCTAGACTAAACAATGCCATTTTATATCTCTAAATCAATTGGCAACACATTTTCTGATCTAGGAACAGAAGCAAGCTTTTCTTCGAATCATTGAAACACCTGTTTACTTTCCGGCAGAAGACTTACAGCAGACGACAAGAGTCAAATGGGTTTGCGACGAAAAATCTTCGATGATGTAATTAATAATGGAATATATGTAACGCCATGAGTGACAAAATACCCAAACGGCTATTACACGAATGTTCAATGTTCGGTTCTGTATGTATGTGAATTATGAAACGGAATGGCAATGGATATGCATGCAGTGGTACTGAACATAAGTGGTCAAAATAAATAGTACTATGAAATTGCAGTGAATACATATGTCCGGAGTTTGTAGTAGTGGAAACACACACACACACACACACACACACACATATATATATATATATATATATATATATATATATAAAGTATAAGCAAAAATAATAGCAAGAAACACAACTTTTGCTGCTACACTACAATAAGTATAATTCAATACGTTTCGGTCATTCGACCTTCCTCAGTTGAACAAATGCAGTACACTGGTGATAAACACACAACAGAGGGCCTACGGGGCAAAATTGATAAGCTTTTTGGAATTAAGTTCATTTCTTTTGTTAATGCCATAGGGGAAAATAGTACGCAATTGGGCAGTCCAGTAGATTTCACGGCTGAGGAGTTTTTTGTTGGTTTCTATGGTTTCGGTGATGCGTTCAATCGGGAGAAAAGCTAAGTCAGTTAATTCATGGGGAGTGTGATTGAAATGGGTGGCTACAACGCAAGTTTTCTTATTAGTTAGTCGTGGGATTTGTGATTACGAAACCTAACTTTAAATTCAGTAGAGGTAGAACCAATATATTGGACATTACATTTCAAACAAGTTAACAGATAAATAACATTATTAGTATTACAAGTGATGTATTGCTTAATGTAGTACGAGCGACCTGTGGCGGTACGGTAAAAAATACGAGAAGTAGACGAGAAGTTTTGACAGAGGTCACATTTGCTGTTACAAGTAAAAAACCGGGGAGGTAAGATCAGGAAGTGGGCACTTATTCTTAAATTTTAAGGGCGCCATTGCAATGGGCCCCCAAAACGCCTGCAGTTATGCAGACCTAGCTACGGGTATAATTGTCGAAAAGGCTAAGACCCAAGGTCCAGCCACTGCAAGATACAGGTGGCGTTACAGGGATGATATTGGCTTAACCAAACTTCATGAATTTACAATTTCATTAATTCTTTGTATCCTACTACAAAATTCAAATTGGTTTATTCTACCACTAAACTTAATGTGTTAGATGTTTCTATTCACTTAAAAGATGGTTATTTAACTACTGATATTTATTCTAAACCTACTGACAGTCATTTATACCTCCTGCATAGTAGTTCTCACCCGATCCACACAAAAAATGCAATACCTTATAGTGTTGGATTACGTTTACGTAGAATATGTTCCGTGGATGATACTTATATGAAACGATGTCCAGAATATAAACATTACCTTTTGCATCAAGGTTATAATCCTAAGCTTATTGAAAGACAATTTCACCGGGCCACTAGTCTATCTCAGGATGACTTACTTAAACCTAAATCCCAAATCACAAAAATGTTTATCCCCTTGTACTTGACTTTAACCCCATCCTCCCCAATATTTCCAAAATACTTAAGAAACACATTAATTTGCTCTACACCCTTCCCACCCTCAAAGAAATTTCCCAGAGGGTTCCATTATTCCTGCCTACAAAAGAACTAAAAATTTGAAAGAATTAGTAAAGCCCTCAAAATTTAAGAATAAAGTGAATTAACTGTCTTAGCTTTCTCCCGATTAAACGCATCACCGACACCATAGAAACCAACAAGAAACTCCTCTGCTGTGAAATCTACTGGACTGCCCAATTGAAATGAACTTAATTCCAAAAAGCATATCAATTTTGCCCCGTAGTCCCTCTGTTGTGTTTATCACCCGTGTAATGCATTTGTTCAACTGAGGAAGGTCGAATGACCGAAACGTATTGAATTATACTTATTACCCTTACAAAAAAATGTGAGGCATGCCACATGTGAACATGCATAATCACATGTGGCAGGGCATAGAATACATAACTGGAAAAGTGAGGTAATGAGTGGTGACACATGTGGGATTGGAACCAATTTGACACACAATGTTCTACTTTACCCCACTTTGCCACATGTTTGCCTTTGTAAAAATGTATTTTGGTTCTCCACTCTTTGTCACATGCGGCAAACTGCGGTAATGCAGGTAAAAGCATGGCACCTTAAAAAGTGGGTCAAATTTTTATTAAAATCACACATTGCCCTATGAAAAATCACATAAAATTCACTATTTTTCACACCCAACCGTAGTTTTACACAGTATGACACGGTTTGTCCAGTGTGGTATTGGAACTTTTGCCACACAATTTTTTTGTAAGGGTATATAGTGGAGCAGCAGAAGTTGTGTTTCTTGCTATTATTTTTGCTTATACTTTCTATATTATCATGAGAGAAAGACCCTGGCATCCTATTTGGATCCTTTGGTTGGGAGTACATTGTTTGGGTACGTTGAACTTTCTTATTCTCGCTATTTATATATATATATATATATATATATATATATATATATATATATATATATATATATATATATTATATATATATATATATACATATATATATATATATAACCGATAAAACGACGACAATGAAACACATGTCATAATTGACATACGAAGTACAAAACAAGCATATAATTGAGCTTGGGAATTTTCGGTTCCCCTGGAACCTTCTTCAGCCAAGATAGACGTAAGACTAATGCAAGAGTAAATTTTAGGTAAATGTACAGATAATGATGAACAGACAACAAAGTAAACGAACATGATTCGCTCAAGAAGCATTGTAGAATGTGTAATGGTTGAGTGGGCTCAAATCTCTATTGAGCCCGTTGGTGTGTGTATTGAATTTAAGGATAAAGCTTAGTTCTGTATGTTTGCGGTGTTGAGCAGAATGAAAGTTTGAACCAAGCAGGACACATTACATATATATATATATATATATATATATATATATATATATATATATATATATATATATATATATATATATATATATATATATATATATATATATATATATATATATATATACGGTCAGACGACTGACTTATGGTTTGAAAATCAGATTTTGCTTTTTCGGAAAGTGCACCAACGTATTCTTCGAATTTAACCAGGAAGAAAGTTTGCACACGGGTTACAAGCATGCAATCCATGGAGTTGCGAATCTTATCTCCCTCATATTCTTAATGTAACTTGTGATTGCTTAAAATTCCCAACATACTGATAAGCTAATAACGACAAAAGACATTGATAAGGACATTTAAACTTTGACCTCTAACCTCTGACCCATATTTTATCTTTGACACCCACCCTAACCAACCGAAAGCGCTATTTTGTATGTTACGGCTTGTGGTCGCAAGTCAAACCAATAACAGCGAAAGATCACAGAAGAACGAGATTAAAATTTAACAACTTAATGATTATTTACAATCTCCATATCTTACTTAAATTTACAATAATTAATTAGATTTACTGTACTCACAATCCTTTACTTAATGTTATTCTGGTCTGGTCCAAGGGCTGGTAGTGCATGCTCGTCGACGATGGTACAGTAGTAGACCTGCAGCGTGCTGTAGCGTAGGAACTGGTTCCACGAGCGAATAATGACAAGGCTAGCCTTAGGCGATGGATGATAACAACCTCAATACACAGCGCAGAAACGGCGTAAGGCGATTTGTCACAAGTGTGCAGTGTCAGTGGCTGGCTCCAGGTGATTTGGTCAGAGAATAACTTCTCATAGTATTATGATATCTCTCTCTTACAACAGTTGCTGAACTGCCTTTTACACGCTAGGCTTTCAATCGAGAACTCTCCAGAATTTAACAGAAACTTCTAGTGCACACAGTCGAGCAATTACGAGAACGTTCCTTGCATGCACGGTAGAAAACAAACAATGTCAATATTTCTTAGAAGAATCGCCAGGCCGCTGCTTTAATTGATACATTACGTAAACAGTTCTCACTTCTAGACAGTTTTAGAAAGGCTGCGTTGAAGTTGAATTCTCTGGAACTTTCCATTCGCTCGTCGATGGATTCAACCCGGTGCTCCTGACGGGTCGTCTTGTAACATATATAATTCTCTTAATATCGTGTGGTTTGATGACCATTTCCACCATACTCATGAAGAAGTAATAGCCACAAACCAAAGTTAATCTTATATCACCTTTGACCGATGGCATCATCAATAATGCATGCACAAATTTTCATAGCCCAAGAAGTTTGACTTTGATTAGACTAACAGTTTATGCGTAGTTTAAGACACAATTTTAAGCAAACTTTAAAAAAATTTGAACTTTGAAATGCATTTGACCTTTGCCCTCCACCCGTAGCAACCAAAATGCCCTATTCTCAATTTTTTTGTCCCTCTCTACGTATAATATGGTTCAATGACTTTATTGAATATACTGATAGGAAATACAACAAAAAAGAAAAAAAGTTTAGCCAAATTGGCCTTTGATTTCGGACCTTTGACCTATGATGTCATCAATGTGGCATACAAATGTTGTTATGGTCAGGTACCTATCCACAGAGCTTAAGCTTGATCGGACGTCCGGTGTAGGAGTTTTCAACTTACTTTTCGCATATTTTCGGTCAGTTTGAAATTTGACCTACTCCCCTTGCAACAAAATACAAAAATTATTTACTACTTGCATGTCTTGTCGTTAATAACATATCTTGTGGCTAAACGACCAAATCCACCATACTGATGTGCAAAATATGGCAAAAGGTCTAGCTCATTTGATCTTTGACCTCTGACCTTTAACTTTCACGTAATTAGCTATATATGCACACATGGTTTCATGGTCAGAAACTGACTCTTCACAGGCCTAGTAAGTTGCGTCTGAATATTTTTCAAATCAGGAATACACGTTTTAAAAATTAATGCTCCCAGACAAAGGTATTATTATAAGAAGGTTATAAAATTACTTTGTTGGAAAAAGTTTTGTTAGATGTTTCTCCGCCGTGTGCTTAAATAAATATCTTCAGTTAGGGAAAGCTGGTTAATGACTATGTGTGTATTTGTGGATATGTGTGAGACATTGGAATACTCCACTTTTGTGTAGGTGTACCTATGTCAGTCATATGCGTTAGGCGAAAATACATGTCCAAACTTACAAGAGTATGGTCTCACAAATGCATTTCTTGAGACTGGACTTTGTCCTGGAGAGGAGAACACAGCACTGTATGAACCAGCAATAATCCATGGGTTTCGGGGAGTGGCCATCAAGCGAAAGAAACAACCAACTTCAGCATCCCCATCGTCATTCTCAATAACTCCACTCTGAATCTTTACGTAATCCTTATTGAAGAAAATGTCTCTCTCAAGTGTAATTTTCTCATTAGCTTGAACCTTAGATGTGTGGAGGGCATAGATGTAAGTATACTCTCCTGGACAATCAAAGGAGGATTAATGATTGTGAAGAACCCTTGGTCAGGTCTAGAGAACGAACCCTCCACGACTGGTGTTCCTGAGAAGAAGAAGAAGAAGAAAAAAAAAAATAAAACAAATGCACACACACACACACACAACAAACACAGAAGTCGATTTTACATACAATCCGAGGATCTCTCCTTGTTATTTCCTTTGTGTTTACTCCCTTAACACTAACCTTGACAATATACTCTGTATTGTTCACCAAACTTTCGAGGACTTGACAAATCTATTGAATTCCTTTCAGAGGACCTAAAATCAATTGTTCAGGTCCTCAGTCTGATAGGAAGACAAGTTCACAAATGTTTGTTTCTAAAATTTCCGTTAAATTTCATACAAGTGACTCTATGTGTGGCTTTTTGGAGGATATCATTGCTAGCTAGTTTGTGATTTTTTTTATCAACTTTCCTTTCTCTGTTGTAATTCCAACAGTCCAATGGGATTCATGAGTAAGTACAATGGGACCTGGTAGATTTTTTTGCTGGTATATAGCAGCCATTCGTCATTAATAAGTTACAACAAAGTATTTCTACCTTTCGTTTTAAGGACTCTAAACATTATTGCATGTGTTATTAGGTTGAAAATATAAAGCAGGCGCAAAATGGAGTCTCTTCATAATTACTAACTGATTTGTTTAGAGGGGAAACCTCTACTAGAGGAACGGCCTTCCCGAGAAAAGTAGTGCCAAAAGTAGGCCTACACCGTCAATTTTAGGTCCATTTTAGGTGTGACTTACTCATGTTAAGATGGTCAGTTGTGGCAGATATTTTATGGATATGAAATAGGAGATGTCAATGGATGAGTGTTGCCAAATCTGGATGGATTGGAGGGGATTTAGTCTGTGTCAATAAATGGTGTGAAAAAGAGGTAATTTCCCTCACTTTGCCGATTAATATGGGCGGACGTAAACACTCTAAACTTCTTCCTCTTGTAGCTCAAAATCTAAACTGTCATGCTATGGCATGGGCGTCAATCCTGGGGGGGGGACAGGGGGACACGCCCCCACATTTTGGAAATACACCCATTGACTTAAGATTTTTGTACAGTAAATTTTTGACAGATGTGGCCATGTCCCCCCTCCCCACATTCAAGTAAAGATTGACGCCCATGTGCTATGGTAAATTTGTAGTGCCATGGTAGGCCAAGGTATTGGCTTTCATGTGGGGGTAGCTTATGTTGGCTGTGAACTTTGACAACTTGGCTGTGACAACTTGGCTGTGGGGGTATGTAACAAAAGTGGAATACAGTATAACTCAATGGAACAGCTAATAGGGGTGTACACCCTTTTGTTCGTATGCTTTTCCACCACTATACCTGGGCCAAGAGACAAGAAGAACATAAGATAATTGCTTCGCAATGCACTGTCTTCTCACAAGGCCTGCATTATGCTTGCCTCTCGAAGTTCGGTCTTTTGGCTAAGATTATGTGTTGTATTTGTGCTTTACAGCCAGTCTAGATCGGAAACACGTATGACAGACCCATGATGTAGAGGTCTGAAGGTCGAAAGGTTGGTAATGTTAAGTCTTGTCCCTTCGGGGTACGTTGCTCCTTTGGGAGTAACGTTTGGTTTCGCCCTTTGGCTGTTCGCTGGACAACCGAAGGGGACTTTGGAAAAAGTGGGCTGTAAAAAAATTGATTCCATACTTTCGCATTAGACTTGAGTCATACTTTCGCATTAGACCTGAGTCATTGCACGCGACCAGTAAACATTAGATACAGTATATTCGATGTACCACAATACAGAACAATGACCGTAACCTTGACTTAAAATTAGGTGATACGGCACTTAATCTGCTTGACAGGGCAACTCCCGTATTGCCAGCCGGAAGGTCTCCCCCTCGATCTATTAACCTGGATGATTATTCCGGAATATTCTCAACATCGGACAATCTCCACCCTAGAAACCAACAAGGACAATTGCAACCTAGACAACTAACAATAAACAGTAAATTAGAAATTTTTCAAGGGTAGGAGTTGTCTAGTTGAAAATTGCATGGGGTTGTAATCAAGGGGGTATAGGGTAGTCATCAAGGGGGTCATGGGGTTGTGATCAAGGGAGTCAGACCAATGGGTGTTGTCAAGGGATGAGTTTTACGGAAACTTAACTATAAACCGTCAGAAAAACAAATGTTTTACGCCATAATGATTCCCTTTTGAGATTCATTTCCTCAAACTGGGGAAACCGGACCAAAGCATATCCATGTTGTTCAAGTTATGCACTTTGGTTAAGATTCAAAACTTCAAAAAGAAAAAAATGACAGTTTCTCTAAAATTTGATTCTAATCTTAGTTCAGTATCCATATTGGTACGCACAGGTACATAGAGATGTAACCAATGGAACTGTCGTTACGTAAGAAATGAACAATAACCTCCACACCTTAATATCAGTCTTAATTATCTTAAGATGGTACGATTCTTAAAGCATGGGGTACTTCTTGAAAGTTTGACTGTTTCGAAGATAATTCATTAGTTATGCAAATATGGTGATGAAAAGTTTGCACAATATTAATATTTCCTTTGTTAACCTTTTACGTATAACCTCTAGATTGCCAGTATTTGAAATTTTGTTTGTTTGTTACTTACATTAAAACACCCAAGAAAAATGTACATAGATTGACATGAAGTCTGAATCAACTAATGATAACGTAAGAAATAATTCCGTCTATGTCAATGATACAATCTAAAACAGTTGAGTAAAAATTTCACCAAATTGTGTGCATATGGGGCATTAATGAAATTGGTTTAAGTTTGCTCAATAATTTATGTAAGAAACCCTTTCGGATTAATAACTTAGCTACTGACTTGGGTAACCAACCCATTGACAAATATTTGTTGGTCGAACTACACTCAACCACACATACCCAGTGTTGTTGATATTTAGATTCAACATTTATGGACACACTTGTTATTTCAATTATGTAGCCTAGTGATAAAGCAACATAGTCATTTAAAATGGTTAATGACATATGCATTCTGATAGGAACATATCCCGCCGAACCGACTTTGTTTGTTCAGCCCTATATAGGGCTACCCAAACAATTGAAGAAGAAATATGCCGTACAGCTTGCTAAGTAGGAAATATGATTAATTATTATAGGTACATTTTAAATTCTTTTGAAAAGAGTTTTGAATTCTTGTTTACACGTTCAAAGACATTAAATTAAACTACGTTTCTTTCTGCTGTCCGTGTGCGGCTACGGACATTAGATAACTCTTTGGGTCTAAACCTGATTACAATTTATCAAGGTGCTTATAAGACTTTAGGAGTGAACCCTTTTTGTGTCATCCTTACTTTCTCTTTTCGAAGTTAGCAAAATCCTAAGTGCAAATTATGTGGCCTGCTTGCACCACATCCACAGTTATAAGCTTATTCAGGGGAACACCACTGCAGTACTTATATGTGCCCAACTCGAGAGGATATGTCAATACGTCCAGATTTGAAATGAACATTTATTTTACACAACACACCGTATAATTTGTCTCATTAGTAACAACATTACACCATATTGCTGTAGACTATATTTTTCGACTTGCTTTGCGGCAGCACACTGATGATTGTCTTCATGAGAGTGAAATCTTGTAGAGATGACCACCTTGGGACCCTCTAGTAACCCATGCACCTCCCCATTTGATGTCCCGTTTTCCAAATAAACCAGCTGTTTTCAAAAATAGGTAAAATTACAGAAGTTTTTATGCCCACCGTGCTGCTAGAGAGCTCGGCAGCCTAATTAAAGAGATTTGTCAATAGAGAGTTGTAAGTCTTTCAACAATTGGATCGTTTTGAAAAACATCCAACCCGTGGTAAGTAGATTTGGGTGCCATCCATATGGTAAATATGGTACCCTGTGAGAATCCTCCAATGCTACTGCCTATACATGCAGCCAATGCACCTTAGGAGTTGATTCTTTCATAGAACAGATATTTGAAGCATTGGTATAGTCTTACTTGTTAGCTTTCCATGAAAGATGATATACTCTTGTCAAAACTGTCAGTTTATGATACAGAGTGCCAATTGAAACCTGGTTTAGTACATATGGACTCAATACCAAAGAAGGGGGAGGTAACGGCGATTTTCCTTTAAACAAATTACCAAAAGCTTAATATAACGCATTTTATCATAGCTCGCACCCTACAATTTTTTTCTTCTTTCCGCAGGCTGGAAGCTCTCTCGTCCCTCTCAGGACCTTGTCTGGCTAGGGGCCTGGTTGGACAGTGAATGTATATGGTTTCACATTGGGCCTTCCTACTTACGGACTTTAAGTGAAGATATCTTCTTACATAAATAAGATTACTTCGTGTTCTAGTGAGCATTTAAGGTATTTTGAGTCTAGTCACAATATTATGCTAAGTTTCCCAGTTCATCAATTGACTGGAACATATTTACGAGTTGGTATGAGGAGAAAAGAAGAATTTAGCTAGTTCAAAG